>CAMZMU010000096.1:97473609-97621108 GCA_947311845.1 Poa pratensis
GTTTGATGATGCATTCTTTGAACTTTTACTTGAATCTTTTTGATCCAATTGAGTTTATAAGTAGGCATACAACATTATACACTTTCTGGACATTCATATGAATTTTTGTTTAAGGATTTTATGCAGCAAGCAATTCATTTGTCTATCACTACTAATGTCACCCCACAGAAAAGAAAAGAAACGGTGTTTTGAAGTTTTTTCACAGGGATTAGAGGAGATGCACCAAGAGCTATCCAAGGATGGTGAAGACCATAAGCTTGGGGATGTGAAGACAACCCCACTGGACCAACACACTCTCGGTTTGCACACGTCTAACTTCTGTTTTTCGATCAATGCACCCTATCACATAAACTTGGAGCGTCTTTTATTTGCTTTTTATTTTGATTTTTGTTTGTCTTGAGACCACCACTATCATTTATATATGAGAAAGCTACTGGAAATTTGGGTTGAATTAAGTTGGATGCTATTAAAAAGATTGGGAAAGGGATGTTTGAGTTGATTCAAAAAGATACATATAGTTGCATGATTCATGTGCTTTTTAATGAGTATTAATTTGCAAGTGTTTTATCAAGAGCTATCTTTTATTCATGTTTTGATGCTGAATGTCACTTTACTTTGTTTAACATGGATTGGTTAGTTCTATGGACACTTATGCATGCATTTAGACGGTCAACTTTCTCCCTTTTGCTAGCCCAAAAAATTCCAACAAGTAAAAACTTGTTTTCCAACACCTTCAACCAAAGTTTTTCCAGTGAGTCCACCATATCTACCTGTTAGCTTTATGCTATTCCAAGTATGTTTATCATGTTATATTGTATTATCTTTGCTTCCAAATTAAAATGCTTATGTTATTGATTGTTATGGGAAAAGTTGGTTAAAAAGCTCTCACGAACTTGATGCACACTTTACTTTCATTGCACTTAATAAACATGAACCATTGTGATTAAAATTATGAAGTTGTGTGCTTGACAAGAGTCTTGGTTGGGAGTTAGCTCATATGTGCTGTCACATGGCAAGCTTTCAACAGTGCTCTTAATTATATTTAGTTGATATCATGTACTTTTGTTTATGGATGCCTAACATTGTGTGAAATAAAAGTGGAAACTTGGTAAGTTTGAGGAGTAAGTATAAATGGCTAGAGAGACTCACCGGGCGGCTAACCCAAGCCATGCATCATTCATGGTGGAAATTTACTTACATATCACGGTGGACCTTCAGTGAGGCACTTCACAATAAAAAGCTATAACAATAGTAAATAAAAGAGTGCTGAGATTGTCCATTTTGTTTGTTTGTCTTGTCATTTTGACATGGGCTTGTTCCATGTCCTGGGACAAGAGGTACCCCGGGAGCAACTCTTAATGATGCTATTATTACTTGCAATGACTTTAACTTGAACTTGCTTTGTGACCCGAGTTGAGTAGCCAGTTGGAGAGGTACTTGTATTCAAGGGGCATGAGGCATTCAACCCATACTTTGTCAAGCACATTACTCATATTTGCTTTCACTTTAAACTTTAACCATTCAAGATGCTATGATAGGGGTAATGAGAGCTCCACACCAATGGATACCACATTGCAAACATTAACTTAAGTAGAAGCATTTGGAAGCTAGATGAAACTTATTCATGTTTTACCTCTACTTATTTATCTATCTTTCCAAAGTGTCCACCTTTTATATTCAGATTTACAAGAGTACTCTATGACCATTATAGGATGTTTTTACTTTTCATTATGCATACATTTGGTCCATAGTACTTTCTTCTATGTTACACTTTGTGAATTATCATTGAACATCCTTTCATTGAATATTTGATATCACTTCATAATCTATCTTGTATATTGCTACTCCTTTGAGAATGAATCATTTGACTTTATGTAGCAATAGTAATCATCTTTGATATCCATTGATAGTATTAAAATGCAAAGTCCATGTTAGTTTTATCACCTTCATACTCGAGGACGAGTATAGGTTAAGCTTGGGGATGTTGATGCATGTAAAATGCATACATGAACTTTGCATGTTATTACTAGATATTCCTACATATTTGCAACTTATATGATGTTATATTCATGTTTTATAATGATTTCGGGGATTTTCTAAACAATCCCCCCTCTTTTGGTTCTAACTCTGTTTTCCAGAAAACGTTTTTTTAGTGTTTCGGACTTTCCGGGAGCTTCGGGACTCCAAAAAGGGCAAGGCCAAAGAGCACGGTTCAGAATTTTCGAGACGAACGCAATGGGCTGAAAATGAAGACCAGAAGCCCAACCAGCTGGAAACTAGAGGGCCCCACGCGGTCAGATTCCCTGGCCGCGTGAGGACCCCCTCGTGGCTCCGATGCCGTCCGTTTTCGTCTCCGTGGCTTCGTCTTGACCTAAAACCGGCTATAAAAATAGTCCCCCGGGGAGTTTCGGAGGAGGCGGCGGAGAAACACAAAACCACGAAACAGAGAGTCAGAAGGCTGCCGCCGGAGAAGATCGGAGGGGGGAAACACCGCCGGAATCACCTCCGGAGGGCTCCACCCCCCTCCGGCGTGTTCATCATCAACATCTACAGTAAGATCATCTCCATCTCTCCACTGTAAACTCTTGGCAAACATGATATATGATGTAATATACTATTCCCTTGATCTATTGTGTCTCCCCATCTATGTTTGAGAAGTGATTTGTTCATGGCAATAGTGAAATAGTTCGTTGATTGGTTGCACACAAGTTTTGTTATCTTTTATGATTGTCTTTATGTACCATATATGAGTGCACACATATGTTGGGGAATGCATGTAAGGTGATCACCGGTAATGTAATGGAGTGAGGGAGACTTGGGAGGACATGTAAACCTGAGACCGAGTCATGAAGTTACTTTATTGGGGGATATATATGGGGGACCTTAGAACTTAAGGCTATGGTGGGACTTTTATGTCTTAATAATTCTTGTGTGCTTATTTACTTGGCCATGAGATCCATCATAAGGAGTTTTAGTTCATTTACCTGGCTACACCTATTTATGGCTCCTTCCTAGAAGAAACAATTAAGACTGAAACATATGCTTCACTAATTGTGACAACCACACGAATGAAATAACAATTGCTAGAACATTTGCTCCCTTGAGATATTTGCTACTTGCTACTTTGAGAAACTTGCTTGAGAAAACTGCTGAGAGAAACTTGCGTTTGAAACTTTATTGAGAAACTTGTTACTAGATAAACCCATTCCACATCACTTGCTTTCATTAGTTAGTTCCTTTCATATTTAAACTTATTGCTTTGCACAAACGGCCATATAAGAGGGTTATAGGGCTTTAGAGAATAGATAGTTTACCTTCAGCTCCTCGTGGGTTCGATACTCAAATACTTATCGAATTGTGCTATAGTGATTCCTTGCTCTTGGGGATTATCAATCGCCGCCAGACTGCCTCGCCTTCTTCTTGATCGCGAGACGCCCGCTGCGCCGAGGCGAGTTCAGCAACAGCAGCGCACCCTTCTTCTTTTTTGCCGGAGGCGTGCTGATAAGCGGGGGCTGCACTGGCGCCGCAACGTAGCTGATGAACTGCTATAGGTCTCCCCCTCCAACCGCGGCAGTGGTAGCGATCGGGACAGGGGTGGCCGCCACGTGGCTCGCGGCCGGGGCCGAGCTGTGTCGTGGCGTGGATGGCGATCACGGCGAGACTCCATCATAGTTCCAGGCTTCAGTTCCCGCATCAAGCTCCAGACGGGCCAGCATGCCCAAGGCGTCGTGCACGTCTCCAACAGACTGGGCGTGCGTGGCATCTGTGTCCAGACCACGGGGGCCATCAGACGCCGACGTAGCCGCAAGGGACGGAGACGCGCAGCTCGTGTCGCAGATCCCGCCAGGCAGGTGAGGCCCCGCCGCCCTGTCTAGAAGCGCAGCTGCCCGCGAGTTCCAGTCCCGCAACGCCGCCGACTCCGCAATCAGAGGCTTGACGGCACCGTCAATGCAGGCCTGGAGCTCAGCACGCAGGGACGTGGCTTCGTCGGCGAGAATGACGCGGACGTCCGCCTCCGTGAAGATGGCGCGAGGAGGCGGCTTCGTTGGCGAGAGAGACGCGAACGTCCGCCTCCACGGCCTGATCTGCACCAGGGCACCCTCGACCATGACACGGCCGCGCTTGAGTACCTCCGTGCAGTGGGCCTTGCGCTCGAACTTGACGAGGAACTGCATGGGTTGGTGCGGGCAGACGGAGACTTCGCGGTGGCTGAGGCGGAAATGCTTGCGGATGGCGCGATCGACGGCGAGGGCGTCCACCTTGTGCTTGTGCTTGTCATTGACGTTGACGACCCAGGCAATGGCGGCCGTCTCCTCCTAGTTCTTGACTTCCTCGTCGAGCTCGCGAGTCATGTCAATGATGACCGCGTCCTCCAGTGGCCGCGTGGACGCCGCCCCGATGCCGCTGATGGCCATAGGTGCGGGAGGCGGAGGCGGGGGCGGAGCTTGGAGCGGAGCCGCTGCGACCTTGGCCCACGACAGAGCACCTTTCACGAGCGGGCAGGAAGCAGGCCGGCGTGGCGGGGGGCGGACAGGGGCCGGCTTGGGCAGCTTGGAGGCGAGGCGGAGAGGGCAGCCGCGCTCCTTGTGGCCGGAGAGGTTGCAGGTGAGGCAACGCACGGGGTCGCGGCACGCAGAGGAGCTGTGGTGCTTGAGAGGGGCAAGACAACGACCACACTTTCCCTCCGTGCGCCTTTTGAAGCGCAGCGCGGCCGCGTCCTCCTAGGCACGGCGTGAGGCGGGGCCCACCACGCCGCCGTCGCGTCTGCTAGAAAGCCCGTCCCGTCGTGGACGGCGCCGCGACTTCGGGGAGAGCCATCCCTCGTCGTCGCTTCGAGCAGAAGGCGCCGCTGGTGGTGACGCGCCATGAAGACCTGCTGAACCTTGCTGGGTAGGAGGGGCGATGACGATGGAGCATAGCCGCTGCGCTTTGAGGGTGGGCGCCTCCTGTGCCGAATTCAAGACGGTAGGTCCAGCGGCCGCATTGAAGACGGAGGAGATGGCCACGCCAGATGGGCGGCCAGCTGCGGGCGACACGGAGTCAGGAACCTCCTCACCAGAGGAGGACGAGAGCAGCAGGGACCGTGGCGGCGTGAGGATCTCCGGCGTGTCGACCCGATCCAGATCTGGATCGGAAACGAGCGCGGAAGTGCGCAGGCTCCGAGAGGAACCAGGGTGCCTGCGGCGCGAGGCGGACCAGAACGAACGGCGGTGGGGGGAGGAGGGTGGGTGGGGGTGGTGGAGTTGCCGCCGGCGAGCCGGCAGGCGCGGGGTCAGGGGAGTCGCCTTACCTGGGAGCTCCAACGGCAACATTTTTCGTGAGATATATGTTCTTTCAGTTTAATACTCTCGATCGCGCATCTTCGAGGTGCTCTGGCTTCCGTTGGTCCATGTATAATTATGTCAGTGCGTCTGGAGCATTCGACTGCTAAATTGTACTACTATCAATAAGAAAATGATCTGCACCGTACCTCCCTGAATTATGGATATAAGTGTTATTTGCTGCCGGGCTCCAGTGATCCCTCCAGTTAAAAAAAAATTTAAAATTATATTTGTGGGTTTCAAAAAATTCTAAAAAAAATCACGGGTGTAGGTAATGGTGTATCCCATAAACGCGTAAAATTTGAGTTTGAAATAATTTATATTATGGGCCATAAAAAATAACAAAATCTGGTAAAACTTATAGATTTGAAAATAGGCATATTTAGATCCACAATTTATCATTTTTGTATAGCTCAAAATACAATGTATTTTGAGTTGATATTTTACACGTTCGTGGAATATAGTATTGGCTAGTCCCGGAGTTTTTTTCAGAATTTTTTGAAACTCATAAATATGATTTTCAATTTTTTAAAGTTGGAGGGTTCACTAGAGCCCGGGAGCAAAAAGTCTCTACCGTAGAAAGGCATGCATATATAGTCTTTTTAACGAAATGTAGACGGAGTTGCTTTTTCTTTGATAAGTACCCCTCCGTTTTTAAATATAAGATTTTTTTTTAGATTCACATGTATCTAAACACATTTTAGTGTGTATGTTCATTAAAGTTTGCATTAGTTAACATGTGGAATGGCTAAATCATTTTACATTTAAAAACGGAGAGAGTAGAAATCAGCCTGCAATCAAGATTGCCTGCGGGATACCCGCATCTTGCCGCATATGTCCACACAATTTAAATGGGCTGATGCGGGCCTCCCGCTGTTTGAGTGGGATGGTAACGGCAGCTGTTTTGCCCGCATTGCAGGAAAGAAAAAACGATGTGTAAAGCTAGCCATCTACTCTTGCTAACTCAACCATTTAGCACAACGGATCAAACACATCAGATCAACCACAATCTTCATTCAACATACCAAACACAACATATCAACCATTTAACACTAACTCGATTTATATTACAATTTCTCTTGAACCGGGAACAATCTCTCTTGAACTGTGAACAATCTCTCTTGAAGTTTGCTGATCTATTCAAGACAATTTTATGTCAGCTTCGCATCATTGTTTCATAACATTAAGGTTTGCTTGTTCAACTTGACTGGGAATGAGCTAATAACAAAGAAAAATATGAATGAGTATTGAAATTTTGACAAGACAATTTCAACAATGACACATTTGTTGAAAAAAAAATCTTTCACATTCATTTGGATCAAAAACATCCAGGCAGTGGCAACTGGCTAAAGAGTTGACTGTACAAGGTAAATACACTTGACATATATAGTCATCCATCCTAAATAAAATGTTTATGATCCAATAACCACTAAAGAGTTGACTGTACAACGTAACAGATGCCCTTTTTCATGTACAATGAGTGTGCTGTCCATTTTTTGTCCTAAAATTGGGTGAGGATGAATACTATGATAACACTATTATGTCATACCATGCTAGAACTATTCTTTTTTCAGTCTGCAACTTAAGTGACAACTACTTGGACTGGCTGGACGTAGTGTTCAGTTTGTGTCAAGATGAATACCATGCTTCAGCCACACTAACAGTTCCAGCTGATTTCTAGTCACAGTTTGGCAACCATGTCTACTGCTAATCCAAATAGCTGTTTACAGGGAAAAGAAAATAACCTTGTATTCAAGTCTATTTGTTGATAAGTAAATTATTACCTGTACTGATGCAAGGAAGGTACAAAAATTGACCTTCTCATCATCATCGTCTGAAAGGGTAAGAGAAATTTTACTTAACCACAAGTATGACCAAAGAAAATACTGAAACAAATGAAAAATTTACATACCGGCTGCCTTAAGCTAGTCCTAGAGACATATGAAAGGCTCGACGGTAGAGCACGCGAGGTTGCTCCTGTAGTCAATCACGCTGTGTTCTACAGTGCTAAATGCGGACTCAGAAGGACCAGTTGAAGCTGGGATTGCCAGTATGTCTCGAGCCATTTTATAGAGCACAAGATACTTTGAAGAATTTATTTGCCACCATTGTAGAATATCCACCTCCTCCTTCAGGCAGAGCAACTCCTTTTTCAAGTACTGATCCAGCTCGTTACTTGACTGCTTTCTTTTAGACCCCCATATTGATCCCACTCTGCAAGTGGGTCAGATATAAAATGACATGTTATGCAAAGATAACCAAACTTTTGATTTGTTGTCCACATGTCAGTTGTGAGAGATACTCGAGAGAAACAATTTTGAACATACTCTTGCATCTCCTTTCCATGTGTTTTGAAAGCATTGACACAATCATTCTTTATTGTTGTCTTAGACACATTTTCAAACAATGGATTCAAAGCAGCAGTTAAATCTCTAAAAGGTGCATACTCAACTAGAGAAATTTCATTTCATTCACGACCACAAGCTTGACTAGTTTTTTTCTTGTGATGTTGGGATCAGATTTCCAATGGGATCGATCCCTCGGGACGACCAATCTTATCAACCATTTCATACATTGCAGTTTTTAGGCATACCTTGAAATGATGAAGAATGTGGCTTGTGCCCGAATCTCTGGAAGATAGAAATACTTGGCGACAATAATTGCATCTGCCTTCCAAAAGTCTTCTATCGTTATAGATAAGCACAACCCCTCGGAAATCCACTTCGGGTAGTAGGTGCAGATGCACCCACTACCCAAAAAACAATTTTGAAAATGTCAAAAAATTCAAAGTAAAAATTTCACATATACGTCAAGACATTTTATGTTAGCACACAAAGTTACGTGAAGAAAAAATATTTTTTATGACCTGTGCAAAAAAGACAAATCCGGACGCACCAAAATGTTTTTATACGAGTCATTTTTTTTTTTTTGCACAGGTCACAAAAAATGTTTTTTCACCGCGCCATTTTTTGTGCTAATACATAATGTTCTAATGCACATCTGAATTTTTTTCTGTAATTTTTGACATTTTGAGAAAAAACTATTTTTTTTTACGTAATAGGTGCAGATGCACCTATGAGCCAAACAACCCCTCTCCCATATGGATGATATCAACTTGCCGCGTCTTCGTTTCGAGACTAAGCTTTGTTATCTTATAAAGAGTAAATAAACACTAATTGAGTAAGTAAGGAATATATGGAAGCGGATCTTACCATGAGAGGTGGTTGTTCTTTATTAATTATTAGGAGAGAGATCTTGAAGCGAAGGGGAAACTTGTGGCGGCCCTGGTAATGGACATGTCATATTACAATTTGAGCCTGTAATCTTTGTCCTTCTTGCTGAATTGTCATTAACGCCGCCGTTTTCAATATTGTAGACCTCTTAAGCATATTAACCTATGGATTATAAGAGGCATAGAAATGGATTTCATAAGAATTTGGTAGCCCTAATCCTATATCCGAAGAGTTTATAATTAGGAAAATGTTCCTAAGATTCAGATCCTCTATATTTTTAATAGAAATCCTACAATCAAAAATAGATGAGACAGCCGAGCCGGAATGGCACCGTCTTCCGCACGCACAACTGGAGACCAACCATAGCCATACACGTGTCGCTCCCGCTTCCTTGCGTCCTCTCCCTTCCTCGCCAGCCGCACGGACCATCTGCCAGATCCCACCATCCATCCCGCCTCACAGCGAAACCGACGGTAAGATCTGTCGCCGGGAGGCCAGCCAGTCGCCAAGTACTGCCTGACTTGTCCTCCTCCGACGTCCACGCAGCAGCCATCGAGCAGCACACGAAACCACCCAAGGAAAGCAACCATGGCCATGGCCGTGATCCACCTCGCGCGCCCGGCCTTCATGCCGTCGCCTTCGTTGCGGCCGCGTGGGCAGCGCGTGCTGCTCCTACGCGTGAGGTGCCGCGTCGGCGGGGATGAGGGGGACGGGGGCCGGGGCAGCGAGGATGATGCGCCCGAGTCGCTGTTCGCCAAGGAGCTGAGGCGGCGGGGGATGTCGGCGGGGTCAGTCCCTTCGGGGGAGAAGGCGGGGACAGCGGCCGAGGCCGAGGAGGGCGGGCGAGGGGGAGAGGTGGGGAGGAAGCGTGTCGTCGGTGCGGCGGCCGCGGAGTTCGAGAGGGCCGCGGCCGGGGCGGCCGGGCAGAGAGAGCGGTCCATGGCGCTCAACAGCGAGGGCATCGAGGTTTGCGACCTTCTCCTTCTCTGATTACTTGTTAGCTTCCATTCTGAATTTGTCGATCAATAAGGTTGCAACTTTTACTTAATACAGTACAAACTACTCTATTAGTGGCAGATCGGCACTAATTAAAAGCCACACTGAAAATGGACCAGTGGATGCCTTTGCTATCGGCAGATGGTGAAACAGACAACTAAAAATAATCTTGACTCACTGGGCACACTAGTTTGATCAGTTTAACTAGGAAATCTATAAATTCTTCTGGATTAATTCAATAGATACATGAGCATAAGCGTTTAGAGAATTTTGCATGCACCAAATGAGGAAGGCGTGAAGTTGCGAATTGCTTGTAGAAAACCTATTTTTCGGGGTAGATCCTGGGATCTTTTTCGTTGTGAAATGGTCATGGACGGTTCTTTGTGCTAGTGATATGCACCAGAATATGAGCCATCTACCTTGTATTGACATAGCACTTGCTTTATTGAGAAATAATCTTTAGGACTTCAACAGAGTAGTGCCTTTTTTTTTCCTTTGCTGGCACATGAGCATGTGTCTTGGCTTGGAACTGTGTATCTTTTTTCCTAACGATTATTTGTTCATTTGCTTCTTTATAGTTGAAATCATGCACTCGAGTTAGGCCATGTATGTGACACTTATTACTTGATCTATACATTTTTCCCTTATTGTCCAATTCTCCATTTACCTTCTTGCCCTTTTTTCCTTGTTATGCATACGAGTTGTTCCTCCATTAATATGAACCCGTATCAGCATCAACTTAGTTGAAGTATCTTTGCATGAATATTCCTGAAACCTTTCATTGTCGTATGTGATTCAAAATGTTTGATATATAAACATAGACAGTAATCGCCGATTCAGTGATATCCTTGCGTAAATTCAGCCTATATAATATTTCGACAAATAGCTCATGTAAACATTCATGTTTCATTATTTCATAGGCACTGGGGCCACTCCTATAATTGTCCATCCTCGCTGATATGGTTATGAAACAATCACCAAGCAGCCTTCCCCTTATCACCTATTTATCTATTTTCAGGGTCTAGTACCACGGGCAAAGTTGTTACTATCACTTGGTGGTACTTTTTTCCTGGCATAATTTGGCCCTCTGATTATTGTCACAGCTTCTCTTTTTGCTGGCCTTTATCTGGTAAGCTGTCTAATCTCTTTTTCCGTTTGCTCACACTAAAATCTGTAGTCGTTATGCGTTTGCCCCAAATTTACCCATGTGTAGAGTATTATAGCAATCCTCATGGATCCTATTATGAAATGGCATACATATACTTTGTAAAGCTTATCTAATTATATATTAATTAAATCTGAACACCTTAAAATCACATACGAATTCTGTTCAGCTCAGATAGAAGACTTATATCAGTAATATCATGAGTGTGTGCTTTGCCCTTAATTTACCTGTGCAGCACTTCATGGACTGTACTCTTGAGTCTCTGACAATGAGTCTCAGAAACCTTGCAATATCCTGTGACACTATGGTTACCTTAAATTTCTTATTGCAGTATTTTGGGCAAAGTTTTATACACGACGGGAGCAAGACACCCATAACACCACCGCCCTACATTGATCCATATGAGCTACTGGAAGATGATAGGATCTCTCGGCCCTCCATGGATGTGTTCTAAATCTCAAGGACACAAGAACTGTGGTCGTAGATAGCTCAATATTTTTCTTGTTTTACTAGATATGTAGCTGTAAATGCAAAGCTAGCTGTAGACTGTTATTATCTAACATTTCAACATAATATTTGCGTAAATCTCGCACCAAAAAAATCCAGCAATAGCGAATTCTTCCACAATCTCTTGTTCTGCAAGTCTCCTCTGCTCTCTGTTATGATATACATAGAAGTCCCTAATGAATATCAAGTTGCATCCAGTTGGGCTCTTCGTTTGCAGTGTTACCGCAGAAAATTTTGTAAAGCCCGCCCATTATTTCATCCAATTCAATGGTTCAACCCATTTAGTTGATGGTGTAGGAGAGGAAACTGAAAACATTCAAAACCTAAAGAGTGCCTGTTCCATACATATAGCCACAAGCCGGAAATTTCTAGTGGCTCATTCTTCCAAAACAAAAACCATTCAAGCCCAGGGAGTCGCACAAATGTAGGTCTCAAAACAAATATGTTTTTGGCACACTTACACGCAAGTGAACATTCAGTGTTCCAACAGCTGTAGAAGATTAATAGAGTTCCCAGATCTGCATATATAGTCTGAACAAGGAAGATATATTACTTGAGTACAACTAGGAAGGTCATTATGATGATGAAAAAAAATGACTGAACAGTTACAAAAGCTGTGTCGGCAGGCAACCGCAAAGTTTCTATCAGCTACTCAAAAGTAGTCAGCATGCGGAGTTACTTTCAGTGTTTGCAAGTCTGAAAAATTTGTGTGGCAGAAATGATACAAATATAAACCAGAAGTTCATATACTGCGCCTTCTTTTTGAGAACTACGCGCAACAATTTTCTGTTACATTCACGCGGAAACCTCACAATGGATACATAAATTACCCTTTTTCTGATAAAGATACATAAATTACACAGACATAAGAATTCACTCGAATAGTATATATATGTAACTTGCAGGATCACCACCATTGGCCTTAACTCAACCGTACCACCATTGTCAAATCCTAAATCGCACTCCACAGTAAAAGTTATAGCTCCTGATGAATCGCCAGTTCCATGCAAAGAGGCATTGCAACTGAAGGAAAAAAATAACAAGAGATTTGGAAGATCAGTAATCAACCGGGAGAGTGTGTAGTTAAATAGTAGCATAGCTGGTAAGTGCGATAGTACATATCAGTGCATTGAGAACGAACATTTATTCGTATGTTTTATCATGCGACGATCAATCAAAGAAATCACCTCATTCAATCGAATACATATTTGCAGTGTTATGAATCAACATTTACTGCTATTTTCTATATGTAATTACATGAAGTAAGTTAATGTATATGCAAGGTAGAGTAATTTGAAACATTTGGAAGCAACTAATCATATTGTACAATTAATTTTAAAAATACGTCGTTAGCATTGCTTCAAAAAGTGAATTAGTAGAGTTTACCTATCTCAAGTTGAGCGTGGACTTGTTGGGATTCATGTCGATCGCCTTATGAAACGCCGCCTTGGCAGCCTCCACCTCTTCAGGCTCAGCCTTATAACAATCCAGATCAATAGTTACCTGCTGAAGCGAAGACAGGTTCTCCATGCCCAAATCGAAATAACCAGATTGATGCATAGTATTCCGCGCTTGGAGATGCAGCTCGAGAGTTTGGAGCTTCTGCATCGCTCCTGGTGCAAAGACCACCTCCACGGTCATGCCGTATCTGAACTCTGTTAGGCACCTAAATGGATAGCCAGCAGGTTCATCGGATGAAAGCGCCAGGTCCTGATCGTTCCCAGGTTGGTTCCGTGGTACAAGATATCAAATGGTTGGCGGCGGGCTTCTCTTCTGCCTCCTTCTGTCATGTTAAGCGTTATTTAAACGAAGCGGCACACATTCTTGCTAGAACTTGTGATGTTTCTAGTGTAGGCTTCATTTCTGATTCTGCTCCGGATTGCATCCGGAAGACTCTATGTACTGATGTGATTTGATAAAAAAAAAGGGATAGCCAGCATCAATGACGAGCCATTCTTGTCTCTGTCGTGTGCGTCCGGACACTTGCAGGTTTAGATAACTGAGACATGGTATGTAAGCAAGCACATAAAGGTCCTCAGCTCCCAGTGTGAAAAACTCGATCCAAAGGTAAGAAAGAGAGGAGAGCGAGGACATCCATATTGGCACTGAAACAGACATGCTATGCTTTGCTCTGATGCACCGAAGCTGTTGAGTTCCCGGCAGTAAACTCTCACATCCAGAATTCCGACTCATGTGGCAGCCACTTACTTTTAAGATTTGGATATTGATCAGGTTAGATAAACAGCGCTCGAAAGGCTCTTCAAAACTCTTGTCCCATCCAATGAATTCCATGTGAAGACGCCTCAATTCGGTCAACCCCGACAGATCAAGCAGGACAGATGGAGACATGACAATCACCGACTTCAGTTCTTGCACAGACTTCAGGTTCTCAGCCCCGTATCGTACTCTTATCCAACGATTAACACGCAGATACACCAGCCGTCGCAGTTGATCAAAACTTGATGGCAACTCCATTATTTCAGTCTCACTCAAGTCCAGTACCTGCAAAAGCTGCAGATTTGCAATCTCATCCGGAATCTCGGTGATATAGGTCCCACGTAGCCACAAGTACCTCAGGTGAAACATATTGCATATAAACAGTGTGACGATCATCCACTTGCTTACAGTCAGTTAAATCCAATGCACTTAACAGTGGAAAGCTTGAAAGTGCTGGCAACAGATAAAATGCTTTCTTGAACACAGTAAGTGACCTCACATGGGACAGACTCATTTTGGATAGCGCCTTGGCATCCTCTTGCTTGCTGGTATGGAGCGATAGTCGGCGAATGTTTCTTGACATAGACTCATATTGCTGACCACCTATTGCTGTCAGAAAATTCTCCTCACGTGACAAAGAAGTGATGAGATCAAGGACCATGTTATGTACACAACAATAATTTGCCTTCTTATCCCAGTTAATACTTAGTGGCTGGATCAAGCTTTTGTTAATAAGCTCATCAAAATATTTCTCCCCTGCTTCATATAAACTCTCCCCCTGTTTTGGCTGAATAAAACCTTCACCAACCCACTTCCATATTAAAGCTTTTCTCTGGATTTTATAGTCCTCTGGATACAAACTTAGATATAGCAAACAAGTCTTGAGGTGTGGAAGGAGATCATGGTAACTAACATATAATATCCTCCTCATATCATTCACATCTGGATTATTTTCTAGCCCGGTACCCATAGATTGGTACACCTTGGACCAATGTGCGCTGTCATTTCTTCCGGCCAGCATGCTTGATATTGTAATGATAGCTAATGGTACACCACCACACTTCTTTAAAATCTTCTCTGATACTTCGACCAATTTCTTATGAGGGCATTCCTCCCCTTTTCCAAATATTCTTTGGTTGAATAATTTTTTTGAGTCAACATTAGAAAGGGGTTTTAGCTCATAAATAGCACCAACTTCTTTGGCAACATCCATAATGCGAGTTGTTGCGATTACTCTACTTCCACAATCATTCTCAATCAAAGCATGCCTAATGTTTTTCCAGACAGATTTATCCCATATGTCATCTATAACAATGAAGTACCTATGAGGGAACATGGAGAGATCATATATTAGTGAAGCTATTTATATGTGCTCTCTTACTTTAAGCGTTCTTGAGATATTTAAATCAAAAAATATGAGTAGATAAGCTTATAGACAAGTATAAAATGTTATAAGTTAAAAGATCTCTAACATGTATATGTGGGCGAATACTACGAATGTGCAAAGTTTCATGAAAATACATTCATTTGTGACATGCACCAAAACTATGCTGATCTAATATGGCAAAGAGTCAAGATAGTATTTCCTATTACGAATCATCATATCTAGTTCTTGCGATACTTAATATATATATACGATTTTTTAGAATCATAATGTTCTAAAAAAATCAAAACTTGTAAGTACATTTTAGTTTTTTAATTAATAACTCACTGGGAGAACTAGAATTGAAATCAACAACTTATTTACGTATGGTCTTTACCAGGAAAGATAAAGAACATCAAGGTTTGTGGGACTGAAGTTGCTTTGTCACGCTGGTAAGGAGCACAGTTAGTTCTTATAACTCCTTAATTCTATCGAGCTATTGCGGATTACCAAATTTGAAATATTTAATTGATTTACTAGTAAGAACGGATATCCTCCTAGAGAGGTCAACCATGGGAGCCTCCCATGAGAGAAGCATTGAGCGCTGAGATAATGTGGCCACCAGCAGGACCTTTGTTGCGTGCTAATTGTCACACACTCATGGGAGGGTACATGGTTGAGAGGGCACTAGTTGGAGTTTTTCACTTGTTTTTGTTAGATAAAAAAATTCAGAAAGTGATAGCTTTTTTTACAAGATCTTAGGGGGGGGGGGGGGGGGGGGGGGGGGGAGATTCCCCACCGCTTGTTGTAAACCTGTGTACTTCTCTCATCTGTTGGAAGAACATGGCCCTGCGGGCTCTTTCGAGTGAAAGTAATAGCTTTAGAACCAGTGTGACGCTACTGGTGACTAGGTGGAGAAAGCTAATTTACCGGGGTAGATATTCAACAGTATACAATAATACAACTACAATAAAAATGATGAAGAAAATAATTTAATCAGGTAATCTTTTACACTTCCAATAACTAAAAGTGGTAGAATGTGTGTTTTGCTCCAAATATGTATGGTGTCTTGTCCCTTATTTTGGAGACAGTCTAGTGATCAGTAAGTCATTTTTTGTTAATTATTACATGAATCCTAAACCCAAGCTAACTAGAAATGCATTACTCTCTTGGTTCAAGTTTTTTTCTCTGTTCCTTTTTCCACGCAATAGATCACAACAACACGAATCAGATCAAAGGTTTCGAGGGGCAAAGGCCGTAATTTTTTTCGTTTACACTTATTCAGTGCCCAATAATATCATGTTGGAGAACAAATTCTAAATCAGCCAAGCAGACACATATATGTGTGTACTAGCATAACGTGCCTGCTCGGCAAAAAGTTACCATGCCATAAGATTAGAGGTGCGTTAAAAAACATAATACATCATCTAGTAGCTAATGTTTACTTGAAATAAGGATCCCCTCCGATAATTCACTACAAAACATGTCCAGTCCAGAGATAAAGTTCCACACAATTTATTGTCAAAATAAATAAGAATAAATAACCAAACTAGGAAATTTGCTGGTATCGCAAAATCTCAAAATTCAGCTAGAAACCTAGAAGTATGAAACATTTGGAGTTCAGATGCAGAAGTTCAAGCTAAAGGAGTATATATTAAAAATGGTAATTAAGAATTACAATTTATTATTAATAAATTTGAATAATAGGTATACGTGTGGATGCAAGTTTGGTGTAAATGTCAAATCAAAACTAAAACCATCAAAATGCATATCTACACTAACTTGTCCTAAATAAAATTCCGACGATGTAATACCACCTTATTGGAATGACTCAAATATCTGAACTCACCACAACGTAATACAAATCGTAACATCACAAATCGTAGTTTGATATAAGAAAAGAAAATTAATTAAGCATGCATGTAAGTTCCGCAAACTATCTCTAGAAAACAGCTTCACTGTCCAAAAAAAAATCTGTAGAAAATAGTTCTATTTCTGGTTTTGGAGGTTAAAATTTTCAAAATAAATGGCTCCATGGAGCTCATCCTCCATTTGTGGTTTCCGTGAAAAGCAGATATTACATAGGAGTATAAACAGTCACAACACCTTTCCTAAAACTGTAAAGCTTGTTCTATTTATGAGATTTCTAGAATATCAAAACCGTATTGGTGAACATTATTTGTGTAAGTACTCGTAATATAATAGTAATTGATGAAACGTTGGGCACATAACGTATTGAACACAAATATCAAATCAAAAGGAGTTTAGAACTAGAGCGTATATAGTGAGAACTCAGAAAATACACACCCTTGTTCTGAAGGAATTCTTATTTCACTAATGAGTTCTGCTTCACTCCACATTGCTTCGTTGATATTTTGATACTTACTCTTGTCAAGTTGATGGAGTAAGTTCTTGAAAATCTTCTCAATGTTAGGAGTAAAAGACACCGAGACAAAAGCCCCACAATCGAATTCCACTTGAAGCTTCTGATAGACAGCATTTGCCAGAGTTGTCTTGCCCAATCCTCCGAAGCCAACAATAGAGACCATCTTGAGTTGTTCAGTCAACGCCTCATCACTGTCCCCTTTCAGCATCTTCACTAGCTCATCGCTCTTCTCGTCGGTGCCAACAAGCTCAGTGGCCTTTCTGTATAAGGCTAACTGGCCAAGGCTATCAGTAGTTGCGCCAGTAGGCCTAGCAGCAACGACATCGACCTGGTTCCTACCGCGCCGCTCGCCGACGTCCCTCATGCGGTTCCTGATGTCCTTGATGTCGGTGCCAATCTTGCGGCGGATTTTGGCGTTGCTCATCAGGTTGAGGCTTCGGTGGACGAAGGCCATGAAGGAATGTTGCGACTTGTGGGTGCAGCTGATGATGCGCACCATGAACCTGTTGACGCTGTCGTCGAGGTCGTAGGAGAGATCCCTCACGTCCTTTGCCCAGAGGATGACCTGGGTGTCAGGCGGCTGGTCCATGGGCGCCTCGAGATCTTGAGCAAGGCGGTCTGCATGCTCTCCATCTCGGCTTTGAGAAACATGACTTCGCCCCTGACACCCTTGTCAGGCTGTACTCCTTGGTGGTGACCAGGTCGGCCAGCTTGGGCAGCAGGGCGCCCATCGCCCCGACAACGAGCTCGGCGGCCATGCTCGATCGGTGGTGGTACCTCTCAGTGGTTGCCGCGGTGTTTGGAGTAACAGTTGGAAGATGGTGATGTGAGTAAGTGTTATTTGTGTTGTGTGTAGAAGAAGCGCAGGTCTTTTATAGAGGATACTATACCGCCTAAACGCGCGTGGTATTAGTCAATTGGGTAGCTAAGTAGGTTGCCCTGATCCATCATCTAGTTCGGCACCTCAATTTAGAAGAGCATGCATGGTACGGTACATGTTTGTTTTAGCACCGTGGAGAAGAAATACCTCACGGACTGGAAGAAACCTTGGCGTTAAGCAACCAGGAAGGAAGCCGCCGCCACTAGCATGCAGTAGATACGCACGACACGAGCAGTGCTGCCTGCTGACGCGGCGATGCGCGAAATAACCAGGAAACCACAGGAAGCCGGAACCATTGACGACAAGAACACGCGCGACGATTCGAGCGGAGATTCTCCGGAGCAGATGAAGCCATGCAGTACTGCGCAAGGCGCCACCGACGAAGCCCGGGCCAGACCCCATCAAGCAGCTACCCGCTCTGCCTTAGAAAATAGGAGAGGTTAGCCGACTAGAGACGCTAAGAGCGGGTTTGGTAGGCATCGTCAATTTTTGAGCTCCACGGGGACAGACTAGGTGAGCCTGACATCCCCACCCCTGTTGTCCCCGGATGACATCACCTCGGCATGATCATGTACCCTCTGTTTTTGGCATCTAAGTCTTCTCTTTATCTTATCCCCTTGCTTGAGGAGGAGTATGTCTCTTCTTGGATGGCTATGCGGGTTCAGGGGAGGCTGATGAACCACACGGCGTCGTCGAATCAGTCAAGCATCACCCGGCATTGCTTCTCGGGTCGACGTCCTTGGCTTCCGGGCACCCTGGAAGGGCTTCCTTCCTGGGTTGAAGTCCTTAGCCGTTTCGGGGTCGATGTAGGTCTCGACGGGTTGCCGCTATCGGGGCATGCTCGCACGCATGTCGGGTCGTTATAGCATTGTCTTGTCCATTTTCTAGGTGGGCCCACAGGTGGTGGTCCCACTTTAGAAGGAGTAGTGGAACCCCTGTTTCATTGTTGTCACAATTTGTGTATATGGGAACTTGAGATAGCTTATCGGTGTTGGTTACATGCTAGTAGTCGACAACTTGTTATTCTTTGCTGGTTAAATTATACTTTAGATCTTCCTCAAAAAAAAAATTATACTTCAGATTGTGTTGTATTTTATATGCAACTGATCACCACTATGTTTCACCGTTGTGAGTACTGAGTAGTTCTCCATGTCCCTTAGGGCCTAGGATGAATTAGCAATGATTTCCATTTAGTATACTATGAATATTTGGTTAAGTTTTACACTTTATTGTGGTTTTATGATGGTAATATACGAATGTGGACTATATGTTAATTCACATTAATTGGATCGTAGGGTTGCATCTTAGAGTAAGAAAGAGATGTGGGATGAGAAGTTGACACACAAACCGTGTCCTAGTTCTTGATTACAATAGGGGAGGTGGTTCTTAGTCGGCGACCCTAAAACTTTAGACGATGGTTGGACCTATATCTTAATTCTCCCTTACTTGTTGTACGTGGCCTTAAGACCACTCATTAATTATTAGGGGTGCAATTTTCGGTGTATGCGTGTTCACCTAGCTTAGGCTTCGGGCAGTAAGAACAAAACTTAACAATACATGTAACATGCCTTATGTGAAAATCGACGTGCTAAGTAGATCCATGCCCCCCTTGGAAACACTTCAGTCTCATAAGAACGAAACCTTAGCCTTGTCTTCCTACAAATTACGGGATTGGGTCAGTTCTCAACTGTGCTACTTATATTTACAGTACACCACACATTTACTTTCAAGTACAAAACAATCAAACTCTTACAACATTCACAATCATTTCTTAGCAAATGTTGTCCGTAAATGCCTTCATTTTCTCGTGGGTTCGACACTCAATACTTATCGAGAAGCGTTAGAATCGATCTCTTAAACTTGAGGGTATCAAGATACTTTTCTAGCGCCGTTGGCTAGGAGCGCAGCGCTATTGCTAAATTGAACCGTTGAGAAGTATGAAAGTTGTCTTTTGTTTCGTTTACATTTGTTATTTGTAACCATGGGTACTTAGTTGTTTTTTCTAAACCACAGGAAGGAGAACTCTTCCGTGGACTAGTGGTAGCCGTGCATAAGCGCATAAGGGCCAGGTCCTGGTTCGAGTCCTCACTTCTACCTTAATGACAAGCCGGGGTGGAGTCCCCCTCCGGTCTTGTTGTTGTTTTTAAACCACAGGAAGTTCCCTATAAGCTTCCTGAACTTAAAAGGGTTAAGTACAGGGGAGACGGAAGTGTGCATCCAAAGGATCGTTTATGGATGACTGATGAAAGGTATTATTGGTTTAACCTTTCTAGAATATCAAGTAAAGAATGTAAAGGAAATTATTTTACATATCTCTCTCAAAGGAAAAAGCATAAATGGTTTCATTCTTTAAATGTCCTTTGACAATATGGTTGGAAACTTCAGAGGAATGCTTTCTATGTTACTCTTTCTGTCCAAAATGTAAGATTTTCTAACCTTTTGGGTTTGTCCTGATTCGTACATATGTAGACATGTTTTAGTGCGTCGGTGGATTCACGTATTTAGAAACGAATCAGGACAAAATCAGAAAGAATAGAAAGTTTAATATTTAGAAACAGAGGGAGTAAATTATATTCTCTATATCTATATTAATATATCAAGGCTCGGTCTTATATCAACTTTTGGCCCCATCATGAAGAAAGTATTGCTTAAACTTGGGAGGTGCTTCTTTTGTTGGAGAAAATATCTGCCACAGTTTTTTTTTTAGAATTCCCGAGACCCTTCTTTCATTGTGATTCCTATCGGCCAACATATTATTATTCTCATTTTTTTCGAAATGGAGCATAGCCCAGGCATGTGCATCATGGTGGTGCACACAGACGTTTAATTATATTAAAAAAATAAAAGTATAAATGTAATACTCCCTCCGTTTTTAATATAAGAATTCACTAAAGTGAGTGAACATGCACACTAAAATGTGTCTACATACATTTGTATGCATGTGCATGTGGATAAATGGCAAAATATCTTATATTAAAAAACGGAGGAAGTAGCATCTAAAGCACTTCATATAAAGGTGTCAAGCAAATTTTGAAGGGTAGTTAATCTTTGTCGCTGTCTAACGTGAGGACGGCGCAGACGGTCTGCACGACGGCGAGCGCGAGGATGACGGTGGCGGCGAGAAGGGAGACGGCCGTCCATGGACTCTGGAAGTATGTGCGGACGAAGTGGCCCCACCACTTGTTGAACATCCGGCGGAGGTCGTTGCGGAGGTACTGATTCATCTGCTCCTGCACATAGTTCAGGGGGCCATCGGAGTCGTCGAGGACGCCGCGGGTGAGTCTGTTGAACATCCTCGCCACCTCCTCGTCCGGCCCGACGGCGTTATCGATCAACTTCTTCTTGCGCAGCAGCGCCACGTCCTTGGACGATTTGACGATCTCCTCCATGAACAGCACGTACCTCGTCACGCCGTAGGTGGCGGTGACGTGGAGACGCTCGAACGCCATCATGTTGAGGAGCATGTGCTCCGTGGAGTCGTCCACCAGCAAGAACGGCATGATCAGCAAGCCCCTCTCGGGATCAAAACGGATGGATTGGAAGATGCCCTTCTTGCTCTTGTCGAACCGGATCCCAGCCTCGTGGAGCTCCACCGCTGACAACCGAGAACTGACGCTGTCGTCGCATTCTGACGACGAGCTTCCGGCCGTGTCCTCTGAGCACGGGGATACTTCCATGTACGGCTCGAAGAGCATGCTCCGCCGGGAAATGTCCAGAGGGTGGAGCCCCAGTCCTAGGCCACCAGCCGCCATGGTAGAGAGGCCGCACGACGTGGACATGAACTTTAGCACCATCATGTTGATCGACTCGTCCTTCTCCTGGCGGCCATCATTCACCTGTGCAACAATGGAGTAATGGCTTAAGCGGAGGACGGTAAATTAAACAAAGGGACTGTCTAACGTTTAGTCGACTTATATTCAACTAAATCATAGTCAGTTCCAGATAATTGCATTACATGTGCAACTCTCAGAATTACGACGCAAATCCAATGACTATATAATCGACTGAAAATTATGGTTGCAAATCATGTGCAATTGGTAGACTAGCACGAATCACGATACAAATCCAAAAGCTAAATAGTCGACTGATATTTACATAGATATTTTTTTCAATTGCACACAGTTGTAACTCATGTGCAACTCTCAGGCCTGCACCAATTAGGAGCAAATCGAATGGCTAAGGAGGCGACTAAAATTTAGTTAACTCTCAAACGATTTAGAATCAACCAAACAAAAGAAACAGCATAAATCCTAGTCATTAATTTGCCGAAATCGGAATTTTATTACTGCTATAATGTCCTTTTAGTAGCGCTTTACTTATTCCATTGTTTTTTAAGGGGATATTCCATTGTTTTTTTTAAGAGTACTTATATCATTCATATTTAAATTCTATAGAAGTCGTAAAACATGTTTATATAGCATATAGTAATATCTCAAACAAGAAACAGCTACAGTACAACCGTACTAACCGAAGAATTTTCAGACTCGACGTCGACGATCCTCTGGAGCACCAGAAGAGGCAACTGGTTCTCGATCTTGTGCATGTCCTCCTGGATGTACGGCATGGTGAACTGTTGGCCATGGGGGCCGAAGACGGGATCGTTGCGTGCGTAGTCTTCAACGTGCTTCCCGGCGGCCGTCCTCATCACCTCGAGCAGGAAGCAACCGTCCGTGACCATCACCTGCAAGAAGCGGCCTCTGTTACCTGGTCCGCGCCAGTCGTCGCCGAGATCCGCATACGCGCGCTCCAGATGCTCCGCCACCTCCTCCAAGGCGGCGACGAACTCCCCGGCCGTCTTGCCGGCTCGCCGCTCGACGTGCCGGAGCGCCCGTTGCTTGTGCCCCTCCATGGGCAGCAGGTCCGGGTCGCCGTGGTGGAAGGGGCCGAGGGACACCGTCTGGGGCTTGTAGGCGTGGCCGGCGTCGAGATTTTTCATGCGCGCCGGCACCCGGTAGATGCAGTGCGCCGCCCACTGTGCCTCTTCTGCCTCTGCCAAGGGACTGTAGACCGTGGTGTTCTCGACATCCACGACACATTCTTCCATAGTCTCATCGGCTCTTCCGGCTCCCATGTCCATCAGTTCTCCGCGTGCTGTATTTTCCAAGATTGTTGCTTCCTGTATATATAGATCAAGACATAGTACATATACTTGTACAATATTATGAAAGTTGGCAATGGTATAATCGATAGCTAAAAGAAACGATGGATATAGAACAGTAGACGTACCTTTTTACCCTATTATTATTTGTCAGAGGCAGTGAATTTCCAAGCAACTGAATTATAATGGAGCACGAGAGGACACTCGAGTGAAGTTTGTGAGCTCTTCATCATCAGGATGTCACTCTCGTACCTACAAGTGAACCACGGCTGCTACCAAGAATTCTACACTGTGTAATACTGTATATAGGACGGTACGCAGTAGGATTGGATCAAATTTCGGACTCTCTCCTTTCCCAAAATGTAGACTTTTTACACCTTTTGAGAAAGCTGATCATATCCTAATTTCATTAAAACTTGACATATTTGCTCCAATAATTCATATAGACTAATTAATCTTGCCTGAGGAGCAGGGGAAACGTGAAGGATTATATCAAATCCTGAGGTGTCGGTGTTGCCTTCCTACGGGTCAAATTCTCGTCCAAAGCATGTGTATTCATATGTATATTCCGTTAGTGGTACGCACAGTGGGTTATGGGCGACGTACTTCTTTATCACTCACTACTACCGACAAGTATGTCATAAACGGTTCAAAATCTTCTTCTTTCTTTAAATGACTCCGTTAATTAAGGACAACATTTTTGCCTAGGGCTCATTTGATTCAAAGGAATTTCATATGAATTTTCAAGAATTCTCATCCATAGAAATTTTTCCCTATGTGCGTCATTTGATTCCTAGAAAGGTTTTTTTTTTCCATAGAATTACAGTGCACTGTGTTTTGGAGAAAAACTTCTATCAACTCAAACCTCATGTTACAATCCTGTAGGATTCAACTGGTGATGTAGCCCGAGTCACGTCCATCACCATGTCAAGTACTCCAACACTCCACAAGTCAAC
Source organism: Poa pratensis (assembly GCA_947311845.1). Classification (NCBI taxonomy): domain Eukaryota; kingdom Viridiplantae; phylum Streptophyta; class Magnoliopsida; order Poales; family Poaceae; genus Poa; species Poa pratensis. The sequence goes on from CAMZMU010000096.1 coordinate 97,497,732, forward strand.
ATGGACATCAAAGGTGAACTCCTTCCACTATATGATTCACCATATGTCACCTTTGGACGTTATACTACTTGACCATTGTTCCCATTGCATTGTTAGGTGTGTCACCAAGGGTACAAGACCACGGGAAGATGGCCAAGGCGCAAGAGGAACGAAGGACGACAAGACGGTGGCTTGGAAGAGACGAAGGAAGAGGAGAAAAGACCCAGGCGGCGGTAGTACCGCTGGGTTAGGCGGTACTACCGCTCGAGAGCTGCCGCCACCGCTACCGCCGCCGCTACCGCCAGAATCATCGTCTGACGCGCTTGTCCGGTACCAACTGGTACCGCTGGCGGTACCGCCGCCGGTACCGCCGAGGTGGGAAGAGCGAAGTCAAACCGCACCAGCGGTACTACCGCTGGGTTAAGCGGTAGTACCGCCGCTGCGGGAATCGGCACGGGTTGGAGGCCCATGTAACCTCCCCCACCTACCCCCCTTGTTGGTCAACACTATAAATAGGAGTTCCCCATCTCAGATCTAGATAGACTATGTTTTGAGATTAGAGTAGAGCTAGGCTCCCCACCTCAAGACGGTCTCCTTCCTCCCCTTGCGGGGATGGTTCCTCCCATTGTGGAGAAGATCCCTTCGTGGATTCAAGACCTCTACTTGTAGTTTGACTACTTGCCAATCTTTCATCTTCGGGTGACTTTATTGGAGCGGTTCGGTTGACCGTTGGAGAAACAACCATCCAAGATCCCTTCTTGTATCTACTTGCCGATCTCTCCACCTTCGTGTGGATTCTATTGGACCGGTTGGACCGACCGGTAAGGGAAACGGTTCTTGTATCTTGTGCGTGTTCTTGTGTTCTTGGCGTTCTTCCTCGTGTTCTTCGTGTTCTTGCGTGAGTTCGTCCACATCCCCGTCAATCCGTGAAGATCGGGCCACCCTAGAGGCCCAATCCTCATCATATGGTATCAGAGCATGGTTGCCACGGATTTGACTTTGTTTCCCCCACAAATCCCCAAATTTTTCTGTGATTTTGAGAAATTCGAAAATTTCCACCAAAAATAGCCCCAATTTGCTTTTGGATCGATCTGAGATTTGAGTGCGTTTTTGCAAGTTTTGATCCATAGATCTATTGCTATATGAGTTGATCTAACTTCCTTTGCGTTCCCATGGCCTAATTCCATCATTTGCCCCTTCGATTTGAGGTTTTTCGGCAAGAATTTCCGCCAAAATCGCGAATTTTCGCGTTCTCGGGCGCGTTCTGCGACCCGCAGCGGTACTACCGCTTATTCTAGCGGTACTACCGCCCGCTATAGTGCTACCGCCAATCGGTACCACCGAAAACGGCTTTCTGGACCCCCGAGCGGTACCTCGAGCGGTACTACCGCTGGGTTAAGCGGTACCTCAGAAAAACTGAAATTTCAGAAAATTGTTTTGGCCATATCTTTGGATTCCGGACTCCGTTTTTGGTGTTCTTCGGCTCGTTTCGAAGCTACGATCAAGGCCTTTATCACCATTGCGGAAGATCCATCATCTACCACCACCAAAATTCGTGGGCAAGCACGAAGCTTCTACATCAACGGGTGAAGAACATCGACGAAAGGTATAACATTGCCAACCTTCACCCCTTGCCATTCCTTTGATAGCCATCATACCATTGTGTTTATCTTGTCCTATTGAGGCTAGCTCTTGATGATTGCTTGGGCTTTGCACATTTGCACCGTGTAGTTTCCGAGCAAAATTGCATGCGCTAGTTATCATATATCATATATCTTGTTGTTGGCATAAAAAGAAGTGAGTGAGCAAAAGAGAAAAGAGAAAAGAAGCAAAAAGTGCCAAATCAAAAGAAAGAAAAGAAAGAAACACCACTTGCCATATCTTGTAGGAAAGCGCAAGCTCGATGAACATCTAGTAGGTGGTGCATTGTTGTGCAAATCTTGTACCCCACCAAATAAATTGCAATCGAGCTAGTAGCTCTCCTTGTACTTGTGCAACACGAGCTTATAGTCTTCGCTAGGATCATATGGTCCATTAGCTCACTTCTTGGTTGCACGAGTCCCATTTATCTCTCCGCGCGTGTGTTTCCTATCTTTTGAGATTGACTTGTTTTGCTTTGTGATCATCATGGTTCTCTACTTGCTTTGACAATATCTTGGTTTCCGGTTGGTTCAATTTGCTTTCCACCTACCATATCTTCCTACCACTAAGCCGTGTGTGTTTTGGAGTTTGCTTTGGATACTTGAACACAAGCATTTTACTTTGTGATCGTTTCCCTTGGTTGTCCACGACGTCCAATACTATCTACAAGGTGAGAGGTTGTGTTCTAGTTCCTTTCCACTCCACATAAATACACTTGTCTTGTGAGTTAACATGTCTAAGGAGAGTGAATGCCACTATGGAGGCCAAGATGAGAATGAGTACATGATGAGCCACAACAACTATGATGCCTCAAACTTTGAGGACATGGGGGACTACTACGACTACACCGACAATGACCCCATGACATGATGGATCATCACCAAGACTTCCGCTACAACTACTCCGACTACGACTCCGACTATTCGAGCATACACGACAAGGAGCGGTACCATGACGTCAAGCAACCTTCATCAAATTGTATCGACTCCAAGTACGTGCGCATCTACCACGACTCCGACTACACAAGCTTCAACGACAATGAGGCGCAAGTGTCTTCACATGCCTCATCACATGGTACCAACTTCGACTATGACAACATGGTGAAGCGCCACGACTACGACTACCACTCCGATGACATGGTGGAGAACGTCTACGACTACTACTCTTGTAGCATGTGCGGCGACTTCGACAACATGCAAGAGGAGAGGACCCCCATCACCACCATGTTCAAGAGCGGCACCACCAAGCGTCATGGCACAACCTACTTCTATGGTTCACGCTCAAGACGGTGCTCCGACAAGAAGGCCATCATGAGTTCATCCTTTGGAGCTCCATCTACTTCCAAGAGTGCCAAGCCTAGACACTCTACATCAACCCAAAAGCGGCGTCCCAAGAAGTGCATCGACAAGGCCAAGACAAGTCAAGGCCCATCTAGCTCATCATGGCGACACAAGAACGTTGCCAAGGTCGACCACAACTTGTCCAAGCTACAAGACGACATCACTTCACTCGCCAAGCTTCGGAACATATCACCAAGTTCGAGTGGAAGCTCCAATACAAGGTCGCCAAGGCAACAAGCACGCCGACGCCAACATGAGGAGAAGCATCCGAATGACTTCCGGCGACACCCTACAACTCAAGAACGCCAACGTCGACACGAAAACAAGATGGCGACAAAGGCACATCCTATGGTGTCCCCTAGTGCTACCACTCCAAGTGCGCCAATAACAGACGAGATCATGGCCAACTTCGACATCTTCATCGAGCAACTCCAACGTCGACGCCGGAAGAAGTATGGTCACAAACGTGAGACCACAACCAAGACGGCGTCTTTCTCAAGCACTTCTCTTGATATGACGTCTACACCAAGTGCCACCACGACATTGGCCCCCATATGGCAAGATGAAGACCTCCTATGCGACAATTGCCAAGGCCAAGACCATGATCCACGAGAATGTCCCAATCTCTTGTGCCCACTATGCAATAGAAGAGGTCACATGATGTGGGAGTGCACAAATGAAGACCAAGATGGTGAGAATACGGTCGAGCATGTGTTTTTCCCTTCGACCACGGAGGCGAGCATGGAGAATGCTATCACCTATGACCATGGGTCCAGTGATGATGATGCCGAGCATGGGATGTTCCCTTCGGCAATGGAGTCAAGTAATGACGCGGAGCATGGGATTTTCCCTTCCGCAAAGGAGTCGAGTGATGATGCCTACACTATGGCATTGACCTTTGGAGGCGAGTTGGTTGAGGAGGTTGAGCATGGGAGTTTCCCTTCAACCTTGGAGGCGTATGGAGTTGAGAACATCGAGCCTATCCCTATGAACTTGAGTTATGAGATGGTACCAATCCCATGTGAGCATGAGAGCCACTTAGCCCACTTGAGTGAGAATGAGAGTGAGTTGAGTGCCTCCACCATATGTGAGTTTGAGTGCTTTCACTTTGAGGGAATGAGTGATACACCACTTGAGTTGAGAGAGGTAGTTGATAGGTCTTGTGAGGCCATTTCGATTTCTAACAACTTACCACCTTCCTCCAGTGTGTTTTCTCATTGTGTGCTAGGTTCCATGGATGATGAGACGCCACTCCTCGACTTGACGGTGCCTCAAATGGAGAAGATGTACATGGAGGATGATGATGATGCCACCCCATGTCTACTTCAAGATGAACAAGTCGGCTACATGGAAGCCCCTAGTACTTCAACACCTACTTCACATGAGCGGGAATACAAAGGTATGGGTGTTGATGTGACCATGATCCCCTAGTGGACATGATGAACTATGATTGCTTGCATGCTATGGATGATTTGATTGACCCATCATATGATTCGTTCTTATTCCCATGTGATACTTTGTTTGAAACCAATGTTGATCATGTGGAATCACCTATTTGTGATGATTTTGCCATGAGCATGCCGTGTTATGAATGTTTCCATTTTTCTCCCGTTGTTGCTTGCAACATGTTGAACAATTTCTCTTTCACATGTGTTGCTTGCAATACTCTTGAAATGCTTGATAATGAGATTGCCCCATAGCTTTCTCACTTTTTGGAGATGTTTCATTTTCTCTTATGGACCTTGTTCCATCCTTCACTTTGCATAATGACTATCCACATATGTCATATTTTCCAATTGATTTTTGTGTGGTTGGTGATGTGCAAATGAAGAGACGCTTCATGATGGATGATGTGTTCATTTACCGTGCACATAACTTCTTTATATGGTGTCTTGTGTGTGCCGGTAAACGCATGATAATGTCAACCTCAATTGAGCATGAGTTGACAAAAAGAACTCTTGTGAGCATACACTTGAGTAGTGGATCGAATCCAACTCTCAAATCTTGCTCATGTTTTGCATCAAACAAGTTGAACAATTTCTCTTGCTTATGGTTTGTTTGCAATCATGTTGGTGTTTTTGGTCTTCTCTACGACAAGCATGTTTACTTGATCTTTCACATGGATGATTTATGTGTTGCCACAAATATGATGAACAATTGTTCTTTCCAATGGCTTGTTTGCAACCATAATGACATTTTATGCATGTCTTGTCATGAGTGTTTTGGTGTCTACCAATTTGGTGTTGCAACAAATACGAAGAAAACTTGCTCTTTCATGTGCTTTGTTTGCCACCATGATGATATTTTGGACATTCTTCATTGTGTGTTTTTGCCAAACTCTTCGCTTATTGCATCAAGGATGATGACAACTTGTTCTTTCCCATGCCTTGTGTGCAATAATGATCATATGATTCCAAATGAGATGCCTAGATGGCATCCTCATATTTTTATGGAGCTTTTGTGTTCTCACATTTTGCAGATGTTCCATTGGATTGCTTGCACTTTGACCTTGCACTTGCACTACCTTTTCATATTCTTGTGTTGTGCTAACGGTGCTATGACAAAGAATGGACATGTCATTGTTGATATGCTCCTCTTTCTTGCACACACATGGTTTGCTTGGTCCTTAGTGTTTGTAGGCGTGGTGAATTCCAATTCTTCGACAACACATCTACCTCCTTTGCATGGTGATGAAGAGCAAGAGTCGAGGACGACTCTTTTTAAAGGGAGGGGAGATGATGTAGCCCGAGTCGCGTCCATCACCATGTCAAGTACTCCAACACTCCACAAGTCAACATGGACATCAAAGGTGAACTCCTTCCACTATGTGATTCACCATATGTCACCTTTGGACGTTATACTACTTGACCATTGTTCCCATTGCATTGTTAGGTGTGTCACCAAGGGTACAAGACCACGGGAAGATGGCCAAGGCGCAAGAGGAACGAAGGACGACAAGACGGTGGCTTGGAAGAGACGAAGGAAGAGGAGAAAAGACCCAGGCGGCGGTAGTACCGCTGGGTTAGGCGGTACTACCGCTCGAGAGCTGCCGCCACCGCTACCGCCAGAATCGTCGTCTGACGCGCTTGTCCGGTACCAACTGGTACCGCTGGCGGTACCGCCGCCGGTACCGCCGAGGTGGGAAGAGCGAAGTCAAACCGCACCAGCGGTACTACCGCTGGGTTAAGCGGTAGTACCGCCGCTGCGGGAATCAGCACGGGTTGGAGGCCCATGTAACCTCCCCCACCTACCCCCCTTGTTGGTCAACACTATAAATAGGAGTTCCCCATCTCAGATCTAGATAGACTATGTTTTGAGATTAGAGTAGAGCTAGGCTCCCCACCTCAAGACGGTCTCCTTCCTCCCCTTGCGGGGATGGTTCCTCCCGTTGTGGAGAAGATCCCTTCGTGGATTCAAGACCTCTACTTGTAGTTTGACTACTTGTCAATCTTTCATCTTCGGGTGACTTTATTGGAGCGGTTCGGTTGACCGTTGGAGAAACAACCATCCAAGATCCCTTCTTGTATCTACTTGCCGATCTCTCCACCTTCGTGTGGATTCTATTGGACCGGTTGGACCGACCGGTAAGGGAAACGGTTCTTGTATCTTGTGCGTGTTCTTGTGTTCTTGGCGTTCTTCCTCGTGTTCTTCGTGTTCTTGCGTGAGTTCGTCCACATCCCCCGTCAATCCGTGAAGATCGGGCCACCCTAGAGGCCCAATCCTCATCAACTGGGCATGACACTCAAATCCTGTATTTTTCCTTTCCCGTGTTTTAATACGATTCAAAGAGCCCTTAATTTTGTAAACCGTGTGAAACCGATACATCAAAACCAGTCGACTCCAACACCCGTAGCGGGAGTGGTAGTGTACTGATGTGTGAAGCATGAACCATAAGATAAATAACCGGGAAGCAAACGACTCATTAGTAGTGGGGCACACTAGTCAGTGAGACACGCCTAACCAGAGGTGCTTGACCAGTATCCGCTGTGGGACACCTATAAACTTCGCATAGAATCCACTACACTAGTAATTTATGCCTCGCTCCATCTAGTGAAGCATTAGTATGCTCTGGTCTTGCAGGCTACCTACCATGACTCTATTATGTGTTGGTATGGAACCGGCCACGACACATAGCTATTTGCCTCATTGCTTGGCGTCGCGATAAGTTGATTTACCTAGAAAAGAACTTTTGAAGGCACTTCCAGGTCGTGGTGTCCCACATATCCATCACGATATCTGGCGCTCTTGTAGCCGAGTTGAATTTATGTGGGATCTTGGGAGTAGCAACGAACCTCATGGTAAAGTTCCAAGTCCAAGGTACATAGAGGTCCAACTATGACTGTGTCAAGATGGCGAAGGGCATAGTTTGTCAAAAAAAATGACGACTATGTGTACGAGTAGTGCTATAGTTGGAAGGTAATTGACGTAGGGTTTCGTGTATTAGTCGAACAGGTGCAACCCAAAGGCATAATATATAAAGATATCATCGAGTAGCAAAAATGGATTGGACAAATGAGTACGACTAGATATGAGATTGCAAGAGGTACATTCTACCCGTCTATGATAGAGTGGCCAGACCAGACGTGGTTGCAGTTCTCTCGGTTTTTTGTCGCACTTATATCGATCGATACATGTGGAGGAGTACCCGAGAAAGGCCCCCTGAGATGCAGCATTCGATCAAACTCTTTCATCAAACATTGTGATGGCTTGTTTCTCAAGATGATCGACCTCGAAAAGATGTGCCTTTTTTTTATGTGAAAAAGATGTGTCATATTTTATTTTAAAACAAATCAATGGCGTGCATAAAGGTTTGCTGCATCAACCTAGTTTAACCAACAATTTTCACAGCATTGCAGCAAAGTTTTTATGCAATTGCAACAATGGAACACCTAAGAAACAATGCAACAAAACTGGAAGGCACTCTACAACAGGTCGTAGAGAACACTTACAGCAAGATCGATTTGTTGATGCATTAAACCATCCGAACCATCTTAACGTAAAAAAGGAACACTTGCATACATATCAAAATGAATCTAGAAGCTAGAACGATTGCCGCAAATGAAATACCTTATACTCAAATGCTTTTATATGCAATGGCATGTTGGCAGCTCTACATTATCTCCAACAAAGATATGCCAGCCGCCACTGGATGGAGCACTGTAGGGCCATCTTACTCAACAGTATCTCAGATGAACTGTCATGGGTGGGAGCTCGACCATCATCTTACACTCGAGGACCCAAATGACAGGATAAGAAGAATGACGAGCAAAGGACTGTCGTGAGCGGAGCAGACTAGCCTGAAGTGAAGATCGCTGCAATCTTCTTACTCAATAGGCAGCCAGTGTAGGATGAACAGAGGCAAAAACGGATGATTTTCAGTACTCAGGTTCAGACAATTGTAAGTCTTTGTATTAGCAGGGGCAGCCAGTGTAAGAAGAGTTGAGCTTTCCTAAAACATTTATGGGTTGTCTGCTTTGTAATTGTGGTCTATTGATTTCTCGTAAGCTTCACTTCGTTATGCATCTCCCCCTAATGTCTGTCAAAGTGTCAACTGCCCACGCCAATTGATAAGGGCCAGCACCTAGAGTTTATCTCTTCTGTTCACACACACAGGTTCGGCAACTCCTGAATCTAGATATCTACTCTCTCATATTTCATAATCTTAACTGGGCACCATTCAGGTCATCCAAAATGGTTGAAACTTAAGAGTTTATCTACCAAGATTTCGTTGTACCACATTCCCTAATCCCTACTGCACATTTGCAATGCTTTGATACCTTGAAGCTTGAACCTATCAGCAGCCCAATGTATGAACTAACTACACACTCCACTGACAGATCGACGTGAACTAGGCTAAATCGAATTGAACACAACGTGAAACCAATAAATCACTAACCAAAGAAGACACTGAATCGAGAGCAGCAACAGCCATTGAAGTGAAGTGGAGTTCAGGACTGTAATCACAAACGATAGAAGCAATTGATAATCTCAAACAAAAACCACCTGCGCGGGGAGTTGAAGGAAATGAAATACAGATAGGACACGGTGGACTCCAGGGCGTCAGTCCGCGGCGGCGGGGGCGGCGACCACCTCCACCTCGACGGCGGCGGCGGGCGCGGTCTCCTCGTCCTCCGGCGCCGCGTCTTCCGTCTCGCCGGCGGCGACGAGTGTCCAGTCCTCAGGGAGCGCCGGAAGCGGCGGGTACTGGATGGGGCGGCGCTTGATGTCCCACGGCTGCGTCTTCTTGGGCCGCGTCTTCATGTGGTGCTTGGTCCCCTTCTTCTGCGGCCGCGACGAGCACTCCACCGACAGCGCGCACCCGCCGCCGACCCCGAAGAAGCCCGCGGACGTGCGGGCAGACCTTGGCGCGGCCGCCGGCGCGGCGGTGCCTGCCAGGAAGGCTGTGAAGAGCGACATGTTCGCCGGAATGTCTCTGCTTCGCTTCGACAGGGGAAGAGCTGTGGGAGTGTTTGGGATAAGAGAGGATGGCTTTGGAATTTGGATTGGGTTTTGTGCAGCGTGGTTGCCGCAAGGCGACTTAGGCGAGTGACATCCGACCGTGCATCTTGGAGCACATGCAATCCTACCGTTCAATTTCATGCCTAAACTGAAGGATTGCAAAATGCTTTCACGTACGATGTAGGCATCTCACTTTAAAATCATGCAATTTTAATCATAAGTATATCAAACATTCGAAAGTATTTTGGGTAGCATTCTCCTGACTGAATTTACTGCCTCACTGTCAAAAATGAATTCATTGCCGGAAAGTCAAAATGAGAAGAGAAACAAACACAGGAGACTGCATCTGAAGTCGATTTGACGAAAATATTTACAAAGTAACAGCCAACAGCTCGAACATTTCTCCAGTTCCATCTCCACTCAGATCCACGTAAAATCAGCTATGTCATATGTGCCACTAAGGTCAGGATCAGAACATGCCGGCCATCAGTCATCAGAGCTCTCTTCAGATATAAGTTTGATGTGTACGTAACAACTCTTGTCAAAAGATGTTACTCCTTGGGCAACTGATCATGAGGCTGTGAGACGAAGAATTTTGCATTTTCTGCAACCTCCGCTTCAAGCACAGCCTCTAGAAGTAGGTCTGAGCCTTTTGGTTCATCTGTGTAAGATACAAAAATGAGCATATACTGGTATATGCATTGGTAGGAGAGTTATTGCCGTAATTTAATAGCTTGAATTAAAACACAACATAAGATGGAAACATGAAGAGAAACTGCAAAAATGAGCACACACAAAAAAAAAGAGAGATGGAGAACTATGGGAAAATTAGGAAAGTGCCCAGCTTCTATCTCCGCCTTGAAGAGATATACTGGTATATGCATTGGTAGTAGAGTTTTTGCAGTAACTTAGTCATAAGATGAAAAATGGAGAGAAACTACAAAAATATGCACACAAATTAGTACAAGAGATGGAGAACTGGAGAGAAATTAGGGAAGTGGCCAGCTTGCATTTTTGCATAACTCACGTTACATACGTTCATCGTCCCCTTTTGGTATCATAAATTTAGTACATGCAACCTACTCCGTACAAATATATGTGACAAAACAAATAAGATTGTTTCTTCCAACTTGCATATACTAGCATGCTGTCTAATGCTTTTTTTACTTTTTTTATTAGTAACAAGTAAATATTTTTTTTGGAGGTAAGAAATATGAGTATAATATTTCATTAATGTCTTGTCAAAAACGGCGGGAGTGGTCTTCAGAGGTTCAGCCATACATCGACTTCTGGAGCTCAGTGGATTGTATATTATGGCAGTAGGAAGTATCCAAATTTTGGTCCACTATATATTTTGGATACTCGGATATTATTTGGATGAATCAATTTAACACACGGTCATACTTGTGTAGTGGGTTATCCATTCGCTTGAGTTGCCGTCCAAATGCGCTTTCTGAAGAGCTTGGCTCGTTAGAACAAGGAGTGGAGGCAATCTGGTCCACCACGGAGCAGTGGGGCATAGAAATACAAAGGAATCAAGGGTCAGGAGAGCAATACAACATGGTCGGCGAGAGCTGCATCAACAGTCAGGAGGAAGATGTGTGCGCCACCGTTTTCTGTGGGTTCATCAGAGGTAAGGTCAGTAAGAGACAGAAGGTGCACGAGTTCCTACCATCACTTGCATCTGATGTTTCTTGTAAAGTTTGTAAGTTCTATTTTTACTTCGCCAGGTTTATTCGAATGGATGTGGATATCCCCTTGCTGACTTTGGATTGGATATGGATTTGTGTTGGACTCTGGAATCAGGATTTGGATGTCCATGGCCATCCACCTGTACTTCAGCGGGCTTGTCATGTACAGGACATAATAGCAGGGTGGAACTTCATGCACATAGTAAGATCAGAATACGACTATGGTGGTATTAGAGTGCTCCTAGAAATGAGATCTGGAACAATGGAATATAGGGCAGGGCAAAGTCTTGATGAAATCGTTAGATCCAAAGGGTATAGCTGGAGCATCTGTACTTTACAAAATGTCTGTGATTTATTGTCTGAATCTATAATTTGCTGGTGATTTCGGAAACAACTCAAACTTAATTTTGTGACAGGCTTTTCTATCTGACAATCACCAACAACTTGTTGACTCATGAGTTAGAAAAAAAATTGATAGGAGTTTAGACGCTGTTTACATACCTGTACGGCTTGGAAGCAATCCAGCACTTTCAGCTGATATCGGGAGCACATTCAGCAGTCCATTGCTCTCTTTGAATTGTTCTCCATAACTAACACTTGTCGAAGAACTCGTCTTAATTTCTGGGGATTCACTTAGCCTGGCATACATCATTGCTTGGCTGTGTAGATTTGTAGAGCTTGTACCTGCTGATTCCATGTCCTACAGGAACCAACAAGCAATGGCTAGTAAACTAGCCTTTGCAATGAAACTGAAGAGACTATACCATCATACCTTAGATGTCGCCATTGTAGATCTATCAGTTATATCAAATTTGCTAGCTTCAGCCATGCTTGCTGATATATTGGTAAAAAGGTATCATTAATCATCCAACCAAATAAAGCACGGGGAATACGGAATAAGAACGGAATAGACATGGTATTATAGTAATGAAAAGACATTATAATCACCAGGGTTCTTAATTGTATCTGGATTATCCAAACTTCTGGTGAATTGATCAGGGTTTTTTCTACATAAGCTTTGAATTTCATCACGAATCATATTGCGAATTTCTTCACGGAATTCTTCTGGCTGCATAATAATAGTAAACTCTGTCAAGTAGATTTAAACATGGAGGGAAGTAGAAATGAAATTTTTTATTATTTTGACAAGAGTGTAGCTAAAGTGCAGTAAAATGCTTTTAAAATGTATAGCGGCAATATAGTGGGAGAATGCTCAGCTACGAAGGTGTATCAATTATATTACTCCCGCAACCCACAAGTATAAGCCCTTTTTTACTTTTCACATCCTCCAATGCAAAACTATTATGGTTATTTACCATAGTATACTAGAAAAAATATAATATGTATGTTTATTGTGAAAGTATTTGCAAGAAGAATCAAATGAATTATTCCATGTAGTCAATCCATATATACTTTTACATACATGAACGGATGAAAGTTTCAAAAGGTTCACCTGGTGGATCCCATGACAAGTGTAAAACCTATATCTAGGGATAGAGGGAATAATAAATGTTAAAGCAGAATAGCTTATCTTCATGTTGTGTATGTTAAAAGGCTTGGAAAAAATAAACAGAATACGGCTATAGCATGTAACATTTGATCACATCCTAACCTAGATTGCATTTGCATGAACCATCCTATACATTGTATGCTATAACATGCTATTTAAAAAAGCTGGATGATTTATGCACAAGCGCATTTAGCCTTCAACACAAGAATGAATTATGCCCACTTAGCACTTATACATCAACTGATACATCAACTATCAGTACACAAGTCAAGTACATATACTAAGACTGAAAGATAATGAGATGGCATCATACCTTAGTTGCAGAACCATCATGTGTTCCTGCTACAGCCGTGCCTTCTGATGTTTTAACAAATGTCCTATTAGTCTACTTCCAATACAGTACTCTGAACTTCTGATGTGATAATCATATCGAAAAGTTACCAGTGTTATGCTCCCTCTTTATAAACTTGCCAGGAGATATTCTAGATAAGTTTTGGACTTCATAACCAATTGATTGTAACTTCGACATAGCATCTTGAAGCTCTGTATTAATCTGAGGGATAAAGGGCATAACTTAGTTGTGCATAATGGTGGTGAATTCTACCATGACAATCTCACAACTATATTGAATAGCATGAATTGAAGCAAGTTAGCACCAATGAATCACCCAATCTGTTGAAATTACAATCTCTAGTGTAAATAGAAGGCCATCCTTACTAACATCATGTGCAATGTGTGGGACTGTAGCTAGCAACTACTCTCTGACTTAGTCGGCCCCAGTTGTGTTAACAGCTAATGGTAAGCTTCTTTTGCTTACTGATATGATGTTATGACTTCGAGCTATCCTTTTTTGTACAAATAAATTTACATGAACTTTAATACGGGTGATTATGAGTCAACTGGCATAATGTATAGTTCTTCCAATGTCCTTTACAAACTGCTGACTACAAGAAACCAGGGCCCCAGAATAATTTCTTATACACCCAAATCTCAATGCCACTGAAAGAAATGAAGGACCAATCCCCATGCCTAAGCAGCCAATATTGTTTTGGACCCAAGCATCCAATTGTGCACACTGAGTAACACATTATTTCACATGGCAGTGGCACTGATGAGCAAAATATACGCACAAGAACCAACTCACACAATGGCGTGCGCGAATCAGCACCGTACCTTCTTCGCTGCAGTCTGCTCGAAGATGTCGTCCATCTGCCGTCGGTACAACATGAGGCGACCGACTGCTCTTCCGGTCATCCTCCCTGCCACCCTTGCCATCTTGATCATGTCGCTGGGCTCTGCCAAACAAAAAACGAATCAAACTAAAAATAAAAGGCATCTGGTAATTGGTAGTATGTGCAGTTACATCACGAATTGACCAGAGAGAACTCCCCAAGATTCTCTTCTTTTGGCAGCAATTGGCTACGTATCCAGCTCCCATTTAGAAGTCGAGGCAGGAAACGAGACTAAATGAAAGGCAAGAAAAAGAGAGAGATGCCGCGGCTCCGATCTTACTCATCAATGACGGAACAGGCCCCGAGGATGACCAGCAGCTGGCCGGTGGAGACCCCCAGCATCTTGTCCAGCGACCGGCCCGGAACGGAGCGAGAAGAGCCCGCTGCCTCGCGCGGGCGGCGCAGCGCTTGCGCGGAAGCTGGAGAGCTACGGGGCGGCGAGGTGGATGCGGGGGCGGCGAGCTTCGCCGGTGCGGGGCGTGAGTCGGCCTGGGGCGGGATGGCGGGCTGGCCCAGATTCCAGGGCCCGGAAGTAACTGATGATGATCCGTTAGGGCCTGTTTGTAATGGGCCAGTCGTCAATTCGGGAGAAGCTATGTACCGCTCTCAAAAATTATAATATGTAGCAAGGGCTACCCCTCTCAACGCTGACCTCTTAATGTCAAAAAAAAAAAAACGCTGACCTCTTAATTTGGGGCGCTAAGCTTCCTCCGTTTCTACAGAGCCTACCAAGAAAAGGCAACTAGCATCTGGCGACATGTCTTAGAGTCAGGCGCCCAGGATTAAAGCGAGCAACCGCGCATGCACCAGGATCAAAATCCTAGCGTCGATGAATTAGCGCCCCATTGTGGATGCTCTTAGCGGCGCTAAGAGGTAGCGCCGCCTCAAGACGCACCTCCGCCAGGCCTAGTGAGCCGGCCCAGGTGCACTTTTTTTTCCTATCCCACTGTTTTTCTTTTTCTTCTGTTTTCGTTTTCGTTTCTTTTTTTCGTTTTTTCAAAAACATCGAATTAAAATTTTGTTCAATTTTTTAATATGAACAAATTTCCAATTTGTATAATTTTAAAAAATGAACAATTTTCAAATCTGAACAAAATTGATTTTGAACAGATTTCAAAAATGAACAAAATTCGAATTTGAACAATTTTCAAAATGAACAAATTTTGAATTTGAACAAAATTCGAAAATGAACAAATTTCCAATTTTCGAAAATGAACAAATTTTGAATTTGAACAATTTTTAAAAATGAACAAATTTCGAAATTGAACAATTTTCGAATTTCAACAAATTTTGAATTTGTCCAAAATTCGAAAATGAACAAATTTCGAATTTGAACAAATTTTGAAAATGAACAAATTTTGAATTTGAACAAAATTCGAAAATGAACAAATTTCCAATTTTCGAAAATCAACAAAATTTTGAATTTGAACAATTTTAAAAATGAACAAATTTCGAAATTGAACAATTTTTGAATCTGAACAAAATTTGAATTTGAACAAATTTCGAAAATGAACAAATTTCGAATTTGAACAAATTTCAAAAATGAACAAATTTTGAATTTGAACAAAATTCGAAAATGAACAAATTTTCAATTTTTGAAAATGAACAAATATTGAATTTGAACAATTTTAAAAAATGAACAAATTTCGAAATTGAACAATTTTCGGATTTCAACAAATTTTGAATTTGTCCAAAATTCGAAAATGAACAAATTTCGAAAATGAACAAATTTTGAATTTGAACAAAATTCGAAAATGAACAAATTTCCAATTTTCGAAAATGAACAAAGTTTGAATTTGAACAATTTTTAAAAATGAACAAATTTCGAAATTGAACAATTTTTGAATTTCAACAAATTTTGAATTTGTCCGAAATTCGAAAATGAACAAATTTCGAAAATGAACAAATTTTGAATTTGAACAAAATTCGAAAATGAACAAATTTCCAATTTTCGAAAAATGAACAAATTTTGAATTTGAACAATTTTCGAAATTGAACAATTTTAGAATTTCAACAATTTTCGAATTTGAACAATTTTCGAAAATGAACAAATTTCGTATTTGAAACAAATTTCGAATTTGAACAAAATTTCGAAAATGTACAAATTTCGAATTTTGAACAATTTTCGAAAATGAACAAAATTTTAATTCGAATTTGATGTTTTTGAAATAAAAACGAAAAGAAAAACAGAAGAAAAAGAAAAAACGAAAACAGAAAAAGAATGAAAAATAAACAGAAAAGAAGCAGAGAAGAAAGAAAAAAACGTGAAATGGGCCGGCCCAGCAGCGGCGCGCTTCAGGCGGCGCAGCCGTCTAGCGCCGCTGCTGGGCGGTATATATGTTTTACCCGTCAATTCGTGAAAAGAGGTTGTGCTGCAATGTCTTGTTGGGGGCACACGCGGCCTATATACACGCTTCATTCCAACGATAAGTGCATCTGAAGCATCCCGATCAAAGAAAAAACCCTAAAACGTCAGTCTTAATGAGGTTTTATAAAAGTTCTAGGTATTAGTAAATCCTCAATAACTAAATTTCAAATTATTTCTTTTGCTATTTTTCACCAATTTTCCATATAAACACCATGTAACCTAATTTCGGCATCATATGAATTGAGTCTTACCTGTAATATTATTTAGGCATCCCACATTCCCACCAAAGTTTTGCCTACTGACTGGTTCTCTATCTTGAAAATTACAATTTTGCTGGTGAAAAGAATAATATCTCTTGACTTCTCTTTTCAAAAAGTGGCTAGTCAAGCATTTTTAGTTTGAGACTAGTGACATTAGGTTAAATAAAACTTGAAGATATATGAAAACCGTGGAAAACAACATCCACATATTGTTGCTTGTTCTAGTTCCTGTCATATTATTGCAAAAGCAGGTTCCGAAGAGCGGCGTAGAGATGAAGTACCAAAGAAACGCTTTGAGTGTCTTGGAAGCTCCAACAGGCACCGTAGACGACGAAATCAATTGCAACAATTCATTATGCAGCAGTTTCGATATGGGAGAGAAAGAGATGACCTATTGACGGGATATACCTTTCGGGTACCCTACCATGAGGGTACCTGGTGCACGCATCGATTAGGCCTAACTATCAAGAGCCTACATGAAGCCCATGAAGGAAGGCACAAGAAGATGGAGTATCCTCCAAGTTAGGCGAAGCAATAGTCGGTTTAGACTTTCCTTACATGTAATCTGAGTCGGTTGTGAACTCCCGAGACCCAGCCTATTATATAAAGGCTGGGAGGGCCGCCGATCAGAGGACACGCAATACTCGAACCACCAAAGCCCTAGCGAGATCGACATCTCACCGGGACTCCATTGTAGCTCGCATATATCCTCATATCAATACCAGACAAGGAGGAAGTAGGGTGTTACTCTCCGGAGGCCTGAACCTGGGTAAATCACTGCTTTTCTTGTCAGCCGACGAAACTACCAGCTCTACCACGTTCTCTCCCTCGTAATCTCAACCCTAGGTCCTTAACCATGGGATTTGATGAGTTAACCCCTCGTCAATTGGCGCCGTCTGTGGGAAAGAATAGTGCTGGACTCACGGTTTCGCCGGTTCCATCCGAAAACGGCGACTCGCCGATCGCATCTACGAACGGCAACTCGCCGACTGCATCGACAAACCACAACTCGCCGACTCGCTCGAAAATTGGCAGCCCGCCAACTTCACCAACAAAAGGCACATTTGATCCACACTCGCCAGAAGTCCGAGAGACGTTCGCTAGTCTCGAGTCAGGTTTGGATTTAACTGTTGGAGCATTCAATTTTTCCGTAAACAAGTTTGGTACGCAGGACTTGACAGATCCACGACAACTCGCGACTGCCGTACCCGAGGCCCCATCGACTGCGCCCGTCCCATTGTCGATTCTCGAAGCTTGCTCATCTGCAACAACCATGTCGACTCGAGAGATCAACGAGTACATGACAAAAGAACTCCAAGGTGAGGAAGCTGAATCAGCATACCGCAAAAATGATCTCGAGCACGATTTTCCACTCGATGACACCCTCGACTACGGATCTCCCTCGACGACTTCGATGAACCCGAAATTCATAACGACAACAACGCCGACTCTGAGATCTGCACCAACAACAAACTCGACTCCGAGGTCCACAACGGTTTTGCTGACGCCGATATGAGCATAGACGATGAACGCATCGACAACGAGATCCGTCCAGACGGACCACTCGACGGGCATACCGACTCCAACATGATCCTTGATGAAGACGTCGAGTCCATGACAGGAATTGGCAGCACATACACGTACCCGCGGGTCATCCCCCATCATGTTTACATTGCCATCAACGGAGAATCATCTGAAGCCGCAGCCTGCCGCAGGCCTTGATACGTCTCAAACGTATCTATAATTTTTGATGTTCCATGCTTGTTTTATACCAATTGCTACATGTTTTACATACACTTCATACCATTATTATGCATTTTCTGTGACTAACCTATTAACAAGATGCCGAAGCGTCAGTTCCTGTTTTCTGCTGTTTTTGTATTCCAGAAAAGCTAGTTTGGAAATATTCTCGGAATTGGACGAAAATTTACAGAGGCCCCTATTTTATCAGAAGACACCTGGAGTCCGAAGGAGAGACGAAGTGGAGCCACGAGGGCCCCACACGTGGGCTCGGCGCGGCCAAGGGCCCACCGGCGCCGAGGGGTGGTGTCGCCTCCTCGTGCACCGCCTCGCGACGCCCTTTGGCCTATATATTGCTCCTACCCCGAAAACCCTAAAAGAATCGACGATTTCCCCAGAAAAGTTCCAGAGCTCCGCCGCCACCAAAAACCCTAATTCGGGGGACAGAAGTCTCTGTTTCAGCACCTTGCCGGGACGGGGAATTGCCCCCGGAGCCATCTCCATCGACGCCACCGCCTCCATCATCGCCGTTGCTGCCTCCCATGATGAGGGGGAGTAGTTCTTCATCGGGGCTGAGGGCTCTACCGGTAGCTATGTGGTCTATCTCTCTCTCCCATGGTGTGATCTTAATGTGATCATGAGCTTTGTAATCTAGTTGAATCCATAGATGTTACACTTCATTATCTTATATGCTACTTGAGTGGTTTTATTAATGTAAACTCCGGAGTCACCTTTGTCCCACGGTGCGAAGTTGACAGTGTGCGCACCGTGTGTGGCTCTTAGGCTAAAGATTACAGGAATACTTATCATGAGTTATTATTTGCGTTGGATGTCTCTATGAAATTGCGGTGTTTGTCTAGTACTATTTAGGGCGCTCAAGTTGACAGTGTGGGGTTCCCTAGATGTGGAATGCGACTTTAAGGTGTGCTTTTATAGCCCTACGCAGTGGATTGGTGTTCGTTATCCAACGAGAGAATAACTCAGAGTAGCATAGTGAAGAGGAAATATCTATGTATTCAATTATATTATTATTGTTGAGAGTGTCCACTAGCAAAAGTAATCCCTAGGCCTTATTTCCAAGCATTGAAACACCGTTTACAACCAGTTCTGCTACATGTTTGCTTGCTGCCATTTTTATTTCAGATTGCAATTACCACTTATAATCATCCATATTACTTGTATTTTAATATCTCTTCGCCGAACTAGTGCACCTATACACCTGACAAGTGTATTGGGTGTGTTGGGGACACAAGAGACTTCTTGTATCTTAATTGCAGGGTTGCTTGAGAGGGATATCTTTGACCTTTACCTCCCTGAGTTCGATAAACCTTGGGTGATTCACTTAAGGGAAACTTGCTGCTGTTCTACAAACCTCTGCACTTGGAGCCCAACACTGTCTACAAGAATAGAAGCGTGCGTAGACATCAAGCTCTTTTCTGGCGCCGTTGCCGGGGAGGTAAGGTAAAAGGTACTCACATCCTCCAGCTACTTAGCTATTTTCTAGCACTGTTCTGACGTGTGAGTGCTCGAAGGTATTTCCTTTAGATTCTGCAATTATATCTTTTTGTTTCTTGTTTTTATTTTACTAGTTAGGCTTAATGGAAAACAACAAAAAAATTAGAGATCTATGAAATTTATCTTGAGTTAGGACATGATGCTTTTGAAGAGAAAATTAAAAAACCTATGGAAATTTGTTTGCATAATAGTGGTAGCAATTTTATTAGCATGAATTCTTTGAACACCATTATTGCTAATGCTATGGAAAAGTCTAAGCTTGGGGAAGCTGGTTTTGATGAATATGATATTTAGTCCCCCAAGTTTTGAGGAGAAAATTTTCTTTGATGATACTTTGCCTCCAATTTATGATGATTATAATGATAGTGGTATTTTGGTGCCACCTACTATGGAGGATAAAGTTTATTATGATTATCTATGCCTGCAATTTATGATGATTACAATGATGCTTGTGATAGTTTTACTCCCACTATTACTAATATAATTAATTATGCTTATGTGGAGAGTAATGATACTTTTATGCATGTGGATCATGATAAGAATGCTTTATGTGATAGCTATATTGTTGATTATTCATGATGCCACTGAAAATTATTTTGAGAGAGGAAAGTATGGTTATAGAAATCTTCATGTTACTAAATTTCTTCTCTTTATGATGAAGGTTTTGAGCTTTCTCTTGATTTGCTTTTATTTGCTGGGTACTTTAATACCTACTGGTCCTTATGAGAGAGGGATACACGGTTTCATATATCTCAATAATATTAAGTCTTCTCTCTTTATGTTGAAATTTTTGAAGCTCCACTTGTTTTGCCTTCCTATGCTAGTCACTTTGTGCTTTATTGATTTATTTTCTTACAAGATTCCTTTGCATAGGAAGTGGGTTAGACTTAAATGTGTTTGATATTTGCTTCTCGATGCTCTTTCATATTCAACTCTTATACATATGAGAGCATCATCAAAATTATCATGCCTAGCTAAAAGGCTTTAAAGAAAAGCGCTTGTGGGAGACAACCCATTATTTTTATTTTCTGCTATTTTTATTTTATTTGAGTCAAGGTGATGTTTACTTATGTATCAATGCTTTGTATCTTTATTTTCTTGCATTGTTGTGCCAAGTAAGGCCTCTAATAGGAAGATGATGCTAGATTTGGATTTCTGCGCAGGAACAGATTTCTGCTGTTCACCGTTTTGCTTCTGTAAAATCACAGAAAAATTATTTAAATCTGAAATTTTTTGTGCGTGATCCTCAGATATGTATGCATCTTTCGTTAGTTCAAAGTTTTTCGATCTGAGCGTCGTAAGTGCCTCGAAAAAATTCGTCTTTGGACTGTTCTGTTTTAGACAGATTATGCCTTTTTATTTTGCATTTCTCTTTTACTAGTGTTGAGTGAAATTCTTTTTTGGGTGGAAGAGCTTCACATAAATCAGTGGCAGTAGCTAATGTTTAAAGTAACAAGTCATATTGTCTTTATAGAACATGTGAGTTTTTGATTGTGCACTAACCCTCTAATGAGATTTGCTTTGAGTTTGGTGTGACGGAAGTTTTCAAGGGTCAAGAGGGAAGAGTGATATAATAGGATGGAGAAGAGTGAAGAGCTCAAGCTTGGGGAGGCTCCCATGGATCTCCCCAGCATATTTCAAGAAGACTCAAGCGTCTAAGCTTGGGGATGCCCAAGGCATCCCCTTCTTCATCGGCAAAATTATCAGGTCATTCTAGTGAAACTATATTTTAATTCTTTCACATCATATGTGCTTTTCTTGGAGCGTCTGTGTGCTTTTATTTTCAGTATTGTACTTTTATTTTCAATAAAGCTTGACTGGACCCTAGCATTCTTGATTGGGAGAGAGACACGCTCCGCTTTTTCATGAGAATACTCCTATTCTTCACTTATATTTGTTGAGTATTCATATCTAGCGCTGTTCAGCTTTTAGCTCTTGTTTTCATGTATCTCTTGTTAGAGCTATTAGCTTTCTTTTGTAGAAAGTACTCTCTTGCTTCACTTATATCTGTTTGGAGAGTTGTTGAAATGAATTGATTGGTGTTTGGTTGGTTCAGAAAATGTTGCATGTGGTAATTGGTATAAGGAAAAACTTGCATAATCTTGTAGATCACTAACTTGGATAACTTGATGCTTGTCAATTGTTTTGAGTTAACAAGTAGATCATGATTAAATTTGTGCATCACATGAGTTAAGCCTATTAGTGAAGAACTACCGTAAAGCTTGTTGAAAATTTGGTTTGCATCGGTGGTATCTCTAAGGTCTAGATATTTTCTAATAACAGGGTTTGGTTAACAAGGAAGACGGTATGAAGTCTTATAACGTTTGCAATATGTTTGTCATATAAAACTTGGTGTACGGGTTGATATTCTTGTTTGCTTACATAAACCTTGCTAGCCTAAACTCTGTACTGAGAGGGAATGCTTCTCGTGCATCCAAATCCTTGAGCCAAAATCCATGCCATTTGTGTCCACCATAACTACCTATATGTGGTATTTCCTTGCCACTCCAAGTAAATTTTTCATGTGCTACCTTTAAATTATTCAAAATGTTATTATTCCCTTTTGTGTCAATGTTTACTAGCTCATGAGGAATTAGTGTGGTTATTCTTTATTCTAGTTGTCAAATGGACTTTTACACCTGGACTAGCGGCATATACATCCGCTTATCCTCTAATTTTGCAAAAAGAGCTGGCAACGGGGTGCCCAGTCCCAATTAATTACAACTTTAACCATTAACTCTCTTCACACTTTTGCCCTGATTCATCAGTAAGCAATGACAAACAGTGAAATACCAGCGTGTGTAAACCAAAGAGAAAGAGGGATGATCTGCCTTGCTGGTAGAAATAACGTCCTTCATGGGAGCCGCTCTTAAAAGTCCGTTTGACAGGTAGAATACTGTTCTCACCCGCTACCATTCGTTGACAATTAACAAACACCTCTCAAAACTAGATACTCCTCCATGGTATGTGATTGATGGAAGGCACCCGAGGATTCGGTTAGCCATGGCTTGTGTTAGCAAGGTTGGGAGGAGTGTCAAATATTTTATGCAATCTCTATATGTTTTTCAAAACCTAAAAGCTCTAGCACATGACTTAATCCATGCTTCCCTCTGCGAAGGGCCTTTCTTTTACTTTTATGTTGAGTCAGTTTTCCTATTCTTTCTGTCTTCCACAAGCAAACACTAGTGTCAACTTTGTTACAACATGCGTTATATGCTACGTATTGGACTTGTTATACTACTTTGTGTTGATGATATCCATGAGATAAATATGTTGAAAGTTGAAGCAAATGCTGAAACTTAATTCTTCCTTTGTGTTGATTAAATAACTTTTATTAGAAACTATTGTTTTATGAGTTTACTCTTATGTAAAACTGTTTGATGCTTGTCTCGAAAGTACTATTCATGAAAACGTTTAGCTTGTGTGATTCATTGTTTACTCATTATCTATTTGGTAGCAAACTATAGACCACTAGTCGTCAACCTGTGCATCCGCACGGGCTACCATTTTGTGGCATTTCCACGTGTGATTTTTTTAGCTCTATCCTACATGACTAACAATTTATGTTTTTTGATTCTTATGCCAATCCTCTATAAAATAATGAGAAGTTAAGAGAGACATTTTGTGTACTTGGATGTTTGATGCCTTCAAAACTCCCATCATTCGTGACAGAGATGGTGAAGATTGCATATAGTAGGCTGGTTTATATGCAAACTATGACACAACCTAAAGAAAGAAAAATCATAGAATAAACTTTTTAGTAACTGAATATAAGGACACCAATTTGAATAATGCTGTAACACCCCGGTCTACCCCCGGGCCGGGCCTGTCACCCCTGGCAGCTCTCTAGGATCTCTAGACTGGCCCCACAGATCAACACTGGTCTTTTCTGCGCACTTTGTCCTCACTCGTGCGCACCCGGGAACGAGTTCCCGGTCGGTCACCCATCCTTGGAGTGCTCCGGGCCAAGCACGTTTAACCTCGGAGTTCCTTCCAGATGAGCTTCCGGAAAAAAATTTGCAACTTGTTGACATGAGTATCCTATCAATCCTATTAAGCCCTGAGCCAGGATCTCACAAATGCATACCATGGATGTAGATTTAATATAAGAACATCACAACATGCATCTAGTAATTGTTGAATATCCATCCTAATACGTCTGAGTTTCCTTTATGTCATTCATTCACATAACATATATTGTTTGATCCACCAACCACATTCTTACATGTATACATTGTTAGGCATATTCTAAATTCATACTAAAGTTAAATATAAGGAGTTTCATAAGAGAATTATGATCGCATATCCATCAATTTCTATTATCACATGGTAACATACATAGTTCCAGATTAAAATGCAACTCAAGAATGCAAACTTGTTTCCACACATACACCGATGTTCATGCCAAAAATAGTACTTCCGTAAGTATACCACATGAGTAAGAAACATTTGAGAAGGTGTAGTCCAATTCTTTTTGCCATCATGAATTAAAAGGTGTGTGTTGTTTTCCATGCATAGGAAATTAATTAACTGAAGCACAATATTCTTTTGGAAAAATGCTTCATGGCACATTGATCTATCACCATATGTACACTTGATGGATAAAATTTAAGGGTGCGATCCAGGAAAATGCAACATTAACTTCTCGACAAATATTTATTCAAATTAAATAAAAACTATCGAAAATCTAACCTTGACGGTTGAAAATGGGCTTGAATTTGTAACTGTCCAGCTCATCCTCTGTTTCGCTTGCCTGCTTGGTCCAAAAATTAAGGTGCTTAAGCTGGTACACGTGCTATAATTTCTCCAAGCAAATTTTCTTTGAGACTGCGACAACCATAATAATTTGGGTGCTGCAAATACAATAGCACAACAAAAAAATAGGTTTGATTAGAAATTGTTATATTTAAAATGTTCGTCGGGGATGTCCCTAGTGACTCCTAAACTATTTGATACATGTTTTCTCTTTTCAGATTGAACGTGAAAAAATTATAAGGAGTCTATTACAGTAGTACAGTAAAAGATGCATGTACAAAGCGTGTGTCCTCTTGTCTGCTTACTTGCGTCGTCCATACAGTGTTTATACTGGTACACGTGTATAATTCCATCAAGCAAGCTTTCTTTAATTTAAACAGAAACAGTGTCATAATAATTTGGCTGCTGCAGACTGTCGAGAGAAACTGGATGCTGCAAATACAATAGCTACAACACATTTTTTTTTGACAGAACTGTTGTATTATAATGTTTAACATGTGTGGAAAATCAGATTAGTGGAGACTACCAGAAAACATATTTATCGGAAGGAGATAGTAATGTTTCTATCAGGAAAATACCTATCGAAAAACTTTATTTCATACACTTTAACATGAAATATGTGCCGTATTTTAATATAAAAATAATTTACGCGGCATGGGTTCCTATATTTGTCTATTTTCAATTAAAAATACCGTAGAACCATAACAAATAGTGAAATCCGAAAATTATTTGTTGTCATTATTCATTACTGCGTCCATTAGGATTAAAATGATTGGACAAATATACATATGTGTTTTAGTACAAAATTTTGGGCTCTGCCCGTACGTATGCTAAGAAAACATTGGCGTACTAACTGGGTTTGTCTACACCTTGATCAAAGCATAAATCATTTTCTACCAAGAAAGCATAAATCATTTTCTACCAAGAAAGTATATGAATTATATGTCCTGGTATAGTTGAACGCCAGTATTAATAGCGAATATAAACAGTTGTATAATAAAACAATGCATTAAGGCACTTCGGATCTCTACATGCATGGATAGCAGCTAGTTCGTACATATTTAGGAAATATACATTACACATGATGAAAAAACAAACTGGATTTGTATTTGTCAAAGGAAAAAAAAGATTTAGATCTGACAGTGCGGCAGCAAACAATCTTACGAATACCATCAAGCAAAATTAATTTAGATATGACATGCCTGAATCAATAGAACTGCACTCACGTATGTCCGTGTTTCCTGTTCCGCATGCATGGATCGTTGATCGATGCAAGAGTACTATTTAGTTGATCTAGTTGATACCAGAGACGACAAAACAGCAGAGAAATCGATTCAGTGGACTCGCGGCACCACCGACAGCAGCAACCCCCAAGCAGCTTATCCACCTGGTGGCGACGCTCTGCCGCTCGCCATCAAGCTGCACCGTGATTTCATCTCATGTTGGCATGCATGCGATTTGTTTGCTAGGAAAGACAGGCAAAATCGACACTGTTGACCTCTGGACGAAAGTTTAACACAAAATGAATATCGGGCGAAACTATTTCACACTTCTGACTCTTTTGTGTAGCGCCTCACGATCGGGCGCTACACTTACACAGTGTAGCGCCTTACGGTAAGTCGCTACACAGTGTAGCGCCTTACTATCAGGCTTTACACATCAGTGTAAAGCCTGATCGTAAGACTTTACACTGTGTAAGTGTAGCGCCCGATCGTGAGGCGCTACCCAAAAGGGTTAGATGCGTGAAATAGTTTCACGTGAGGTTCATTTTGTGTTGTACTTTTGTCCAGAGGTCAACAGTGTCCAAATTGCCGGAAAGACATGGCCATCTGATCGCCTGCGATTAAAACATAGGATCTGATTGGAAAGATAAAAATAGATTTCTTATCTTGACGTCGGCTACTCGAGACTGCCATCAGAGGAAAGTAATTGCAGATATTGACATGGCGCAAATTCCGAGCACTGCTACCGGGGAGCCGCATGACCTGCGAGCAGACCGCGTGACATATCACAGAGATCACGTGTAGGTGAGAAAATTACAAAAACCTACCACAATTCGGGCAAGATTAACGCGTCAGTACCAATTGTACTAATTTTTTCAAACACGTACCAACATTGGGGTAAAACAAACGGATGGCGCTGATCGGTCGTGTTAGGAGTTCTGACGAGGCGGGGCCACTGTCAGCGCTGATGTGGCACAGACGGACGTTAGCGGTCGCCGTTTGGACCGCGCCCGTGTCTGGTCAAGACCAGGCCGGTCGCACGGCTCGGCCGTGACCAGCCAGTCAGTCGAGCAGCTCCACTCTCCTCTTCCCGCGCGATGGACGACCCGGCGAATCCGGGCGGCGGCGGCGGCACTGGCGGCGGCGGTGCGGCTGGCGCCGTCGGAGGCGGCGCAAACACTGGAGCTGAGAGCGTGGTCGACGGCCTGGATGAGCTCTGGGCAGAGCAGCGTCCGTCGGCGGCGGCGGCCAGGCTAGCTGAGATTTGGCTCGCGAATCCGGCGACGAGCCAGGAGTGGACGTACGGGCTCGGCGGGGTGGAGTAAGTTCAGCTGTGTCTCTCTCTGTCTCGATTTCTATTCAGTAGTGTAGCTAATTTGGGATTTAGGGTTAGGGTTCACTGAAATTGGGGATTTAGGGTTAGGGTTCACTGAAATTGGGGATTTTCCTAATTCTTGTTATTTCTACTGCTTTGTAGTTTGGATCCTGAGGTCTGGGATGTCAGAATTCATTTCGATGGGGTAGATAATGTTGAGAGGACACTTGCCCGAGATGATATAACCTATATGAATATTCTTGCACTGATTGAGACACAAGGGTATGGTATTAGGGATTCAGTTTACTGCAGAAAGGGGGAGGAAATGGAACTGGTCGATAACAATGTGAAAATATATGAACTGCTAGATTTCTTTGAATCAACCAAAGTGCTGTCCTTGACTGTCAAGAGGGGCAGAGCTGGTGTACCTGTTTGTAACAAAATTAACAAACCTGCACGAGCACCAGCAGCTGCAGCTAAATCCATTGTTAGTTATGCAGAACCAGTTGTGTTAGATTTGGATCCTTCTCCTGTGTATGTTGTTGACGATGAAGGTTTTGTTATTGCAAGTCAATGTGGCAGTCAGAGTAATCCTTATGTATCTACTCAAAGAAGTGTGAATGTGGTGGGTGAGAAGGGCAAGTCAGTTGTGGCAGAAGATGTGAGCTCAGGTGATGAAGAAGATGATGGTTTTTCGATGGGAGAGGCAGAGTTTGCTGCAATGCAGCAATTCAGGTCAAAGGAAGAAGAAGAAATAGCTGAGAGGTTAGAGGAGATGAGGAGGGTGAGAGAAGATCCAATGTTGCATTGTGAAGGTGACGAATTTCGACGACGACAACTATCAACTACAATAATGACTTTGTTATTTGAAATGAACCACTTGTTTCACAGGGGCTCATCAAAGCTGTCAGCCAAGTATTTCCTCAAAGCCCTGTCAGATTCTGCTTATGGCATATTTATGCAAATTTCCAAACAGCTGGGTTCAGAGGGGAAGATCTGAAGAAACTGATGGATGCTGCAAGCTATGCTTATCATAAGGACCAATTCGACAGAGCAATGGAAAATTTGAAGGAAGAGAGTGAAGAAGCTTGGAAGTGGCTAAGTATGATCCCTCCTCACACATGGGCAAGGCATGCTTTTGACACCAACTGCAAAACAGATTTGGTTGTCAACAACCTTAGTGAGGTTTTTAACAGGTATATCCTCTGGATACTACAGCGAAGCAAAAGAGAACGAATCCGAGGCTTAATCGAGGCTAAATCGAAGAATCAATGAAATCCCCAAATCGGAACCCTAACCCTAACGCAATGGAGGATGAATGACTTACCTCCGAGCTTATAAAACTGTTGCTCGACGTCTCGCCGTCGCTCCAGCTCACCATCTCGATGGCGACGGCGGCGGCAGCTGGAGAACCACGCCGGAGAAGGGCGGTGACCCTGGCGGGGACTGGAGCTCGGAATTTCCTCTGTGTAGGTTGGTGTCTTCTCCACGTTCCGCAGAAATCAGAATTGGAGCCATATGCGGAGGTGGGCGTAATTATTGGATCGAACCCGCGACATGACGGTTAGCGATAGATTTTTTTTCTTTCTTTTGTAGACGGAGGCGAAGGAGTCGCGCGCTTTTGAAACTGCCGCAGCTTGTCATCCAACGGCTGCAGGTACGCGCGAGTTAATCGGATGGATAATTTTTACCTAAACTCTAGGATTAACGTGGAGGCTTCTACGGGGCATCCAATTAGTAAATATAAGATTGACTTGGATCACTTCATTCATTTACATGTGCCTTACAATATTATTTGATCAAGATTATGATGGTAGCATGTCACCTCAAAAATTATTTTGTTTTTATCGTTTACCTACTCGAGGACGAGCAGGAACTAAGCTTGGGGATGCTGATACGTCTCAAACGTATCTATAATTTTTGATGTTCCATGCTTGTTTTATACCAATTGCTACATGTTTTACATACACTTCATACCATTATTATGTATTTTCTGGGACTAACCTATTAACAAGATGCCGAAGCGCCAGTTCCTGTTTTCTGCTGTTTTTGTATTCCAGAAAAGCTAGTCTGGAAATATTCTCGGAATTGGACGAAAATTTACGGAGGCCCCTATTTTATCAGAAGACACCTGGAGTTCGAAGGAGAGGCGAAGTGGAGCCACGAGGGCGCCACACATGGGCTCGGCGCGGCCAAGGGCCCACCGGCGCCGAGGGGTGGTGTCGCCTCCTCGTGCACCGCCTCGCGACGCCATTTGGCCTATATATTGCTCCTACCCGAAAACCCTAAAAGAATCGACGATTTCCCTAGAAAAGTTCCAGAGCTCCGCCGCCACCAAAAACCCTAATTCGGGGGACAGAAGTCTCTGTTTCGGCACCTTGCCGGGACGGGGAATTGCCCCGGAGCCATCTCCATCGACGCCACCGCCTCCATCATCGCCGTTGCTGCCTCCCATGATGAGGAGGGAGTAGTTCTTCATCGGGGCTGAGGGCTCTACCGGTAGCTATGTGGTCTATCTCTCTCTCCCATGGTGTGATCTTTATGTGATCATGAGCTTTGTAATCTAGTTGAATCCATAGATGTCACACTTCATTATCTTATATACTACTTGAGTGGTTTTATTAATGTAAACTCCGGAGTCACCTTTGTCCCACGGTGCGAAGTTGACAGTGTGCGCACCGTGTGTGGCTCTTAGGCTAAAGATTACAGGAATACTTATCATGAGTTATTATTTGCGTTGGATGTCTCTATAAATTGCGGTGTTTGTCTAGTACTATTTAGGGCGCTCAAGTTGACAGTGTGGGGTTCCCTAGATGTGGAATGCGACTTTAAGGTGTGCTTTTATAGCCCTACGCGGTGGATTGGTGTTCGTTATCCAACGAGAGAATAACTCAGAGTAGCATAGTGAAGAGGAAATATCTATGTATTCAATTATATTATTATTGTTGAGAGTGTCCACTAGTGAAAGTATGATCCCTAGGCCTTATTTCCAAGCATTGAAACACCGTTTACAACCAGTTCTGCTACATGTTTGCTTGCTGCCATTTTTATTTCAGATTGCAATTACCACTTATAATCATCCATATTACTTGTATTTTAATATCTCTTCGCCGAACTAGTGCACCTATACACCTGACAAGTGTATTGGGTGTGTTGGGGACACAAGAGACTTCTTGTATCTTAATTGCAGGGTTGCTTGAGAGGGATATCTTTGACCTCTTCCTCCCTGAGTTCGATAAACCTTGGGTGATTCACTTAAGGGAAACTTGCTGCTGTTCTACAAACCTCTGCACTTGGAGGCCCAACACTGTCTACAAGAATAGAAGCGTGCGTAGACATCAGGCCTACAGAATTCCCATGCATGGTAACTATGGCGGATGGGGTCACAACTCTGACAATTACTGCTGAGATGGCAGCAAAAGCAGACAAAGTCATTAAGGAGTGCACAATGATGCCAGCAGACGCAACTCCAGAAGAGATGTTGACCTTCCAGTACTTCAACTGGCAGGAATCACTTCGCCTGCAAAACATCAGAGCAACACTCGAGGAGCGCAAAAGGCAAGCCAGCATCTCGAGCGCACGAAGAAGACAACTATCACTTAGCTCCACAGGGCGGGCGAGCCCAAGAGGCAGATCGAGGCTGGCACGCCTCCCGGAAGATGAGAGGGAGGCAATTACTCGCAACCTAGGCTTGTCATTCATGACACACGACGACGAAGGAATCCCAGTACCCAAAACAACTGCGGGTGCTCTTTTCTCTGTGGGTGCTTACCTCAAAGCAATGCAGCCTCCGGCGGACAATCCCAACGCAGCCCTGCATTGCCAACATCTCAAATCACTGGCCCTAGCGGTGAAGGCCATACATCCGGATGCAAATACTCCAGGAGGGAGTCGAGATCGCAACATAGTCAGCTCGCGACAGGCATCACACGATCGTAGTGGTCGCAGTCACCACTCAGAGGAAACAAGGAAAGGCACACGCCGACACAGGTCCAACAGAAGCAGATCTCGAAGGTCTTCCAGTAGCGACTCATATTCCGACCGGGAGCCCGAGCCATGCGGAGCCTTGTGTTTCACTCGCCGCATCCGCGAGACACGAATGCCCAAAGGGTTCAAGCTAACATCTGAACAACCCAAGTACACAGGTCGACAGGAACCTTCAGGATGGCTAGAAGACTACAAACTCGCCGTCTCATGCCAACGAGGCACGAATACTACGGCAATGCAATACATACGGCTCATGCTCGAAGGTACAGCCTGCGACTGGCTCAAGGCGCTACCTCCGTCGTCATACGACTCGTGGGTTCACTTCCGCAGAGACTTCATCAAGAACTTCGAACCTCTGTGCGAGGGACCGAAAATATTCGAAGAACTGAGAGCCTGCACTCAACGATCAGACGAAACATTGAGATCATACATACGGCGATGGACCACCATACGCAACTCAATCGGCGCAATATCGGAAGATAGGGCCATGGACGCCTTCATCATGGGTCTCGCCAGGAAAGATTTCAAAGAAGCACTTGGTCGAGAAAAGCCAACCTCCATGGCTAACCTCATAAAAATCACGACTGAGTGGGCAGATGGAGAAGACTCAGTGCGAGCAACCCGCGCCTCTTCACCACGCGACAACCATGACAGCGGCAGCCGAAGCCGCAGGGACACATACAGAGATGATCGGAGGCACAAGCGTTCCAAATGTCATTGCGACGACGACAGATCCGAATTCGTGGCGGCTGGGTTCACACAACCCCGTGACGACCAAGATAGAAGCGACCGGAGGCCGGATGATCACCGGGATAGTCGAGACCGCGAGCAACGAAGTAACAGCTACAAGAAGCAAGAGTGGCGAAAGCCGCGTTCTGATGCACAAAACGAGCGCTCATTCGATGACAAGATGGATGACTATTGCAGATTCCACCTGTACAAAGGGGAAGACGGAAAATTGCGCTCCAATCACTCGTTGAAGAACTGTAGAGAATTCGACAAATTGGCATCTGAATACATGCATCTCGGAAAGGCACCTGCCGCAACTGCACCTCAGCCAAACACTGTACCTGCCCTGATGGCACCACCACCACCATCACAGATTGCCGCAGGCGGACATGTTGCGGGCACCATACACCCCGTACTTCGGGTAGAGGAGGATCGGTACCCTCAGCCTCACGGGCAGGTGAACATGATACAGAAGGGTCGCTCCTCCAACAGGCAGCAAAAACTACTCACTCGACAGGTAAACATGGCCGTCATGGCACCCCCGCTGTTCCTGAATTTTTGAAGGGATCCGAGACTGCCATAAACTTCAGCCGGGCGGACCACCCCCCAGCTGTAGTTCGACCAGGGCACGCAGCTCTAGTACTCGATGCGCAAATTGGAGGTTACGCCATGACCAAAGTCTTCATGGATAGAGGCAGCGGCATAAACATCATCTTTGTGGACACACTTCGCAAAATGAACAAGTCAGTCAAAAATCTCCCAAAATCCACAAATACCTTCCACGGTATCGTCCCTGGCAAAGATGTCAGCCCAGAAGGAACAATACAACTTGATGTCACGTTCGGGGACAAAAGTCATTTCAGAATAGAATCGATTGAGTTCGAGGTCGTCGACTGAAAGTCACAATACCACGCCATACTTGGACGGCCAACGTTCGCTCGATTCATGGCAGTGCCACACTATGCGTACCTCAAGCTGAAGATGCCAGGACCAAAAGGAGTCATCACTGTCAATTGAAACTTTCTAAGGTCCGATGCTTGCGACCGTGAGTTCAGCAACATCTCTGAGATGTTCGGCATGGAAGATACACTCGCCGATCTAGCGATCTCCAACGACCGCACACTCATGCAGGAACACAAAAAATTGGCAGTCGACAGATCGTTCAACGCAACAAATGACACAAGGTCACATCAGGTGCACCCGACCGATCCGTCCAAGACAGTCAATGTATCGTCGAGTTTGCCTATCGCATAGGAAAGCGCGCTCGTCGAATTCCTCCATGAGAACTGGGAGATATTTGCGTGGTGTCCAGCCGACATGCCAGGTATCCCCAGGGAATTCGCCGAGCACTCTCTCCAACTGTTTCTAGATGCCAAGCCAGTAAAATAAACAATGCGCCGCGTTTCCGACCCAAAAAGAACCGCCGTCGAGTCTGAAGTTGATAGACTACTCGCGGCAGGGTTCATCCGAGAAATCAAAAATCACAATGGGTGGCTAACCCCGTACTTGTAGACAAGAAGCATACAGATATCATCGGATGTGCGTGGACTTCACAGCCCTCAACAAATGTTGTCCAAAGGATCACTTCCCGCTTCCTCGAATCGACCAGATCGTCGACTCCACCGCCGGATGCGCACGCCTATCCTTCCTAGACGCTTACTCAGGTTACCACCAGATAAGGATGAAGGTAGAAGATTGTCGCAACAGTGGAACATGGGGTTCCCCTAGTACTGCCAAAGTGGGTCCACCCCATGTGGGCCCAAGATGAAGATGGACAAGACCAAGACTCAAGTCAAGCTGGCGGGTTCACCGTCAAGACACGCATGGCCTACGTCGACTAAGGGCTCCGGTCCTGGGGACCTTCCGGGTCCCCGAATCAAGCAAGAAGGCCAGGAAGGACCCGAGAGCCCGAGTTCCCGGCAGGAGGCCAGGCTCCCTCTCGGGTACTTCCTACGTCCTGTGGATAAGCACTCCACCTCACCGCGGAAGACTTGGGAAGCAAGGCGAAGGCAGCGCGGGCGGGAAGCACGTCCCGTGGTGGTGTCAGCTCCTGTCCACCCCAAGGCGGACGCTCCCACCTAACCCAAAGGAGACGCTAGGCTGAGGAGAGGCCACGTCTCCCCCTAAACTAGATGAGGAGGGTCCTTCACCCCGAAGGTCCCTCATGCCCCTCACGTGACCCTGTGGCAACCCCTTAGCCTATAAAAGGAGGACCAAGGCACGGAGGAGGAGAGGTCGAACAAGGACGAACACAAGCTAGAACCAGAGCAAGACTAGACTAGGGCTGCGAAGGTAGAGAGGAAGGTGATCTCCTCCGGGTCAGGATCTGTCCTTCTTCTACCTCCAGCCAAAACCCTTCCGGGTACCCTGTCCGGGAGGTTCCATTGTAAGCCACACTATGAAGAACTCATCAATCCAGACATGCAGGAGTAGGGCTTTTAGCCTCCGGGCGGCCTGAACCTGGGTAGCTCCTTGTGTCCCTTTGGTTGCATGCTTTGATCGTGGAGAGGAGAGCTTGATCTAGACTCCGCCCAAGAAGACGATTCTCAGCCTCCTTCGCGCCCCGTGCCGAACCTAAAAGGGGGTATCCTATACTCCCGGTGTCCGTGCAACGAGACACGACATCTGGCGCGCCAGGTAGGGGGCGCAAGTGCTGGATTCATCTTCATCAAGTTCATCGGCAAGTTCTTCGTCAAGCATGCCTCCAAGGAAGAAGGGAGATCCTGCGGCGTCCAAGCCGGTCTCTCCCTCACGCACTCAAGCTTCAGCTGAACGTCGTGCTGCTGGCGCACGGCGGAGCGTCTCTCCGTCCCCGCCTCCCATGGAGAGGGTGGCGCCGGACGAAGTGGACGGTCGCGACAAGGACAACGGCCCTGGCGGAGCGGCGGCTCCAAAGGGCGCCACCATGCCTCCTCCTCGCTCAGGGGAGAAGAGCGTCTGCAACGGCACCGGCAAGGAGCCCACCGCTGGAGGAGGGAACCACGGCGTTCGCCCCAGCGGGGATCCACGAGCATCCAAGAGCAAGACCTCCGCGCACTCGCCTTCGGACGTGCAAGCTCGCCATGATGCTCTAGTCGCTGCCAAGGCATGATGCAGTTCCCTCCAAGCAGCGGCGACCCCAAGGTCTACCAAGAATGGAGGACTCGCGTCGAGAGGCTCCTCGACTTCGCCGATGGTGGTCCGTGGGTCGAACCCACTCAAGCTCCCACCGTCGACAACCCCGGAGCAGCACAAGACAAAACACGTGATCCGCGAGGCCAGCCTCGTGGTGAACGTCAAGCCAAGACGGCGCCTCCTCGCACCGCGCCACCGATGGCTGATCGGCTAAACCGCGATCACGGCGAGGCCATCTCCATCGGGTCGTCTACCTCGCGCAACCCAGATCTTCGTGACGAGCTCAACAGCCGTCAGAACGAGGATATGCGCACCCGCATCGAGCGTCGCCGAGAACGTCACCGCCGGGAAGATCGGGGCATCGACCTCGCCGAAGGCTGCCTCGCCCTCGCTCCCGAGTTCCGCCACTTCAACTGGCCCAAGAAATTCAAGATCGACGTTCTCCGCTACGACGGCACCACGAACCCCCGGGACTTTCTGCAGATCTACTCTCTTGCTGCGATGGTTGCCGGGGCCGACGAGGTCATGATGGCCAACTGGTTCCCGTTGGCCCTGAAGGGAGATGCCCAGACTTGGCTTCTCAACCTTCCCAAGTGCTCCATCCGTTCCTGGCGGGCACTGAAGGAGCAGTTTCTGGGGGCTTTCCAAGGCGGGTACGAGCGCCCGGGGGCTCCCAGTGATCTCCACGACTTCAAGCAGTTGCCGGGTGAAACTCTCCGCAAGTTCATCCAGCGCTTCACCCAGAAGATGAACACCATCCCGTGCATCAAGGAGGAGTTGGTGATCCAGTCCTTCCACGCCAACGTCCGCAACCCCAAGATGCGCGAGAAGCTGAGCATCCATCGCGTCGAGTCTGCTCGTAAGCTCTGGGAGCTTGCAGACCGGTGCGCTCGAGCTGAAGAAGGAGCCAAGTTCCCCGGGGAGGATGAACCCGAGGACAAGGTCGCTCCAGCTAAGAACAAGAAGCGGGACCCTGGACCCGACAAGCGGATCTTCGTCACCGAGCCTCTTCCGAAGAAGACCAAGCCCGCGCCGACTTCCGAGGAAGAAGGTGAAGGTGATCCCTGGTGCCACATCCATCCAGAAGGCAACCACTTGCTCAAGGACTGCCGCATGCTCAAGAACCTCGCCGTCCGGGAGCAACGCCGAGCTGATGGGGTCAGTCAAGACGGTTGCTACAACTGCGGCACTGCCGGGCACATCGCTCGTGACTGTCCCACGGGTCGCCAAGGCGGAGGCGGCCGTGGATGGTACCGAGGCGGACGCGGCGGTCAAGGTGGTCGCGGGTACAACACTCCGGAGGCCGCCCACGTCGGCAACGGGGAAGCTCCGGCTCCCCAAGGAGGCAACGGCGGCAAGTATCAAGAAGTCACGGAGTTGTCGGGTGCATCCACGGAGGGTCTTCTCTGCCTCCCTCCAACGGCGCCTGCAAGAGACTTGTCCGGGAGCTGAACGCGGTTGCTTCTGCTCCGTCCAAGCCCCTGGACTGGTCTAGCCAAGTCATCACCTTCGACCCAGAAGACCACCCTGCAAACACTGCCGGGGTCGGGACCCTGCCGCTGATCGTGTCGCCCGTCATCCACAACTACAAGGTCACCAAGATGCTGGTCGACGGAGGCTCCAGCCTCAACTGCTGACGGCGAAGGTCCTGGCTATCCTTCAAATCCCCCTGTCTCGCCTACAAGACACTGGGGTGTTCCAAGGCGTGAACGGAAGTGTTACTCGACCCCTCGGGAAGATCACCCTTCCGGTCACCTTCGGCGACTCCAAGAACTTCCGCACCGAGGAAATCGTCTTCGACATCGCCGACACTCCGCTACCGTACAACGGCATACTTGGCAGACCTGCTCTGGCCAAGTTCATGGCCGTCTCCCACTTCGCCTACAACATGCTGAAGATTCCGGCGCCGTGGGGCGTGATCAAGGTCAAGGCCGACATCGACGATGCTATCTACTGCGTTCACCAGCTGAACCAGACGGTGGCAACCACGGCGGATATCCCTCAAGGTGTACAGGAGGATGATGATGGGGCTCTCCCCGGGGGCGAAGGGCACCCGGGGGCTCCACATCTACTCCCCCAAGAAGGCGCCATTCCATGGCGATCCGCAGCTGACCAAGAAGGTGGCGCTAACCAGTGACGGAGTTCGCTCCATCACCATCGGCGCCCGCCTCACCGACAAATAGGAAAGCGCGCTCGTCGCCTTCCTTCGGGAAAACTCTGACGTCTTCGCGTGGGAGGCATCAGGTTTACCCGGCGTACCAAGGGAGGTGATCGAGCACAAATTGGCGGTCAATCCGGGGGCTCGCCCCGTGAAGCAGGTTCTCCGGAACCAAAGCAAGGAAAAGCTGGAATTCATCATCGCCGAGGTGGACAAGTTGATAGAAGCTGGTGTCATCCGGTCGGTTCCCCACCCAAGCTGGGTGGCCAACCCCGTGGTGGTACCGAAACCCATGACCTTCAAGTGGAGACTCTGCATCGACTTCACAGACCTGAATAAGGCCTGTCCCAAGGACCCTTTCCCCCTGCCGCGGATCGACATGATCGTGGATTCCACGGCCGGGTGCGAGCTGCTGTGTTTCTTGGATGCCTTCTCCGGGTACCACCAGATCATGATGTCACTCGAGGACCAAGAGAAGACGGCCTTCATCACTCCCAAGGGCTGCTACTGCTACACCCGGATGCCTTTTGGCCTCCGAACGCCGGCGCTACCTTCCAGCGCGCAATGCAAGCATGCCTTGGGTCACAGCTGGGCCGCAACGTCGAAGCGTACATCGACGACATCGTGGTCAAGACCCGGTACAAGGACTCCCTCATCCAAGACCTGCACGAGACCTTCGAGAACCTCCGCCGGGTCAACTTCAAGCTCAACCCCGACAAGTGCGTGTTCGGGGTCCCCTCCGGCAAGCTGCTGGGTTTCCTGGTCTCTCACCGAGGGATCGAGGCGAATCCGGACAAAATCAAGGCAATCGAGCGCATGGAGGCGCCCCGGCGGGTCAAGGACGTACAGCGCCTCAACGGGTGCATCACTGCACTCGGGCGCTTCATCTCAAGGCTTGGGGAGCGGGCCTTACCGTTCTTCAGGCTGCTCAAGAAATCAGGCCCCGTGGAGTGGACCTCCGAGGCCGAGGAAGCCCTGCAGTCCCTTAAGCGCTACCTCGCCTCGCCACCAATCCTCGTGGCACCAGAAGAGAAGGAGCCCCTACTACTGTACATTGCTGCCACCAACCAGGTGATCAGCGCTGTGCTCGTGGTAGAGCGTGACGCTCCTCCGAAGAAGTCAAGCAAGATCAAGGGCAAGCGACCCGGGAACTCTCTCCGGGCAACCGTGCAAGAAAAGGCTGCCGGGTGACCAGGGGTCTCATGATCCTGGCGTCACTGCAACCTCACCAGCGACGCGGCCCGTCGGGAATGGAGAATCTCCCTCCGACGAGACTTCGCCGGGGGCTACCTCGTCCCCACCCCAAGACATCGACGTGGAGGAAGCCGAGCCCTCTCAGGACTCGGCGACCCGCAAGGTGCAGCACCCGGTCTACTTCGTCAGCGCAGTGCTGCGCGACGCCCGGGAGCGGTACCCCATGATGCAGAAGCTGCTGCTGGCAATCCTCATTGCCTCCCGCAAGATGAGGCCGTACTTCCAAAGCCATCCCATCACGGTGGTGTCCAAGTACAACCTAAGAAGCCCCCTGGAGAACCCACTTGCCACTGGTCGCATATCATGGTGGGCCATGGAGCTTCAAGGTTTCGGTCTCAAGTTCGAGCACACGGACAACATCAAGAGTCAGGCGCTGGCGGATTTCACGGCCGAGTGGACCGAGACGGCGTTCGACGACCCGGAAGAGGAAACCTGCCTCCCCGGGAAGGAAGATCCTAGCGCCTGGACCATGCACTTCGACGGCTCCTACACCAAGGGGAAAGGAGGTGCTGGGGTTGTCCTAACCTCACCAACCGGGGACCGGCTGAAGTACGTCGTCCAGATGCACTACCAAGGGAACATCTCCAACAACACGGCGGAGTACGAGGGCCTGCTCGCAGGACTTCGTGCTGCCATCGGCCTCGGCATCAACAAGATCGTCGTCAAGGGTGACTCTCAGTTAGTCATCAAACAAGTGAACAAGGAGTACGCGTGCCCTCAGATGGCACCATACGTTG
Organism: Poa pratensis; assembly: GCA_947311845.1. Lineage (NCBI taxonomy): Eukaryota > Viridiplantae > Streptophyta > Magnoliopsida > Poales > Poaceae > Poa > Poa pratensis. Next base: position 97,536,739 of record CAMZMU010000096.1, read on the forward strand.
AAGAGGTCTGGAAGCTGCAGCGGCGCTTCGACAACTTCCGGGCTGTGTACGTCCCACGGGGAGAAAACACGGCCGCGGATGAGCTATCGCAGGTGGCGTCCAAGCAAGAACCAGTGCCTCCCGGGATCTACATCGAGGTCCTCAGGCGACCTTCGATCCCCCCGAGAGGCTCGCGACAAGATCTGCGCCGGGGGCTGGCGACCCTTCTACCTCGACAACACGGGTAGCCAGCCCAGAAGCTCAAGACCCGGCAGCCCCTCCAGCGGAGGAAGCTATGCTTTCTTTCCGTCGGATGGTGCTACCGGTGGAAGGAACCCACCCACCCTGGGCCCGGGACATCGTCAAGTACATCATGGAGCACGCCCTCCCGGAGGACGATCACGACGCCGAGCGGGTGGCTCGTCAAGCCAAGCTCTACGTCATGATCGACGGCGAGCTCTACCGGCGACGGGACAACGGAGTCAAGCTCCGCTGCATCCCTCAAGAACAAGGCCAAGTACTGCTACGGGACATCCACGAGGCACATGTTCAAGTCATGTGGCATCAAGATCACTGGCGGGTAAAGTTTTCGTCACGGGTTCTACTGGCCAACAGTCCTCAGTGATGCGGAGCAGCTAGTCAAGACCTGTGAAGCCTGCCAATACTATGCGAAGAACATACATCAGCCGGCGCAAGCTCTGCAGCCAATTCCAATCTCCTGGCCGTTCGCGGTCTGGGGGCTGGACATCGTGGGAAAGATACCGAAGTCTGTCGGGGGCCATGAATACCTTTTCGTGGCCATCGACAAGTTCACAAAGTGGGTGGAAGTGATGCCAGTACCAAGACAGACAGCTCAAGCAGCCATCAAGTTCATTGAAGGGATCGTGTACCGCTTCGGAGTACCCAACAGAATCATAACGGACAATGGCTCTCAGTTCACAAGCCGATCCTTCCTCAACTTCTGTGAAGAGCTGGGAATCAAGGTGTGTTTTGCCTCGGTGTCCTACCCAAGGTGCAATGGGCAAGTGGAGCGAGCCAATGCGGAGGTCCTAAAGGGTTTGAAGACCAAGGCCTTTGACAAGTTAGAAGACAAGGGCAAGAACTGGATTGAGCATCTACCAAGTGTCTTGTGGTCCCTCAGAACCACACCAAGCAGAGCCACTCAAGAAACACCATTCTTCCTTGTCTATGGAGCAGAAGCCGTCTTGCCAACAGAGCTCAGGCATGGATCCCCCCGGGTACTTGCCTATGATGAAGACGCACAAGCTGAGAGGAGGATTGATGACATCAACTTCCTGGAAGAGGTGCGGTGCCGAGCTTCCTTACGATCTGCTCGATACCAGCAAGGGCTCCGCCGCTATCATGATCGCCATATCCGTTCACGGGTACTGGAACCCGGAGACCTGGTTCTCCGCAAGAAGCAGAAGCTTGATAACATGAACAAGCTGTCCTCCAAGTGGGAAGGACCTTATCGGGTGACGCATACCCTGAGACCCGGAGCTGTTTATCTGGAGGACGAGAAAGGCAGGCCGGAGGGCAACGCCTGGAACATCGAGAATCTCCGGAAATTCTACCCCTGAATACGAACATGAATCGCAGATAGTTCGAGTCAACTAAGCACGCCCAAGGGGCTAGTGTTCTGTATAAGGGTGTAAGAATCGTCGCCAAGGAATAAAAGATAAGTTTTTCAATTCCGTGAGCCTCTCTTGTTGTCGTGAAGTGTGTTATCCGTAACAACCCCCAAGCAGGGGGCTGACATGGTGCCGGTGGCTGACAGGTCGAGCGCGAGCAGCCTATCAGTAGGCGCTGCCACCTGATCGTGCCGTACTGCCGCGGTAAGAAGTGGAACGGGCAGTGCTGTGTTTTAAAGAACCTAAACACAGAAATGCACATTCAACTTTGCTTGCGGGTTGCTCCGGATGAAACACTTTCACGACATGTAAGGGAGGGTCCATTCTTTTCCTACTGAAAGTGTGTTGTGTGTAGCGCCTCTCCCGGGACAGGAATGGATGCTGAAGAGCGGCTCAGGAGCTGGATACCCGGGAAGGACAGAGTAGATCAAGGCACGGCAAAAACCAGCTAAGTCTTTGCATGTGCATCTGCATTCTAGGCATAATATCTCGCTCGGAGTCAATATACCACCAACCTGCGCATGCTTGACAGTTGATGAGAACCTTTGCGGGGGTAATGCGTCCTCCCCGGCGAACGGTCAGATTTCCCTTCTGGCCTAGTACCCGTGGCTGTGGAGTGGACTCCCGGAAGGCATAGTGCTCTTAGGGGTGCTGCTACCGGTGCGGGCGGTTAGAGCACTTGTCACCTAAGAGATCTCCTCAGAAAACTTGACGGCGCGTTAGTGCAAGGGAGGTTTGGGAAATGACCCCGGGAGTTGAGCCCTAGGATTGCATTCATCTGAACTTACATTCTGAATTTACAATTCTGATTACATTCAGTCGAAGCTTTTCCTGGATACATATCTAGCCTATGCTACTAAGGCCAGCTCAGGGCTCCTGGCTGTGCAGCTCTGTCTTTCTGTTTTATTGCCTGCCGGGTGCACTCTTTTCTTCCGGGGACGCCTGGGTGAAAAGATAACACGCGTGCAGAATCTTGTCAGGCGCGTCGAAGAGCTCGACCCCTTCTGCCGACCAGGGCGCTCCAGGGCCAAAGAGACGGAAGATTCCGTCCGCCAGTTCGCCTACGGACTGACTCTCGGCCTGCAAAAGTCCAGATCAAGATCGAGGTCATCCAAGAAGAAAAGGCGGAAAAATGGAGAAGAGCAAACAGTGAACCTGCTCAATGGCCTCGAGTTCAGCCACAACCAAGGACAGCTCCGGAATACCGGCAGTCCTTTCCTTCAGGATGGACCACAGGTGCGTCCTCCTTACTGCCCTAATCCTTGCCTCTTCTTGGGCAACAGGACCAGAGACGGCCGCCAGGCGAGCAACATTCTGGGCAGCAGAAGAACGGGACGCAACCTCGCCGTCAGTGGCTCGGGCTCCAGCTTCGCTGGGTGCCTCCGCCGCTCCTCGAAAGACGGACTCCGCCGTCGACACATCGGACAAGGCCCTCTCTGCTTCGCCGGACATTGTTCTGCGGGAGGGGAGGCAAAGGAAGAAGAGGAGCGGAGCAAGGCGAGAAGATGTGGCGAAGGGGTGGAGTCTGGATGGTCTTTTATAGGCCTCCCTGCTCCACCTACCCCTTGACGCTACGGCTGCTGCAGTAATGGGAGCGCGTTTTGCAAAAAACTCGTTCTCATTCACACGGACGCAAGGAGGAAAACAAGATCTTCTTCATTTACAAGGACTACAAGGGGACGATCTTTTTTACAACAAAAAGGTTGGCTCCCGCCGAACAAGGAGCACCGCCGTACAATGGAAGACGCTACTTCCAGAAGTACGACGTCAAGGCCGCCAAGGAGGAGGTCAACGAGATCTCCATGGCGCCCGTCCGAAGCTCCTCGCCTTCAGGAAGACGAGCTCCCCTCGACCTTGATGTCAGATGAGTTTTCCTCATCTTCATCCTCGTCGTAGGAGCTCGAGCTGCCGCTGCTGCTCTCCATGCAGCACTCCACGCGTCCGCCATCGACACCGAAGATCTTCACGGAGAGCGTAGCATCTCCGTCGTACCGGAACACCAAGCACTGCCCCCTGGACAGGCGGCGGGCACGGGAGAACGACTTCCACCCCGGACCCAGAAGCATGGCGCCTTCAGTGGTGCGCTCCGCCATGGCCCAGGAGGGGCCATTGGGGCAGCCTTCCACCTGCAGCCAGAAGCCGGAGGGTCCGATGTCCTCCGTCGCCATCGCGAAGGAATCCGGCAGGAGAAGCCGGCTGCGAGGCCTGCGGTTCAGATCCACGACGAACTCGAACGGCGCGAAGCTGGTATGAACCATGCTCCTAGGAAGGGGAGCAGCGGTGCCGCGGCCTCCACGGCCGCCGCGACCGCGAATCCCACGACCTCGCGGAACAGCTCGACCACGAGTGGAGGGGCCACTCTCCGCAGCAGCTGAAGAAGTACGAGGGCGCCCAACTCCTCTCCTCGCTCTCGCCATTGGCGCTGGCAGCTTGTGGGAGGCCTGGAGTTGGACTAAGGAAGAAGATGAACGAAAAGGCCAGGGGTGCGCCTCGCTTTTATAGCCACGGCGGTGCCTCTGTCAAGCGTCTCCTCGGTTCTTCCGTTAGTGGGAATCGAGGGGGCCCCCAGTTATTCCCCCGAGCGGAGTAACTCCAAGACCTTCAAGGCCATCAGTGAAGCAGAGCAGGAAGACCAGGTGCCCGGGACCCACTTTGACCTATCTTTAGGCCATGGCCCCGGCAGCTGGAGCAAGAGCCGCCGGGACCATGCCCGGGGGCTACTGTCGCAACAGTGGAACATGGGGTTCCCCTAGTACTGCCAAAGTGGGTCCACCCCATGTGGGCCCAAGATGAAGATGGACAAGACCAAGACTCAAGTCAAGCTGGCGGGTTCACCGTCAAGACACGCATGGCCTACGTCGACTAAGGGCTCCGGTCCTGGGGACCTTCCGGGTCCCCGAATCAAGCAAGAAGGCCAGGAAGGACCCGAGAGCCCGAGTTCCCGGCAGGAGGCCAGGCTCCCTCTCGGGTACTTCCCACGTCCTGTGGATAAGCACTCCACCTCACGCGGAAGACTTGGGAAGCAAGGCGAAGGCAGCGCGGGCGGGAAGCACGTCCCGTGGTGGTGTCAGCTCCTGTCCACCCCAAGGCGGACGCTCCCACCTAACCCAAAGGAGACGCTAGGCTGAGGAGAGGCCACGTCTCCCCTAAACTAGATGAGGAGGGTCCTTCACCCCGAAGGTCCCTCATGCCCCTCACGTGACCCTGTGGCAACCCCTTAGCCTATAAAAGGAGGACCAAGGCACGGAGGAGGAGAGGTCGAACCAAGGACGAACACAAGCTAGAACCAGAGCAAGACTAGACTAGGGCTGCGAAGGTAGAGAGGAAGGTGATCTCCTCCGGGTCAGGATCTGTCCTTCTTCTACCTCCAGCCAAAACCCTTCCGGGTACCCTGTCCGGGAGGTTCCATTGTAAGCCACACTATGAAGAACTCATCAATCCAGACATGCAGGAGTAGGGCTTTTAGCCTCCGGGCGGCCTGAACCTGGGTAGCTCCTTGTGTCCCTTTGGTTGCATGCCTTGATCGTGGAGAGGAGAGCTTGATCTAGACTCCGCCCTAGAAGACGATTCTCAGCCTCCTTCGCGCCCCGTGCCGAACCTAAAAGGGGGTATCCTATACTCCCGGTGTCCGTGCAGCGAGACACGACAAAGATGAAGAGAAAACGGCGTTCATAACCCCACTCGGGGTCTACTGCTACACAACCATGCACTTTGGGCTAAAAAACGCGGGTGCGACATACCAGCGCATGATGCAAGATTGCCTCAAAAAGCAGATCGAACGAAACGTCCAAGTATATGTGGACGCATTGTCATCACAATAAGGGAAGAAAACACACTACTCGACAACCTGCGAGAGACGTTCGCCAACCTCAAGCACTTCCACATCAAGCTCAATCCTAAGAAGTGCACGTTCGGCGTACCAGCCGGGCAGCTCTTGGGTTATCTAGTCTCAGCTCGTGGAATCGAGGTGGACCCGGAGAAAATACAGGCCATCTTGACAATGCAAAGGCCTTCAAAGCTTCATGACGTACAAAAATTAGCAGGTCGAGTGGCGGCGCTCAGCCGCTTCATCTGCAAACTAGGCGAAAAAGCACTTCCGTTCTATCAACTGATGAAGAAAGCAGATGTAACATCCCAAATTTATAATAAGGATTAATAAGACCCCAAAATTCAGAACCAACAAAAACTTTTTGAATTACTTCACTAATGATTGTGTTTTCCCTTATATTGTTCTGTTTGACCTTGTGTGACTTGAATGTTGAGATTGTTTGACTAGTAAATGTCAACCTAAGAACTCAACCTAAGTAAAAGTATAATTAAAACTCTGGTGATCAGGTTATGACAAGAATATATTCCATATATCTTTTCCATTCTTATGTTGGCCAAAAGTCTATTTCAATAATGATTTGGTTTTAGCAGCAAATAAAATACCCACTCTTGAGAAGATAAAAGTATTTCCAAAATTACATGTTTCTAAAATATGGAGATTCATATGTTGCCTCCTATCTATTTTTCAACCTTGACTTTTTTCAACTCTTATTTTATAACCTCCTATGTTTCATTCCATTTTAAAGAAACCTTAGTGGGAAATATATTACCCCACATATTTCCATTCTCAAACCTTTGAAAAGCTATTCAGTTATGAGTTGAGCCATTTCCTAAACTTCATCTTGTCATAATTAAGTATGATCATTTCTTTTTAAGGTAGTGTTGTTGATCATGAAAAGTGTGGCATGATTAATTTGTATGATTTGATTTGTGCTGTTGATATTGTGTGTTGTTAATGTTGTTGTGATGCTGATCTTGGTAGGGTTGTTTGCTTGTGAGGATGATTCCTCAGGTAACCCTCAAATCAAATATTGATTACAAGAAGTGATCCTATTAAAATTTCCTCTCTATCTATTCCTCTATTCTATAAAAACAATTATATCTTCTTTATCAAGATTTTAGGAGTGAGATGAACAAATAGTCATCCCCACTTCATATCACTCCCTCCTCAAGTAAACCTACTTTTCGATTTAAAGCAAACCCCTCTTTTCATTTATTAAAAAGAAAATGGAGGTCATAAGTTAAAAATGATCTTCATAAATAATTTCCCTCCCAAAATTCTCTATTTCCTCAAAACAAATGTTTTCTCTATGAAAATAAAACTTATTTGAAGTTATCCTATTTGTCAAAGAAGTTCCAAAAGTTCAAACCATATTTTATTACTGGTTTTAAAATATTAAAGGAGTATCAAATTATTAATTTCCAAAAATGATTTATTTAAACTCTATGAACAAATTTTGCACAAAACATTTTATTTTCAAAAACCAATTTTTGTGGAGCCTCTACATGTATATGGGAGGCTACCCAAATATTTTCAGAATTTTTAAAAATGTATAAAGGCCTCAATTAAATCACTAAAAACCTACTGGTTTTAAAAGGAATAAAAGAAAAGAAGAAAAGGACTAAGATGCAATTAAAGAAAGTTTGTCAGGGGGCTTTCTGCGAAAGGATCATTGACTTCCTGTAGCACGTCGCCGACACGGCACCGTGCTACCGTGCTCGCCGCGTCGCCGTGCTCCCCTCCCATCGCTCGCCCCTGCCGCACGCCTCGCCCTGGAGGAGACGATGAGAGCACCGCACGCTGCTTCCTCTGCTCTCCCTTGTCCCCCATCACCCCTGTTGCAGCGATGCCGCACGGCATGGACGCCGTGCTCCTCACGCCGTGGTCGCCGCGAGCACGCCACCGTGGCCCTCCCTCCTTGCCCCTGGGAGGAGATAAGAGCACCACCCCACGCCACTCCTCTGCCTTCCCCTGCTCACTCATTTCCCTCACTCTCTCCCTCCCTCTCAGTTCTCCCCGAAACCGAAACCCAGCTCGAAACGCCGTCGCGCATCGCCGGCGCTTGAGACCTCCCCGGGCAAATCGAAGCGTGCAGCCGCCTCCGCCTCGTCGTCCCCTACCTCCTCGTCCAGGGAATCGACGCGGGAAGCCTCGAATCGAGCAGAGCATCTTCGTCTTCTTCATCCCCGGCCGCCGAACCTCGAGCAAGCTCGCGAGCTGTACAGACGCCCATTCCCCGCCATTCTTGTTTCTCTGAGATCCACTCGTCGCGAGCTAACCATGGGACATCGCCGTTTATTTTTAGGATCGCCGGAGCGCCGTCGCCATCCTCGCCGTGCTTCCGGCCGCTCTCGGTGCGCGTCGCGCGTGTCCAGACGAGGAAGAAGACCCCGTACCCCTTCGCTCCGCTCGTGGGCCGCTTGCTGGGCCGCCGTCTGCGCCGCAAGGCACGGATCCGGGCAGATCTGGCCCGTGTTCCTTTTTTTTTAATAGATCCTTTTCCTGTTTAATTTCCTGTTTAAATGGCAGTATAGGTTTAATTCAAATGTGGTAAATCTGTGATACATATTTGAGTGATGCAAATTTTGTAGTGTTCTCATGTGTTTTCTTAAACATCTAGAATAGGCTGTTTGCAAAAACATAAATTTAAATGGTGTCTAGATTAAATATTGAAAAAGGTATCATTTTCACTAACTATTTAATATCTAGAGTTTTATAACTCCAAATATTGCAAACTAAAATTCCCTGGAAAGCCTGAAGTGATACCTTTCCAGATCTATTGGTCTTGTATGTAAATGAAATCTAAAACCAAAGTTCTATTCAATTTGGTAAACACATCAGTAGCTCTTTGTGGATTTTTGTAGATTTTTAGGAGATGAATTTTGGAGTAAATCCAATTGGCTTGTCTTCTATATGTGTAGGAGAACATCTCCCTAAATTGGTTTGAATTTAGGAGTCATTGATTGACTGTGGTGCTAATTATAAGGTTTAGACCTTTTCTGCCTATTTTTATTAGGCCTTAATTAATTGTTGTGTTATAAATTTATTATTACAAATGTGTTTCCTAGCATGTGTGTGGTGGTAATCCACTGTTATGTCATGTTTCCTTGTTTTGCTAGCATGTTGAGGGAACTACATGTGAGTCATGGGTTTGTTAGGGTTTTATTCCCTATATAACTTTCCCTCTAGTAATTAGGAATTGCTATGCCTATTTATTTTAATATGAGAATATTGTGTGTGATTAATGTGTGTGCCTTGCTGGTTAATGATTGTTGTGGTACTGTTGTTTGCATGTTATTGTTGTTTATCATGTTATAATATGTTAGTACTGTTAGTGGAATTTGTTAGGCAATTGGTATGGGTAATATGTTTGCATGGCTTGATGAAATTGATGGACTTGAGTTGGGTACTAGCTTAAATATCTTGTTAGTGTATCCACCTTAACTTGGTGAGATATTTTGGAATTACCAAGATTAATTGGTAGTTTAACTTTTGTTTGAAGTATTTCCTGATCAGAGGAAAGTGGTTGTTAATTACCTCTAATTGAGGATGTTTTGGTGCTCTATGTTTTTAGCTTGTGTTTGGTGTTATACTCCTGTGAGTATGATGCCCTGGTAAATATAGATTTAGTTCGTTGCTTGAGTAAACTAGTGCTATGTTTGTGGCTTGAGTGATTAGTTTGATACTTGTGGTTTGTTCCTTGTTTGTATACCACTTGTGGTTTGGTTTGCTTATTGAGTGTTGTTTTATTTCCATGTTGCGACGCTAGATATAAACGCTACCGGAGTGGTATTTGGAGAGGAGTTATCGAAGAAGGAAGGGAGTTATTTCTTTGATCAGTGGGAAGAATTCCAGGAGCATTAGGATGAAATCAGGCAAGTACTTCACTGAGCTTGCATTTATATACATCTATTTTAATCTCAGGAATTGTTCAAAAGTATCAATGATTTTGGAAAACCCCCTTTTCTTTACAAATACATGAAAACTATTTTGCCGCCCTATGTAGAAGTATAAGGTAGTTATTTAAAACTCTAGGATGGGAAAAACAATGTTTACTCAAAACTCCTTTGAAGGTACTTGGATGAAGGTGAAATGCCGAAAGGTCGGTATTAAGTTGGAGAATGGTGGTGTTGTTTTGGAAAAGTGCACATTGTGTCCTAACACTATGGCGACCAACCAATAACCGGTGCGACCACATTTACCCACATATGGGCAAGGGCGTAGTCATATAATTTGCTCGTGTTAGTACTGGATGCCTCAACAACGAGGATGACCTCGTTCCATGAGGGGATGGTTTGGTGACCTGCCCCTGACCTGGGTCCTCTTAAGAGAAGTCTACCGGAGGCCGGTATGAGTGTATTGGAGAAAGAGGATTGAAGACACCACCTTTGGGTCGTCGGGCAGAACTACGAAGTCCTCACACTTAGTTTCCGACGGGCTGGATTTAAGTGTCGATGGAACCGGTTTCGTAGCGGTAGGATCCTATACTAGCATGAGCAAAGGACAGGCTATGGTCGGTGACTCAACTTCGCATACACCTTGTATGGCGGGACGTGGCTGACACGATGAGTTGCCGGATGGATGTGGGGAAAGCGTGCTACCTCTGCAGAGGGTAAAACTATTCGAATAGCCGAGTCCTCGGATATGGACAGTTGGGAGGCTGTCTTAAGACCATGTGCAAGTTTTACAAAGTTTTGAGTTTGAAAGGAAAAAGGAGTGGAGATTGTTTTATGCAACTATACCGAGGGTATGGTATGAGGTTGCTGGAAAAATAAGTAACCACGACGGGGTATGATCAGAAACCAGGAGGTTTCGGAGAAAGGGACCAGATTGTGATTTTCGGGGAAAAAGTTTTAAAAGGGATTTCTTATTTTTTTTTTTTTAAAAACGAAGGTATATTTTCGGGAAAAAGGTTTAAAAAGACTTCTTACCTTTTTCAACAAAGATAGTGAGAAAACTACTTTCCAAAATGTTTTATCTTCAACAGGATTAAAAATCTACTCTCCCCTTTTTACATAAAGTTATAGTGATGTTTTATTTTTAAAGTCTTTGAAAATTAAAAACTAGTGCATGTTCCTGTTGGGGTAGTTTGCGAGTACAATCAAATGTACTCATATTGGTTTCGTCCCTGGCTATTGTCTTAGCCAGATTTTTAAAGAGGAACAGTTCGAAGGAGAGGAGTTCACTGGCGTCTTTGCGAACTAGGGCGCTTCCCAGTCAGCTGCCTGTAGGGTTAAGGCGAATGACTTGGGCTCCCCGTTGTTTGGTGATTCCGCTGCGAGCACCGGATGAAGCTGATCACTTCCATCAAGTAAGTAAATAAATTCGGTATGTATGGATGTTCTTTGGTTACCAAGTTTAATTGTGCTTCAGCGACGCACTGATCATGGGATCGCTGATATGTAGGCACAAGGGTATTTCGGACAGTTAGTCCGGGGTCCCCACAGACTTGGTATCAGAGCCATCCTGACTGTAACAGACCTTAGTTAGCATGGACGTTAGTTAGGAAGGAAATATTTTGTTAAAAATATATTAATACCAAAAATATATCCTTATCTAGGGAAGTCCAAAAATGACTCCCGCTCTTCTCATCTTCTCAAATATTTCCGAGTCTTACCCTTCTATCTTAAGATTTTCCAAGAATTTTTCTACTCTCTTGTACCTGTTCAAAATACTTGACGATGAACCCAAAGGAGACCTAATTAGTTAACCCCTATGAGAAGAAGCCCCCATTTTGAATATTCAACATTCAACATCAAGGTGGTTGATCTACAAACGCCAAGCTCATCGATATCAACAAAGCAAGAGACTTCTGAAGACTTTCGTTCAACGTCAACCATTCTACTCCAGTTGCAACCTCGACAATCTCAAGTATTCCAGCTGAAGCCTAAGGTGATGAAATGAAGACTTCATCAACCATGTATAACCAAGGCCCCTAGGAAAAACATATGATGGGAACTTTAGTTATAATTACCCGACTACCACGAGTATTAGGTGTCCATTGGTACTAAATGTACCTTGTGTGTTGCTTGTCTGTGAAGTTCCTTGCTTGTGTGTGCTCTGTTTGTGTGATGTTTTTCATGTGTGTTTCACAATCACGCCAAAAAAAAAAAAAGTTTAGTTTCCCTTTTGCCACCTAAGTGCACCTTGTTACGGATGTAAACCCGCCAAGGAAAAGCTTTCTAAAATACTTTTCTCTCTCATCTAAACCATCTCCCAAACAGAACTGACAGTTCCGCAAGATACAAAAGACCCCCGATCTTTAACCAAATAGCCTGAGATTTTTACAACTTAACCGGCAAGTCATTCATGCACCATCTGGAGCAAGTGCGTCAAGATCTCGAAGGAAACTGCAATTTTATGCCAACCTCGTGAAGATACGAGCCTCACCTTGCAAGATTAATTGGTGAAATTACAAGGATACCACACTAACTTATCTTACCTAACTTTAGATTAACATCTGACCTAAGTCCTTGATAGTACCAACTAATCATCTAGGACTGCAAACCTTGACAAGAAACGAGGACATAAGGAGACTCATTTCAGATTGGCAACTAGAGGAATTCAAGGAGTGCATAAGAATTTCTACGAAGATTCAAGCTCAGAGATCGCCAGAAGGAGGAACTACGACAAGAAGACATTGAAGAGAGATTCCTTAGGTTGGCAAAGAAGCAATATACCAGACTATCATTGAGTATTTGGAAACTCTTATATCAGAATCTATTTTTCTTAACCTCTCTAGAAATAATGTGATATTCCACTGTTCGTGTTATATAGAAGTAGTTTGGTAACAAGCCTCATGAACTTGTTAGCAATTCACTTTTGTATGCTCGAACAATGGAGTGTCATACACAAATAAACGGAACATCAGATAATTCAGTACATCTCAGCCTTTGGAATATGAAAAGTAGTTTGATGACAAGACTAGCTACCTTGTTAACAAATTCTTCTTGTATGACTAAGGCAATTCGATGTCATAAAAGACACCCACATTCTTATACAACTAACCAATAGAAGGCCTCGCAACATCAAGTTGTTAAGATCTCACATAGCGACCTTACTGAAAGAAGCAACGACCTCGGAAGAGTAGTCAACCCCAAAACCCGTGCCCTCGTACTCCCCTATACCCCCGGACAAATCTCGAGGACGAGATTTATTTTAAGGGGGGAAGGATTTGTAACATCCCAAATTTATAATAAGGATTAATAAGACCCCAAAATTCAGAACCAACAAAAACTTTTTGAATTACTTCACTAATGATTGTGTTTTCCCTTATATTGTTCTGTTTGACCTTGTGTGACTTGAATGTTGTGATTGTTTGACTAGTAAATGTCAACCTAAGAACTCAACCTAAGTAAAAGTATAATTAAAACTCTGGTGATCAGGTTATGACAAGAATATATTCCATATATCTTTTCCATTCTTATGTTGGCCAAAAGTCTATTTCAATAATGATTTGGTTTTAGCAGCAAATAAAATACCCACTCTTGAGAAGATAAAAGTATTTCCAAAATTACATGTTTCTAAAATATGGAGATTCATATGTTGCCTCCTATCTATTTTTCAACCTTGACTTTTTTCAACTCTTATTTTATAACCTCCTATGTTTCATTCCATTTTAAAGAAACCTTAGTGGGAAATATATTACCCCACATATTTCCATTCTCAAACCTTTGAAAAGCTATTCAGTTATGAGTTGAGCCATTTCCTAAACTTCATCTTGTCATAATTAAGTATGATCATTTCTTTTTAAGGTAGTGTTGTTGATCATGAAAAGTGTGGCATGATTAATTTGTATGATTTGATTTGTGCTGTTGATATTGTGTGTTGTTAATGTTGTTGTGATGCTGATCTTGGTAGGGTTGTTTGCTTGTGAGGATGATTCCTCAGGTAACCCTCAAATCAAATATTGATTACAAGAAGTGATCCTATTAAAATTTCCTCTCTATCTATTCCTCTATTCTATAAAAACAATTATATCTTCTTTATCAAGATTTTAGGAGTGAGATGAACTAATAGTCATCCCCACTTCATATCACTCCCTCCTCAAGTAAACCTACTTTTCGATTTAAAGCAAACCCCTCTTTTCATTTATTAAAAAGAAAATGGAGGTCATAAGTTAAAAATGATCTTCATAAATAATTTCCCTCCCAAAATTCTCTATTTCCTCAAAACAAATGTTTTCTCTATGAAAATAAAACTTATTTGAAGTTATCCTATTTGTCAAAGAAGTTCCAAAAGTTCAAACCATATTTTATTACTGGTTTTAAAATATTAAAGGAGTATCAAATTATTAATTTCCAAAAATGATTTATTTAAACTCTATGAACAAATTTTGCACAAAACATTTTATTTTCAAAAACCAATTTTTGTGGAGCCTCTACATGTATATGGGAGGCTACCCAAATATTTTCAGAATTTTTAAAAATGTATAAAGGCCTCAATTAAATCACTAAAAACCTACTGGTTTTAAAAGGAATAAAAGAAAAGAAGAAAAGGACTAAGATGCAATTAAAGAAAGTTTGTCAGGGGGCTTTCTGCGAAAGGATCATTGACTTCCTGTAGCACGTCGCCGACACGGCACCGTGCTGCCGTGCTCGCCGCGTCGCCGTGCTCCCCTCCCATCGCTCGCCCCTGCCGCACGCCTCGCCCTGGAGGAGACGATGAGAGCACCGCACGCTGCCTCCTCTGCTCTCCCTTGTCCCCCATCACCCCTGTTGCAGCGATGCCGCACGGCATGGACGCCGTGCTCCTCACGCCGTGGTCGCCGCGAGCACGCCACCGTGGCCCTCCCTCCTTGCCCCTGGGAGGAGATAAGAGCACCACCCCACGCCACTCCTCTGCCTCCCCCTGCTCACTCATTTCCCTCACTCTCTCCCTCCCTCTCAGTTCTCCCCGAAACCGAAACCCAGCTCGAAACGCCGTCGCGCATCGCCGGCGCTTGAGACCTCCCCGGGCAAATCGAAGCGTGCAGCCGCCTCCGCCTCGTCGTCCCCTACCTCCTCGTCCAGGGAATCGACGCGGGAAGCCTCGAATCGAGCAGAGCATCTTCGTCTTCTTCATCCCCGGCCGCCGAACCTCGAGCAAGCTCGCGAGCTGTACAGACGCCCATTCCCCGCCATTCTTGTTTCTCTGAGATCCACTCGTCGCGAGCTAACCATGGGACATCGCCGTTTATTTTTAGGATCGCCGGAGCGCCGTCGCCATCCTCGCCGTGCTTCCGGCCGCTCTCGGTGCGCGTCGCGCGTGTCCAGACGAGGAAGAAGACCCCGTACCCCTTCGCTCCGCTCGTGGGCCGCTTGCTGGGCCGCCGTCTGCGCCGCAAGGCACGGATCCGGGCAGATCTGGCCCGTGTTCCTTTTTTTTTAATAGATCCTTTTCCTGTTTAATTTCCTGTTTAAATGGCAGTATAGGTTTAATTCAAATGTGGTAAATCTGTGATACATATTTGAGTGATGCAAATTTTGTAGTGTTCTCATGTGTTTTCTTAAACATCTAGAATAGGCTGTTTGCAAAAACATAAATTTAAATGGTGTCTAGATTAAATATTGAAAAAGGTATCATTTTCACTAACTATTTAATATCTAGAGTTTTATAACTCCAAATATTGCAAACTAAAATTCCCTGGAAAGCCTGAAGTGATACCTTTCCAGATCTATTGGTCTTGTATGTAAATGAAATCTAAAACCAAAGTTCTATTCAATTTGGTAAACACATCAGTAGCTCTTTGTGGATTTTTGTAGATTTTTAGGAGATGAATTTTGGAGTAAATCCAATTGGCTTGTCTTCTATATGTGTAGGAGAACATCTCCCTAAATTGGTTTGAATTTAGGAGTCATTGATTGACTGTGGTGCTAATTATAAGGTTTAGACCTTTTCTGCCTATTTTTATTAGGCCTTAATTAATTGTTGTGTTATAACTTTATTATTACAAATGTGTTTCCTAGCATGTGTGTGGTGGTAATCCACTGTTATGTCATGTTTCCTTGTTTTGCTAGCATGTTGGGGAACTACATGTGAGTCATGGGTTTGTTAGGGTTTTATTCCCTATATAACTTTCCCTCTAGTAATTAGGAATTGCTATGCCTATTTATTTTAATATGAGAATATTGTGTGTGATTAATGTGTGTGCCTTGCTGGTTAATGATTGTTGTGGTACTGTTGTTTGCATGTTATTGTTGTTTATCATGTTATAATATGTTAGTACTGTTAGTGGAATTTGTTAGGCAATTGGTATGGGTAATATGTTTGCATGGCTTGATGAAATTGATGGACTTGAGTTGGGTACTAGCTTAAATATCTTGTTAGTGTATCCACCTTAACTTGGTGAGATATTTTGGAATTACCAAGATTAATTGGTAGTTTAACTTTTGTTTGAAGTATTTCCTGATCAGAGGAAAGTGGTTGTTAATTACCTCTAATTGAGGATGTTTTGGTGCTCTATGTTTTTAGCTTGTGTTTGGTGTTATACTCCTGTGAGTATGATGCCCTGGTAAATATAGATTTAGTTCGTTGCTTGAGTAAACTAGTGCTATGTTTGTGGCTTGAGTGATTAGTTTGATACTTGTGGTTTGTTCCTTGTTTGTATACCACTTGTGGTTTGGTTTGCTTATTGAGTGTTGTTTTATTTCCATGTTGCGACGCTAGATATAAACGCTACCGGAGTGGTATTTGGAGAGGAGTTATCGAAGAAGGAAGGGAGTTATTTCTTTGATCAGTGGGAAGAATTCCAGGAGCATTAGGATGAAATCAGGCAAGCTACTTCACTGAGCTTGCATTTATATACATCTATTTTAATCTCAGGAATTGTTCAAAAGTATCAATGATTTTGGAAAACCCCCTTTTCTTTACAAATACATGAAAACTATTTTGCCACCCTATGTAGAAGTATAAGGTAGTTATTTAAAACTCTAGGATGGGAAAAACAATGTTTACTCAAAACTCCTTTGAAGGTACTTGGATGAAGGTGAAATGCCGAAAGGTCGGTATTAAGTTGGAGAATGGTGGTGTTGTTTTGGAAAAGTGCACATTGTGTCCTAACACTATGGCGACCAACCAATAACCGGTGCGACCACATTTACCCACATATGGGCAAGGGCGTAGTCATATAATTTGCTCGTGTTAGTACTGGATGCCTCAACAACGAGGATGACCTCGTTCCATGAGGGGATGGTTTGGTGACCTGCCCCTGACCTGGGTCCTCTTAAGAGAAGTCTACCGGAGGCCGGTATGAGTGTATTGGAGAAAGAGGATTGAAGACACCACCTTTGGGTCGCCGGGCAGAACTACGAAGTCCTCACACTTAGTTTCCGACGGGCTGGATTTAAGTGTCGATGGAACCGGTTTCGTAGCGGTAGGATCCTATACTAGCATGAGCAAAGGACAGGCTATGGTCGGTGACTCAACTTCGCATACACCTTGTATGGCGGGACGTGGCTGACACGATGAGTTGCCGGATGGATGTGGGGAAAGCGTGCTACCTCTGCAGAGGGTAAAACTATTCGAATAGCCGAGTCCTCGGATATGGACAGTTGGGAGGCTGTCTTAAGACCATGTGCAAGTTTTACAAAGTTTTGAGTTTGAAAGGAAAAAGGAGTGGAGATTGTTTTATGCAACTATACCGAGGGTATGGTATGAGGTTGCTGGAAAAATAAGTAACCACGAAGGGGTATGATCAGAAACCAGGAGGTTTCGGAGAAAGGGACCAGATTGTGATTTTCGGGGAAAAAGTTTTAAAAGGGATTTCTTATTTTTTTTTTTTTTTAAAAACGAAGGTATATTTTCGGGAAAAAGGTTTAAAAAGACTTCTTACCTTTTTCAACAAAGATAGTGAGAAAACTACTTTCCAAAATGTTTTATCTTCAACAGGATTAAAAATCTACTCTCCCCTTTTTACATAAAGTTATAGTGATGTTTTATTTTTAAAGTCTTTGAAAATTAAAAACTAGTGCATGTTCCTGTTGGGGTAGTTTGCGAGTACAATCAAATGTACTCATATTGGTTTCGTCCCTGGCTATTGTCTTAGCCAGATTTTTTTTAAAGAGGAACAGTTCGAAGGAGAGGAGTTCACTGGCGTCTTTGCGAACTAGGGCGCTTCCCAGTCAGCTGCCTGTAGGGTTAAGGCGAATGACTTGGGCTCCCCGTTGTTTGGTGATTCCGCTGCGAGCACCGGATGAAGCTGATCACTTCCATCAAGTAAGTAAATAAATTCGGTATGTATGGATGTTCTTTGGTTACCAAGTTTAATTGTGCTTCAGCGACGCACTGATCATGGGATCGCTGATATGTAGGCACAAGGGTATTTCGGACAGTTAGTCCGGGGTCCCCACAGCAGACAAGTTCGAGTGGACGCCGGAAGCCGAAGCAGCTTTCGTGGATCTCAAGGGAGTCCACACAAGCCCTCCAGTCCTCGTCGCACCTAAGGAACGGGAACCGCTATACCGGTACGTCTCGGCTACCAACAGGGTGGTGAGTACCGTACTGGTGGTCGAACGCATGGAAGAGGGACACGCCCAAAGCGTACAACGCCCAGTCTAGTACTTGAGTGACGTCCTCTCCATATCAAAACAGCGATACCCGCACTATCAAAAGATGGCCTACGCCGTGTTCATGTCATCAAGGAAGCTGACGCACCACTTCGCAGAACACCCGATCACTGTAATCAGTAACTCAGGGATCGGGGATATTCTCACAAACCCCAACGCAACTGGGAGAGTCGCAAAATGGCTCATCGAGCTGGGACCAAGGGACATCAGATACGACCACCCGAAGGCCATCAAAGCACAAGTCTTACCCGAGTTCACAACCGAGTGGATCGAAGCTCAGTTGCCTGGAGCGCCAGATGTGTCCAACTCATGGACCATGTACTTCGAAGGGTCCAAGAAAAAACGAAGGTGCATGCGCAGGTGTGATGCATGTAAAATGCATACATGAATTTTACATTTTATTACATGTTATTCCATGTTATTTGCATCATATAAGGGTTATACTCATGATTTATATTAAGTTTTGGGGATAATTAACAATGTCCCCATTTTTCCGGAATTAACCTTCGTTTTTCTATATTTTTATGTTTCAGGCGACCAAACGACGTCCAAATGACCTGAAACTTTACGGGGATCACTTTTTTGGAAGGAACGAAACGTAGGCGCAAATGAATCGAAGAAACGGAGACCAGAAGGCCGAAAGGGGTGGGCCCACGCGGCCAGATTCCCTGACCGCGTGGGACCCACCAAATTGGCCCTCGGGCCTCCGCTGCTGTCGATCCTTCTTCCCGAAGCTTCGTCTTGACCTAAAAACGACTATATATAGACCCCCCAGGGCTTTCGCGAAGGGGAGCGCCGCCGAAACATAGAAACCACGAAACAGAGACCTGGAGCTGCAGATTGGAGGGGGAAAACTCCGGCGAGGCGCTGCCGGGGTGGTCTCCATCTTCTCCAACGACTTCTCCACCGTCTCCATGATGAAGGGGAGTAGTCCACCCCCTGGACTTGGGTTTGTGGTGGTAACTTATGTATCTCTCCTCTCTTTGAGCTTCACTAATTAGTACCGTATGAGCTGCTGAACATGATTACGGTCATCTATGTAATTCCTATGGTGGATATTGTGGTATGAGATGATTTGTTATGCATTTACTGTTGTGTTGGAGCTTTTATGATTTGTCATACTTTGGAGATATTCTATGATGCATGTGATGGTTTGATTTATGCATAATGCCTTGTTTATCCTTTTCATGAGGTGATTGACACCACCAAGTGTGGATAGATGAGAGAGATGTGGTCATGCACACGAATTATGAATCATTTCACTAGTGTTTAGAATATTGTCCATTATGAAGTATGATGTATGTAGGTACGGGATGGCCGATGTGACACGGCATATGTATTGAGTGACATGTGAAATACAACCCAACATCCTTTATCTGGGGGTAAAAAGAAAGAGTATGATGTGGGAGTGACAGCAGCCATGCTAGCCTTGCGGGGGTGACATAGCACACAAATGAGTATTTCTTTCAACTACGTGTTTTTGGACATATAGCCGTCATTAAAAGCTACCATTAAAACATGACAATTGTGTGTACTTTATCTATAACATGATAATCACCGTAGATGAGAGAGAGAGAGGATTAAGTGAACCCATGAATCCATGTCCATTGTTCCTTTAAGAGAAAACCTTTGTCTTGTCCTCTTGCATTGAAGAGGATTGGGACACTTTTACATTCTTGTTTTGTTACATTAACCTTCCATCAATTAAATCAACCACCTTGTTCTTTAAACTTGTTTAGTACATAATCAACTAAAACTTGTGACACTTTAGTTGTAGGGAATAGATAACTTTTCCTTCTTGCTCCTGCGGTACGATACCTTACTTCCACATTGAGAGGTGCTACAGTGATCCCCTGCTCTTGGGGGTTATCAAGGTGTCATCCTCATATCGCCAAAAGGAGACAAGCTTCGCTACGTACTGCAAATGGGATTCGAGTTACCATCAAACAACGAGGCCGAGTACGAAGCCTTGATCCATGGCATGCGGATGGCCAAAGCTCTCGGGTGCACTCGATTAATAATCTACGGTGACTCGAATCTGGTGGTGCAGCAAACAATGAAGGCCTGTGACGCCATAGCAGACAACATGGTCGCCTACCGTGACGTGTACAACGTAATGGAGGGCAGCTTCGAGGGCTGCGAGTTGCGACGCATAGGGAGAGAAAGCAACGAGGAAGCAGACATACTAGCCAATCTAGGCTCAACCAAGGTGCAAGTTCCACCTGGTGTCTTCCTCGAGCGCATTGAGCATAGATCAATCAAGGAAAAACGGGCACCTCCTTATCGACCGCACCAGCCAAGAGCAAAACACCCAACACAGAGGACCCGCCAGTCGAGGTACTCCTCCTTGAGCCAACTTGGACTCAACCTTTCCTGGCATACATACTCCGTAACGAGCTACCCGACGACATAACTGACTCACGATGTGTCACTCGACGGTCTAAAGCATACACTATCATCAATGACGAGTTGTACAAACGCAGCATATCAGGTATGTTCCAACGGTGCATCGCATTCGAAGATGGCAAAGCCATCCTTCGAGATATTCATGCAGGTATCTGCGGACATCACGCCAGCAGCCGATCACTCGTAGCCAAAGCCTTTCGAGCAGGTTTTTACTGGCCCACAGCACTCAAGGACGCGAAGGACATAGTCAAAAGGTGCATCGGCTGTCAAAAATTCGCCACAAAGCCGCACGCACCTGCATCAGCATTGAAGACAATACCATTGGCCTGGCCTTTCACCCAGTGGGGGCTAGATATGGTTGGGCCACTCAAAGAATCTTCGCACGGAGGGCACACTCATCTCCTGGTGGCAGTTGACAAGTTCACGAAGTGGATCGAAGCAGTCCCCATCACAAATTCTTCTGCTACTACGGCAGTAAACTTCATAAAGACCATCATCTACCGCTTCGGCGTCCCAAGCAGCATCATAACTGATAACGGCACAAACTTCACGGCTGAAGAATTCCGTTCCTTCTGCAAAGAGAAAAGCATCACACTCAACTATGCATCCATGGCACACCCGCAGTCCAATGGCCAAGTCGAAAAAGCCATTGGACTCGTGTGCAGCGGAATCAAGAAACGCCTCCTGGTGCCACTCAAAAGAGTCGCGGGTGCTTGGGCTGAAGAACTTCTGTGAGGACCCCGGATTAACTATCCGAGATACTCGTTATGTTTCCTGCAACAATCCCATGATCAGTCTGTTGTTGCACATAACTCGAATTGGTATCACAGAACACCCATAAATACCGAATAGATTTACTTACTTGATTGAAGCCATAACTTCATCAGGTACTCGCAGCGGAAATCACCAATTCAACGTGGAGCCCAAGCCATTTGCCAACCCTACAGGCAGCTGACTGGGAAGCGCCCTAGTTCGCATTGACGTTCACGAATGCCCTTTTCTCTTCAAACTGCTCCTCTTCAGAATCTGGCTAAGACAATAGCCAGGGACGAAACCAATATGAGTACATTTGAATGTACTCGCAAACTACCCCCGAAATGAGCATGCACTACTCTTTTTATTGTTTAAATAAAACTTTCTTTGCTTTGAAAACTCTATATCCTTGTTTAAAAAGGAAAGGACAAACTTTTGTTTGATAAAACTTTGTTTTGAAAATCTCTATATCTTTACTGAAAAAGAAAGGAAGGCTTTTAGATCTTTTCCCATAAACCTGTCTTCATAAGAAGTCTCTTTTAAAACTTTTTCCCGAAAATATATCTTTATTGGAGAAGATAAGAGGTCTCTTTAAAAATGTTTTCCCGAAATTCATCACCCGGTTTTATTTCCCCAAAACTTCTCCTTTTTCGACCATAACCCTTCATGGTCATTCAATCCCACAACCTCATGCCGGCCCGTTGGCATAGTTGCATAAAACATTTTCACCTTTCAAAACACAAAACTTTTCACTTCTCGACCATAGCCCGTCATGGTCAAATCATTCTCCAGCAACCTCATACCAGCCCGTCGGTAGAGTTGCTGATACAACACACCTCCATTTTATTTTCAAATCTCAAAACTTTGCAAAACTTGCACATGGTCAGAGGACAGTCTCCCAATTGTCCATATCCGAGGACTCGGCTATTCGAATAGTTTTAACCCTCTGCAGAGGTAGCACGTTTTTCCCACACCCATCCGGTAACTCATCGTGTCAGCCACGTCCCGCCATACCAGGTGTATGCGAAGTTGAGCCACCGACCATAGCCTCTCATTTGCTCATGCTAGTACAGGATCCTTCCCATATGACACTTTCCATCGACACCCAGTCCAGTTTCCCGTCAGAAACCCTAAGTGTGAGGACTCATAGTTTTGTCCGGCGGTTTATGGTGGAACCTTCTATCCTCCCCACCAACTTGTGTGAGGACCCGGGTCAGGGGGTAGGTCCTCGGACCATCCCCTCATGCATAACGGAGTCATCTCCGTCGATGAGGTATCCCATACTAATAAGAGCAAACTACATGACTACGCCTTTTCCCATATGTGGTAAATGTGGTCGCACAGGGTAAGATTGGTCGTCATAGTACAAAGACACAATGTGCATTTTTCATAAACATCTCCATTCTCCATTCCTCCACTTCAACACCGACATCTCGGCATTCCATATCCACACACAAGTATTTTCAAAGGAGTTTTGAGTAAACAATATTTTTCCCATCCTATAGTTTGAAAAAGAAATTCCAGCTAATATCTCCATATAGGGTGTCAAAATAATATACTTATAATTTGGAAAAGGGTTTTCAAAATCATAGCTTTTGTGGCAAACACCATATAAATAACTTTTGCTCTTTATAAGTAAAACATGTGAACCAAAATAGATGTATATAAATGCAAGCTCAGAGGATAGCTTGCCTTGCTCGGCAAAGTGACCTTGGTCTTGATCTTCAGGTTCAACAAATTCCCCCTCCTCGATAATTCCAGCAACGTTCTCGTCTAATCGATAAACAAACAAATACAAGCAATCACTAAACTACTCAATCAAACATCGCCACCTTACAATATTAAACTCTACAAATAACTACGGTAGTCACACAAGGCAAACCAATTGGGTTCAATTTAATTGAATTAACCAATAATTAAATTAATAAGTAAAGTGTTGTTTCAATGTTAGGGTGATTCAACGAGAGCTTGACACCAATGAATACCTTATTGCAATCATTAACTTAAGTAGAAGAGTTTGGAAGTTGGATGAAACTTATGCATGCTTTACCTCTACTCACATATACATCTTTCCAAAGTGTACACCTATCATATTCAGATTTTCATCTACACTCTATGACCATTGTAGGATGTTCTACTTATCATTATGCATACATGTGTTCCATATTACTTGCTACTATGTTACACTTTGTGAACTATCAATGAACATCCTTGTCTTGAATACTTGATATCACTTCATAAACTATTTGCATATTGCTACTCCTTTGAAGAATGAATCATTTGACTATATGTAGCAATAGTAATCATCTTTGATATCCATTGTTAAGTATTAAATTGCAAAGTCCATGTTAGTTTTATCATCTTCATACTCGAGGACGAGCATGGATTAAGCTTGGGGATGTTGATGCATGTAAAATGCATACATGAACTTTGAACTTTAATTGCTTATATTCCAATCAGATTTGCATCATATAAGGGTTATATCAACGTTTTATCATGATTTTGGGAATACTTCATAGTTTCCCCATTTATTTGGAATTAACCCTGCACAGGCAGAAAACCCTAGTTTTGTATTTTAATGTTTCAGGGACCCAAACGTCAAAGAAATCACCTGGAAATTTACGGGCGTCAATATTTGGAAGGAAGAAGGACTACGGAAAAAGGAAGCAAGCAAACGGAGGCCCGAGGGCCAAACGAGCATGGCCCACGCGGCCACAGTACCAGGCTGCGTGGGACCCACCCGTTTGGGCCTCGTGGCTCCGTTGCCGTCGATCTTCGCTCCACCGCCTTCGTCTTCACCTAAAAACGCCTATAAAAAAGGTCCCCGTCGTTCTCTGGAAGGAGCGCCGCAGAAACACAGAAACACCGAAACGGAGATCAGGAGCTGCAGATTGGAGGGGGAAAACTCCGGCGGGGCGCTGCCGGCGTGGTCTCCACCTTCTCCATCGACTTCTCCACCGTCTCCATGATGAAGAGGGAGTAGTCCACCTCTGGACTATGGGTTTGTGGAAGTAACTTATGTATCTCTCCTCTCTTGAGCTTCACTAATTAGTACCGTATGAGCTGCTGAACATGACTACGGTCACCGTTGTAATACCTTTGTGGTGGATCTTTATGAGTTAATATATGTTTGAGATTGCAATGTTTGTTTCAGTTATGAGTATAGATGCATATTATGTACCCCGTTCTTGTCTACTTGTTTTGATCATACCTCTCGGATTGACGACCAAATTAGAACAAACACGTTTATAGTTTGGAAATCGTTGCAAATTGTGTTCTGTCTATAAGAAGACCATGTGGAATTTTTCATTTTCAATTTTAAATTTGGCCAAATTTGAAATGAGTATAAACAATTCAAAAAAAATCAAAAAATGAAAAAACAGTCCACATGGTCTTCTTATATACATAGTAGATTGGTACAACAGTTTTTGTTTGCTGATTTAGACAAGGTCGAAAATCGCTTGCTTAGAAATGAGGACGTTTACCCTACCTTTGGAGCTACTTTCTAGCAAGTTTTCGATGAAGGCTTGGATTGATGACCAAGTTAAAACAAACACTTTTTCGATGATAGATTTGTCGCAAACATAGGCATAGCCTAGTGGTAAGGGTTGATGCCTCCCTTTGCCCACCCAAGTTCGAGACCCCATGCTCGCAATTTGGGTGTTGCATTTCCTGTTCTAGTCTAATAGCTTAGTGGGTCTGGCATCTCAGTATTATAGAAAAATCTATAATACTGAGTTGTCCCATCCATTAAGATATTGCACTGGTACAATTTTTTGAATTTTCAAATGAGCTCTTAAGTTAGATATTGCATTTGGAAAATTTTGTTAATTGTTAAAAATCTATAATAATGAGTTGTCCCAACCACGAAGATGCTGCACTGGGGCAAAAAAAATTAATTGTTTTTGAAATTTTGATTATTTGTTTTGTCAAAATTCAGATGAGCAAAATTCAAAATTCAACCTAAGCAAGTGTCTTTTTCACCTTGTCTTAATCACTCAAAACAAATTCCTAGACTTTTTTTCTATCTATATAGTGTCATTCTACAGTCTCACTATTTTTTAAATTAATTAAGGTTTCATGTTTTTATGATATTTTTTGAATTAGTTATGCTCATTTGAAATTAGGCAAAGTTTTTTTTTAGCTACGCATAAGATAAGTGCCAACCACGGCCCAACCCACCTCGCGTTCGCTTTCCCACGGCCCAGCCCACCTCCCGTGCCACATCCCACCTTGTTTTTTCCCGTTCCCCTACTTATCCACTCAGCCCCGCGTCGTACCCTAGCAATTTAGATCTGCCGCAGCTCCCCACACTCACTCGCCGCCGGCGACCAAATCCACGAGAAACCGCCACCGCCACCTACAGATCCAGCGCCACCGCACGAAGATGTTTAGGCGTGGAGGTTCCGGGGGCTCCAACTCCCGCGGTGGCCATTCCGGCGGTGGAAATCGCTCCGGCGATGCCCGCAAGTCGCAGAAGCGGCCGGCTGACCCGGAACGCGCGAGGCGGGTTCATTCCGACGTCGGTCGGAAGCGCAGCGCGTACAAGTGGCTCAACATGGGCCTGACGCCGCCGCCAGTGTACCAGCGCCGTGAGGTGGAGGAGTACGACCTCGCCGTGGCGGCGCGCGGCCGCCGCTACGAGCACGGGAGCTCCTCCGGCGCTGGAAGCTCCCGCATGGCGGCAAGGACGCCACAGCTGCCGTCGCCGAAGAGGAAGGAGGAGGAGCAGCAGGGCCGCCCACCACGCCGCGGCCTGCTGCCCGGAGACTTCACCGCCGATGAGGACCTGGACTGGATCACCGAGGAGGTGATCCAGCGCAGCCAGCAGCAGCAGGAGGTCAAGGTGCGCCATCAGGAGATCGAGGAGCTCAACAAACTCCGCCTCGAGAGAGGTATCGAGGCTTCCCTCCACCCCATCATCTACATCAGCTCCGACGAGGAGGAGCTCGACTCCTCCGACTTGTCCGACTGAGCGGCGTCGCCGCCTCGTCGCCGCCGCACCCCCGGGGCTCCGAAGCCCAATTTTGGATCTGCGTTTAGGGGTAGAGCAGCGTCGACGCCCAATTAGCTAGGCTAACTATGTAATCGAGCTTCTGCCCGCGTGTGTGACTTTTGATCCGATGATCGCCACGAACTAAGCTATGTAATCTTTCGAATTTGAGCATATCTTAAGTTAAATTTCAGTTGAAATCCGGTTCTGCTTACGGCTTCACTTCAGAAATTGCGCAAATGAATCCAGTTCAGTTCAGACAACTTCGTCGGCGTTGCGGCGCTTCGTCGCCGGAGAAGAAGAAGACATGCAAGCAAGGGAGAATGCACGCGCAGGGGAGGAGGATATAATGGTCGTCGTTGTTGTCTAGGTCCCACCAATCTGACGTGGATAAGTTGTGGGTCCCACCCGCCGGCTCCCCATAATCCTAATCCTAACTAACAGACTGCCCTTAAGGGCCAAGTCGTAGCAGAGCAATTTGCGCAAACAGCGATGTCGCAGCAGAGCTATTCCAGCGAACGACGTCGCTGCCCATCAATTGACGAAGTAAAACGTCGCAAAGGATCTATTCGCCCAAGAAACTGAAGTGCTACGAATTATGTCATGGCCTAGTTCAGTTTACTAGTAAAAGTTACAACAGACTTGTCCTGTTTCTCAAATGATACTGTAACCACCCTTGTATGACTATTTAAATGGAAAGCAAGTAATTTAATTTGATCCATAGGAATGCTAATAAAGTAATATGGGTATAGTTTCTGTCTTCCGCAGATAATTTGAATCTGAGAAATGAATCTTTCTCTGAAATAACCATTTCTTATCTGCAAGTGCATCACTAACCTGTAGCTTTCGCCATTTTATTGTTTGTAGCCTAGACCAAAATGACAAAACAGTTGTCAAATTGCCCAAAAAGAGCATAGCTGCAACTTTTACATTTATATCTTATTTAACCCTTTGGCCACTTAAAATTAGATTGATTTTTCTCCCATTGTATGCAACATCATTTCCTAGAAAGATAACTATATTTTGATATTGCTGTGTAAAATAATGCAGATTATGAGGACATTGAAACAAGTGGGATTAATGGATGGTAATCTTCAACTTATGATGAAGCAAAGTCATGAAAATCCTGGTGTTTGCTTGCTCCTGACTCCTTCGATAATGGTAGTTGTGCACAAGATATTGTCAAAATTGTGATGTCATTTGCATTCCTGATATTTGGTAGCTGCTTGCACATGTACTCAAAATGTTAATATTGTGAAAGATTTTGCTGCTGGTGATCTTGTGGAGATCTTGCTGAGTTGTAATAATATTTCTAGATATTATCCATGTGTTGTAAGATTGGAAATTGCTATATTACTGCCAGATTTTGGGTCGACCCAAAATGCCCATTGGGCAAGTAGGGCCACAACTATTTTTTGGAATGGGCCGACCCATGGCCCCTGAAATTGGCCCTGAGGCCATGGGGGCCAGGTCCGGGCCGGCCCATTCCCATCTTGAGGCAATCTGATCTCTCAAATGTAAGTTACTTGTCATGTTTAGTCGCTGTGAGATAGTGACAGTGATTACCGTTCGCAGCTTCGAACTCGAGTGGAAGTTGCCTCGGTTGCCAGATGTCGTACACGAAGACCACGGCCTTATGTACCAAACCATGGGCTTTGTAGGTTTCTGGTGCTCTATGCTTGCTGCTCGCGAAACAGAATAAAAATGTTACTAGTCGGCTGTGCTAACGATGGATAAAATTTATTTGGCTACACTGCAGATCATGACATGAGTCTTACAGTAGGTGACGAGGGGTTAACTCATCAAATCCCATGGTTAAGGACCTAGCGTTGAGATTACGGGGGAGAGAACGTGGTAGAGCTGGTAGTTTCGTCGGCTGACAAGAAAAGCAGGGATTTACCCAGGTTCAGGCCTCCGGAGAGTAACACCCTACTTCCTGCTTGTCTGGTATTGATATGAGGGTATATGCAAGCTACAATGGAGTCCCGGTGAGATGTCGATCTCGCTAGGGATTTGGTGGTTCGAGTATTGCGTGTCCTCTGATCGGCGGCCCTCCCAGCCTTTATATAATATGCTGGATTTCGGGAGTTCGCAACCGACTCAGATTACATGTAAGGAAAGTCTAAACCGACTATTGCTTCGCCTAACTTGGAGGATACTCCATCTTCTTGGGCCTTCCTTCATGGGCTTCATGTAGGCTCTTGATAGTTAGGCCTAATCGATACGTGCACCAGGTACCCTCATGGTAGGGTACCCGAAAGGTATATCCCCGTCAGTAGCCCCCGAGTACTTGTCTGACTCGAAGAATCGGGTATGGACTCATTCATCAGTGCACGTCATATTCTTTGTACCTGTGTTTATAATTGGAATTTCTGTATGAATAGCACATTTTGTCTGGCTATGTTGAGTATTTCATCAACTATGGTTTTTGCTTATGATAATCAAGGGATAATAACTTAGTAGGCCCGGTACACTCGACGGATCGGGACCGGTTAACTGCACATTTGGGCAAAACCTTACTAGCTTTCAATCAAACTCGAGTCACCGGACTCGAATCTGGAACAGACTGGTCAGACTCGGCCCAGGCCATTGAGGTCTTACTGGATCGTTCTGCAGTATAATTTTGAGATTACCCAACGCGTCCGTCGGGATTTTTCATCATGTCTGCTGACACGGAAAGTTTTAAGGATTAACGCTGCTGGAGCGGTCCTTAGCCCAGCTCGACAGATCGGCGGGTCTTACCTTTGCACTTATGCATGCAGCATCCGAGGTATTTGCGGCGGACGCAACTCGGGAATTTATCGTGTATGATTTTGTGTTACATTTTGCTTATCAGCTGAGTCGAGTCGTTTGTCGACTAATTCTTTGCCATTATTCTATTGGGTGCGCGACAGAGCTCCTGATGGGAGTAGCACCCGAGATTATGCTTTATTGCTTGCAATGGAGGATAATCTCAAATCTTTTTATCCTGTACATTTTCAGTTGAAGATTTTTTTTTGATACGCTCCCGATGGGAGTAATATGTTTCAATCGAAGAAACTATCGAGTGCCTTTATGTCTTGTGTTGCTTAATTTGGAATTTTACCCTCGAAACAACCGAGGTAGTCGAAGGACTGGCTTTGTCGTAAAGTTTGAATGGCTCGTCTTGCCTATCAGGTGTGAGACCTAAAGTGACGTCAGCAATGACGCATGACTCGACTGCAATTTCTAACAAGCGATGGCGTGCTTGGTATGACTGATGGGACACGACACGTGTGTGGGCCCGTTATGCAGTGCTGACCGAGGACGGTGCCGTTTGGACTGGATTTGACCGCTCTGGCGCGATTTTCACGGGGTGTGATAATGGTTCCTAGATTCCTGTGCGTAGTGGACGGAGTGTCCGGCGACAGTTGCTCTCCATGCTCGCCACGTGTACGGTAGGATTCCCCGCGGAGCGCACGATTGTGGATTGACGGTAGTGATTGATTTTGATTTTTGGTAAATAGAAAAAGCGGTGCCGGTAGAATTTTTTACTTGCAGTAGTTCAGGCACTTTGTCGAGTTAATAGATTTCTTGTGTGAACGTATATATCTGCAAGGATGGCTGTGCAGT
Organism: Poa pratensis; assembly: GCA_947311845.1. Lineage (NCBI taxonomy): Eukaryota > Viridiplantae > Streptophyta > Magnoliopsida > Poales > Poaceae > Poa > Poa pratensis. Next base: position 97,566,466 of record CAMZMU010000096.1, read on the forward strand.
GCTCATGATGCCAAACAAGCAGCACACAGACTATAGCTCCAAATTATTCTAAACTGAAACGTGTATCATGGCCGGAGACATGTTCCAGCACCAGTGTAAATGTGAGGAAAGGGAGGGACTACAGCTCCAAATTATTCTAGACAACATTTGTGCCTGGGAAGCAAAGATCAAGAGCAGCTCCATATGGATCTTAAACTACTACAGACAGCACTGACCAAGAACCAAAGCCAGTGTGACCCTGGGATCACATGGCTTGGGCCATGGTTATGTCGGATCTGTCATTGTCCCTAATTGTTGATAAGGGAAAGATAATTTCATTGTTCGTTCATTCAGTTTCTTGTCTCCGGGCGTCCTAATCTCAGCTTGTGTATCATGACATCGTGCTGATCAAGGATAGTAAATCTGACAAAGCTTGGAACACCCACACTATGGAGATACTGGAATCGCTTCAATCTTGTAAGCAGCCTGGACCTTGTTGACCACTAAGAGCATCTCCAACCGGCTCAAACGTCCGGGCGGACAGCCCGGACGCGGTTTGGGCTGAAAACCACCACCCAACCGCACCCCCCATAGTCAGCCCAAACGACCGGGCGGTCCGGCACACCCCAAACCCAGCCCATATCTGGGGCGGGTTTGGGGCCGTCCGGGCGCGTCCGCCCTTTGGTCGCTGACAGGGCGGACCTACGCTTGACCGCCTCGTCGACGCGGATAAGACACCTTGACCGCATTAATGGTGTAGCTACCGGCCGGCATTCATGTCTCTCCGGCCATCTCCAACTATAAGGAGGGCCGGAGCAAACCCTAGCCGCATCATCCACATCCACCATTTCTCGCCACCTTCCGCCCGGCATGCTCACACCGGAGGACAGGTCGCAGATCCACCGGGAGGCGCTCGCGCGCGACGCGGCGGAGGTCGCTGCACTTGCGGCCCAACCGCAAGCGGACACGGAGGCGCAGGGGGCCGCGAACGCGGCGGTCCAGGCGGCGGAGACGGCGGCCGTTGGTGTCGTCGAGCTTGAGGCCGAGCCCACATTCATCCACATGACGGGTGCGGAGTTCCGCCAGCGAATGGAGGAGGAGGAGTCCCGGTACCAGGCCGAACAGGCACGGATCCAGGAGGAGCAGCAGCTCCGGGCGGAGGCGGCAGACCACATCCTCATCGGTCAGATGAGGAACAGGGCTGGCTTCCTCGAGCAGCAGCTCCAGGCGGAGACGGCAATGAAGGAAGGCCACAACGTCGACCTTCAAGCCACCGGATCTGCGTCGACCTTCTCCATCTCCGACTCCGACGAGGAGGGAAAGGCGGGCGGCACCGGTGACGAGGCACAGGGCGGCGGCTCCGATGAAGGGGCAGGGGCGACGGTCATCGTCATCTCCGACGACGAGTAGGATAGCGGGAGACGGATAGCTATGTAGTAGGAGTAGTACGTAGTATGATCTACGTTGTATGGTTTGTAGTAATTTGGTAGCTAGATTTTGGGGTACGTGGTTGTAGGAGGCATGTTTTAGGGGCTGCCCGGTCAGTGTCCGCGTGTCCGCGGACACTTTGGGGGTTGATTTTGGGGTATGTGACTGGAAATGCTCTAAGCAATCCATGCTAAAAAGATCTGCCTTTTGGTTCATTCCTGATATATAGTAGTAGGCGTGTACGTGCAACGCATGTCTCAAAAATATAAATATCATTCCTAAACCAGAGCAATAAATTTCATATTTAAACCGTGTAAAAATGTGCGGACAATATAGTCCACACACGTTGCATCCTCCACAAAGCATAGTTATTATTTGTATAGATATTACAATTCAACACTTTGCTCGTCGGCGTCCTGTGCATGGTCCTCCTGCTCGTGGGTGAGATGGGTGGCATGAAACTTAGATGGGGAGGCTGGGAGCGAACCTCCTGCCACTAGTAGGGAAAGGCCTTTTAGTGGCGCACCAAAAAGCCTTTCTGTGGCGCATGGTGGGCGCGCCACTAAATTCTCGCCACAAAAATATTATTTCTATGGCGCACGGCCCATGCGCCACAGAAAAGTGCAAGATTCTGTGGCGCACCCCCAAGTGCATGCGCCACAGAAATATTTCTGTGGCGCACCCCACTACCATGCGCCACAAAAGTTTTTTTGAATTTCAAAAAAAAAAGGCGGCCAGATCTAGATCTGGATCTAGATCTGGCCACCGGAATTTCGCCGGAATTTCGAAATTTCGCCGGAATTTGGCCGGAGCTCGTCGTTGGACGTGGTACCCGTGGCCATGGCCGTAGGTGGCTAGGCCGGAGGTGGGTGGAGTAGTGGGCCGCCGGAGGTGGGTGGGTGGAGGATGGGGGTCGCCGGAGATGGTGGAGGAGGAGAAGGATGTCGTCGGAGGAGGTCGCCGGGGTGGAGGAGGAGGTGGAGGTCACCGTCGCCGGAGGTGGAGGTGAAGGTCGCCGTCGTCGTCACCGGAGGTGGAGGTGGTGGAGGAGGTCGTCGTCGCCGGAGGTGGAGGTGGTGGAGGTCGTCGTCGCCGGAGGTGGTGGAGGAGGTCACCGTCGCCGGAGGTGGAGGAGGAGGAGGTCGCCGGGGTGGTGGAGAAGGACACCGGAGGTGGAGGTGGAGGAGGAGAGAAGAAGTGGAGGAGAGGAGAAGTGGAGGAGAAGCGGAGGAGGGAGGAGAAGGGGAGAGGAGAAGTGGAGGAGATAAGGAGAGAAGGGGAAAATAGAGGGAGGAGGGCTTGGGCTGGATTCAAAATTCGAATCCCGCCCAACAATTTTGTGGCGCATCCCTAGTCATGCGCCACAGAATTGTCTTTTCCAATTTTATTTTATTTTTTTGATTTTGTAGAAAAAAATCTTCTATTTGAAATAAATTTTTACTCTTTTGGAATTTGCCGAATCTGAGAAAAGTTCACCGGGTCAAAATTCACATTTCAAAATTTCTATACCAACTAGACACTAAAACGAAACTACATGTCAAAGGATTTTATTTTTTGAAATTTTTATCATTTTCTTTTCTTGTTTACAGAACTGAAAAGGCGATCCACGGGGGGGGGGGGGGGTAGGCATGCGTGAGCCAGAAAAAAAAATTGTGGCGCACCCACCTCCATGCGCCACAGAAATGTCACTTTCTGTGGCGCACCAGACTACATGCGCCACAGAAATGTCACTTTCTGTGGCGCACCAGGCCATGTGCGCCACAGAAAGTCACATTTCTGTGGCGCACACTCCCCATGCGCCACAGAAAGTCACATTCTGTGGCGCACATGGCAAGGTGCGCCACAGAAAGTCACATTTCTGTGGCGCATGTGGCCTGGTGCGCCACAGAAATTTTTTTTGTGGCGCATGGCTACTTGGTGCGCCACAAAAAGTGATCCACAGAAAGGCACTTCCCTACTAGTGTGCTCGTCGGCGTCGTGTGCTTGGTCCTCTTGCTCACCGTCGTCTTGGTCGTGGGCGGGACGGGCGGTTGGATCGTCAATCAAGCGGATAGTTTTTTATTTCCTGCGTGAATATATGGCAGGCGTGATGTGAGGGAATCAATCATGCGGACAATTTTTTTTCTTCTGTACATATATGGCAGGCGTGGTGTGAGGGAATTGAAGAGGGGTGGGGAGAACAAATGCGTGCGGGCCGTTTGATCAGTTTGCACGGACGGTTGAGATTTGATTTTCCTGCAAAGTTTGCTTGTTTATTAGCAGTGGAGATGTGCTGGATGCTGTAAAACTTGCAGGTATGCATGAAACCCAGCCCATCAGAGGAGCAGCTCTTCCATGTCCAGTCCTAGGTACATAATTGCAAACTCTGTCTGAAATAATGCACGGTTTCAACTCAGACAGTAGAAAGACCAGAAAAAAATATTATCTAAACTCAACTTTTTTTTACTGTGCCCTCCCCTAAATGCTAAAATAAACAGCAACTGGATGAGTTGCAGCCTTGCAGGTGATCCTGGTGTTCATCCAGACAGCAAAGAGGTTCAATACCCTGTACAACTCATAGCCCTCCTCCGATGCATTGCTTCACCTTACCTCACCAGTGGTGTCGGTTAGTAGAGAGTGAAAATGATCAAAGAGCTTCCATGCATATACTCTCTCCGTTCCTAAATATAAATGTTTTAGGTGTTACACATGTTGTCCACATCTATACCAATATAAAAAGACACAGAAGGGGCAGATCCAAGAAATCACAGTCATCAAAAGAACATCGAAGGGCTCAGATACCGCCCGTCATCAGCGCTAAAACAAGACCGAATGGACAACTCGCTCGTCATCCAATCGCATCGATGCCCTGCGCTGATTACGCTCTGGAATAATCGACCTCACGCCGAGAGACGCACGCCACAGCAGCTCACGGCGCCGTCCGCGCTCTGTAGACCCCGCTGCCGTCCGGGACGCCTCCCGCGCCAGGACCCGAGCACTACACGGCAAGCTGGTGACGCTGCGTCACGACAGCCCACATCGCTGCTGGTCCAAGCCTCTCCCCAACGCGCTGCACCTGCAACGACCGGGCGTTAGGGTTCCTCTCCAAATAACTCTATGTGCTAACCAGATCCGCCGCAGCCGTCGAGTGCAGGTCAGAACCCTCTCCTACAGTCCTACTCTCTGTTCTCCTTGCATTGTGGAGGACACGAATTGGAGGAGGAGGCCAGGACGGGTGGAGGTCTATCCCGATGATTCTTGTTCTCTGCTTCTGTGATAGCTTTTCTTTTGAACTATGGAAACATATTCGTTCTAGCAGAAGAATGTGACAGAAGAAATTCGCTTTGAAAAAGTGGCACGGGAAAGGTTTTTCTTACTAAAAAAAGTTTCATTCTCAATGGTTCTGGTCATATACTCACATCATCTGCAGTGTGCTTAACTACAAACTATATCCCATTATTGATGTGCAGGTTATCATATTTTTGTCAAAATCTTCCGAGGAGAATGCTGCCAATAGAAAGCCAATACAGAGTCGACCAGTGTTTTTTCTAAGCATTTGTATCTGATGCTGAAGGTTATTGATTAATGTATGATTAACTTTGAAAAAATAGCACAATATTTGAGGATATAAGGAGATGATGATGAACGACATCTTTACAGGGAACCTTAAATAAAGAAGTGGCTGCTGCACTTTTCTTTCACTTATGCCCAATTATCGAAATGACATCTTCTAATTTTAGTTTACTGTTTTTTTTGGAGGGGCAAACAGTGGGAAAGGCTCCCACTGCAATTTTTATATATATGGCGGTTATGTACACATGAGATTACATGGTAAAATTACAAAAAAGAAAAAGGAATCTAAATTTGTGTCTCCCACCAAAACTTGAACTGCTCAGAGTGCTTGGCTTTTATTCTGTATTTGAGCCAATTTAACTCTGATAGACAAATGGCCTTCCACCTCTCAAAGGTGGGCCTTTCATTTCTAAAAATATTATTATTTCTAATCATCCATAAACTCCAGCTCGCAAGGATGAGAATATCCATAAAGAAGGGCAAGTTAAGCTTGGTCCTCATGTCATCAAAGGCTTCATGCAGGGATAATCTTTTATTCCTCTGCGGACATACATAGTCCCAACATCTCATCGCCATGGGGCAAGTCCAGATGAACAAGTGTCTCCTCTTGCCTACATTGCAAAGTTGCACAGTCATAGCTTTCCGAATGGAAATTATTTCTGAATAGCAGATTTCTTGTGTTCAGTCTGTCATGTAATAGCAGCCAGAAGAAGATTTTATGCTTTGCTTGACAAGAGCTTTTCCATATCCAATTAAACTGTGGTGACACCTGTTTGTGTCCAATCAAGATATTGTAAGCTTTCTTTGAAGAGAAAACATCACTACCCCAAATGTAAGTCCATACATCTTTTTCAGCAAGTTCCGAAGTTTGCTTGGCATCCTCAACAATTTCTTCCAGCTATACAAATTCTTGATAAGCTTCCATGCTCAGAGGCAAGAAGAATAAGTCCTCAAGATACTCATATTGAACTACCTGCCTGACTGTAACATCAATGTTCTTGGAGAATGAATATAAGCGAGGGAATTTGTGTTTTAAACAACCTTCATGCCACACATCCTGCCAAAACAGAGCAGTGTTACCAGTTCCAATCCTGCACCTTGCCATCCCTTTATAATAATCCAGAAGTTTCAGGTGTGCTTTCCACCAAAAGGATCCCTGAAGATTGGCACCTGGGAGTTGATTATCCCTATAGTAAGTATGCCAAACCAGATGAACCCAGGGAATATCAAATTTATTGAAAAACTTGTGAAGGCTTTTCATGAGGAGAGCTTTATTCTAAACATTAATATCAAGAACTCCAAGACCTCCTTGGTTTTTTGGTCTACAGACCGTCTTCCATTTGATTAGTGCTGGTTTTTTATCTTCCAAATCTGGTCTCCTCCAAAGGCAATGCCGCATATATTTGTTTAGCTGTTCCTTTACTGAAGCATGAATTTCCAGAGTACACATGAAGCATGAATTTTAGTTTACTGTCCCTATTATGTAATCTACTCGCTTATGTCACACAGCTACCACCAGTACACCATCAAACTCAAGTTACTTTCTTTGCTAGCTTGTCCACTATCCCATTGTGAGGTATCATTATCTATTTTCTAGGTTATATCACTTCATAGTGGTGCATTGTGGCAGAACAGTACCCGTCCACAGCTCGACACCTTCCTGATCCTCGACGGCAGGGTCCAGCATCCTCAACTCACATCAGCGCCGCTTCCCTGCACACGGATTGGACGACGGAGATTAACAGTTCAGTATTGCTCACAACGGATCAACTGTGCACATGAGTTGCAGAAATATATGCTTTCATAGTTTTTTCTACACATGAGGAAAGAACCAAATATGCACATTCTGAAGCTAAGATTGGAACACATGTTTGATTTTCTTGGACAGAGGAGAAAAATTATGGGTTAGTTCGGTTCACAATATGTGTTATTTTTATTTATTTATTTTTGAACCGGTTACCGTAGGGAAAAACCCTACGGTGTAAAATTTATATTACCGAAGAAAAACCAGAAGTTTTTCTTACAAACCAGAACAAAAAAGGGGGGATACAGCTAGGGAGGAAAGTACTGAAAAAAGATAAACAAGATACAAGCCATCTAGGTGAAGTTTTCAAGAACCCAAGAAACTAGGGGTTGCACCATATTAGCATGGACACGATGTTGATGAAGCAGGTCATCATTTTGAAAGAGAACTCTCCATCTGGCAAACGAGGGCCGAATATCTTTAAATATGTGTTATAATCTTGGTCGTATCTTAAATATTAGTCACATTCTTTTCTCTGATAATGTGCAGGCGTCTCAGCCAATGGTGCAAGATGGTCCAGTTGTTATAATGTTCGATGTCTCAGAAAATTTGGATGGGGTTTACCTTTTTTTTCATTGAAGCTAGAGATGGAAAAAAATCTTTTTTTCTTTTTTTAGATAAAAGGCATTTAATTGCCCAGCTTTGAATTAATAAAACAACCAGATTCGACAAGGTTATTACATTGTTGCATACAGCTTAGCCAAAGTAAAGCGACACGCTGTGGCATACAGCTTAGCCAAGGAAACAAGCATCTTCTGTTATCTCATACATCTCCATCGAATTCTAATTGAGAAGTTTCAAAAAAAATATATAATTGAGAAGTAGCTGTTTCATAGACTATCCCGAATGTATGAGTATTTCTTCTGTTATGAGATTGTTTTTTATTTCTGACATCAACAGTGAATGTGTAGCTCATATTATATGAATACACATTGTTGTTTAGAAATTTAATTCTGACATTGCATGAAACGTGCATGTGCACGTGCTTGATTACTAGTGCACACTAAATGAGTGAATATAGACATGAAATATGTCTAGATACACTTATATACATGTGAATGTGGACAAAAGCTAAAACATCTTATATTTAGGAACGGAGGGAGTACTTAAGTTAATCTTGGTCTAGAAAGAAGTGGACAGAGAAAATTTTCTACTGGTGCATTTGATCAGTACAAATTCTTTAAGTTGCCGTCTTACCCCTGTAATGAGAGCAATGATGTTGACATAACCCCAAACCCAAACCCCTTGTCCTGAACTGACTACGAATCTCGGTTATTTGGAGATAATATAATGTGAAGCTACTGAATGAACGGATGAGTTATTGCCTTATTGGCCAACACTGTGCCTATATACCAATCCATATTTTGTTCCTGTATTTTTAAATTCACCTAATCTAATCTGGATATATCCTTCCGTGGCTGAAAAAAGATCCCGATGCATTCCTTCATTAAACACATACAATTTCACAAAGCACCAACCGAGTTTATAGCAAGCACTTGATGCATTACTTAATTTGATGTTTAACCAAGAAACCAAACATTGTTGCACCATCCATTTATGAACAACGAGAAAATGATTCCCAAACAAATGAACATAGTTTTGTCTCTTCACAGAAAACAAGTGCAAATTACAATGAATTAAGATGGTGCAACCAACAAACTGGTACTTAAGGTGACTGTTATATACAAAGGCATGGATCACAATTCACATCCCCATAAGAGCATTTGGGCACATCGTTGACTCTTTTATTTACTACCAATTCTCCTGCACGATCTTGGCCTTCTCAAATATGAACTTCCCTTCCTTGTACTTCTGCGATTCCTCGTAGGCTCTCTCGTACTTCCAGCCGAGCACCTCACGGCAATCACGGCAGTGGATATCGGCGACCGTGTGAAGCCCCGTCATGAGCTGCCTGTCCTCCTTGGCCCCCGTAGTGACGTTCATGGCGTGAGAGAACAGAAATGCACGGCCGTTTCTCCCCTAGAACAGCCAAAAGAGCAATTGTTAGCATGTATCCTCCAAAGTCCAAACACAATAAAAATTGAGATGTAACCAACAAGTTCTTCATCCAAATGAACAGTTCATGGCATATTGAGTTGCCGACAACTCGTGTAACAGTCTCCTAGAACGGCTTGTACAGATCATAGTAACTCTGGTTAACTGAAACTCTGCTATGTCAGTATCTGCACATTCATACAAACGCACATGGGACGCTGGCGACTCCGCGGCCGCCGCCGCCGCCTAGCTCCACCCAGCCAGCCCCTCCTCACCGCAAGCCGTCCCTTCCACCCCTAGCCCTTCCTCTCGAGTTGCTGTCCGTCACGAGATGGCGGGGGCGCCCCCGGCCTCCCCCACCCACCACCGCCCCCTGCCGGCTCCGGCCGCTCCGGCCCCGTCGCCCACCGTATCCCTGCGCCCCCACCAGGTCCCGCCGCCCCCTCCCGCAGTGATTCCGGCCGGTTTCGCCCCCCAGGTCGTGCTGCTCCCCCAGGAGCCGTCGCGGCCTCCTCTCCGATCCGTGGTCGTCGGCAAGCTCGTTCCCTGCCTTGCATGGAGGAGGTACCTGAGGAGGTGGTGCCTAGGTCTGTGTCTCCGCTGGATCCGGTGGCCATGGAGCTACCGGAGCTGGCCGCTTGCCCACCCCGCCCGCCTTCTCCTCCAGTCCGCCCCCCAATCGTGCTCGAGAAGCAGGGGGTGTCAGATTGGCAGGAGATGCGCAACAGGCGGCGCCCTTCCCGGAAGCTGCTGCACGCCTCTCCTCCTCGCAGGGATGAGGACCGTGCCATGGCCTTCAGACGGAAGGTGCGAGGACGGTGCTTCCGCTGCTTGGCGCCGGGCATCGGGTGGCGGACTGCCACGGCAAGATTCGGTGCCTTGCCTGCCACCGCTCCGGCCACCGGGAGCGGGACTGCTGGCAGCACCAGCAACCATGCCAGGCCCCCCTCTGCCCAAGGTCGCCTGCTGCTGGGTCGCCCTCTGCCGGTCCGCACCGTCCTCTGGAGCGGTCTTGGGCTTCAGTTGCTGCGCCCCCAATCCGTGCGCAGCCGACGACCAACCCCGAGTCTGCTAGACTGGTCGCTTCTCTCGACGTGATGAGTCTACAGGCCGAGCTGCGTGGATTGGTCGAGCCCAAACTCCAAGAGATGGTCACGTCCCAGAGCAAGCTGGCGGAGTCCATGCAAGGTTTGGTGGCGCGTCTTCTGAGCTTGTTGGAGCAGGCAGAGGTGGCTCTGGAAAGGCTTTCCTTGCCGACGGCCGTGGTGCAGGTGGCTCCAACATCACCTCTCTGTACGGGGGGCAATGTTTCCCCGGTGGTGCAGGATCTTGGAGTGGAGTTAGATGTGTCTTTGGCATCGGAGGAGTTGAGGGGTACTGATGCCCCTAGCCTGGAGGAGAAGATCGCGCAGGTAATGGCCCAGTTTGATGAGATTGAGCCAAAGGAGAAGACCTTGCCATTTTCGATGGTGGAGCTCTGCCAAGAGATCGCCGACATGCCCAAGGACAAGCAGGTTTAGGACGATGCTCCCTCTTTGTCCGAGCGACGAAGCATCCGACTAGACAAGAAGAACAAAAATTGTGTCATTCCAGCAGCCAAGCGCGCCGAGTTTAGGCGAGCGGAGGCTTTTGGGGAGACCCCAAAACTCAAGAGCAAAGGGAAAGCCACCGATGAGATCCTAAATGAGAAGATGCAGTTTTATTTGCAGATGTATAAGAAGCAGCACACACCGCAGGTGATGGAAGTTGTTCGAGCTTTAGTTGTGACCAATGCTTGATCACTTCTATGTGGAGGGTGCACATCGGTGCATCTATAGTGGAGAGAGCTCGTGTGTGTTTGGAGAGGTTCTTTTAGTTGGACATGAGATGTGGCCTGTTAGCTTGGGGCTAGGTTCCCTTGTTTCAGGCACAGACGATGTTCCATGAGGAGTGTGCGGTTTCTTAACCACGTTTTGTATGATTTTTGGATCCGGTTTCTCTAATTAACTGGATCAATTCTATTCTTCTATAATGCAATGCGGGAACTCCCCGCCCTAGTTCGTCAAAAAATACAAACGCACATGCTAAACTCAACCAGAGAAATGTTCTCAGATTGCTGCAACTATAACTAGTGCAGTTGCTGAACCTCTTTCAGCTCCCTAGTTTATGCTCTGTACAATCTAGGGCCCCAAACCCCAAAGAATACAGTAAGGAGAAGCACTCAAGGGAAAGCTAGTTTATTCTTGTTCTTCACCTGGAAGGCCTTGGAGATGATGTCGTCGTGGAGGCAGACGTGGTTCCGGCAATGGCAGCAACTGTACACCCGCGGCCCGACTGGTTCCGACATCACCAGTGACCCTCTCCTGCAACCAGTTCACCGAATCAAGAACTGACTTGCCGCACCACAAAAGGAAAAAAAAAGTACCGGTTCAATCTCCAAGGAACTCAAGAAGAATCCCCAAACCCCGGATCAAGAAACCAATCCGTACCTAGGATTAATCCCGCGACTGATTCGATAAGTGATGGGGAGACGGTGGACGAAGAGACCGCCGCGCCTAGATGGAACAAAAGACGAATCGATCAGAGACGCAAGAAAGGACTAGAGGGAGCGGCCGAGAGGAGAAAGGAGGAGGAGATGGCGAACAAAACCGAACTCAGCACGAAAACCCGGGCAGGGAGGGAGGTTGGTGTCGCTGCCTGCCTGCGATGGCTCAATCGAAGCAGGCGGCGTCGCACGGCGGATAGAGAAAAGAAAAGCTAGGAAAAGAAAGAGACAAAGAGTAAACTGACGTGATGGTAAAACAAATTTCGAGCCGGCTGCTGACTTGCGAAAGGCAGGAGCCAAATTGGGGAAGATTGAGGTCAGATTTTGCGCAGGTGGCCAGGAGGAGCGGTGAATAGAAAGGAGGAAGGGGAGAGTGACGGGGAGGTTTGGGTTACAATATGCGTCGGCAGGTCGCCCTTTGTCTTGTTCCTTTTTATTGATGGGATATGCTTCAGAGGAGTTTATCCACCTTAAGCGTGTGGATTAGTGTATGAATTGCTTTGTCAATACGCCTATCGGCCTATGCCCGGACTAGTCAGGTCGTTGGGCTGCCGATTTTCTTTTCCAACAAGGGTTTGGAGTCTTTAACACGGTTGCAAAGCCAGAGGTAAACCTATGGGTATGGGCAACCATACGTACCCGACCCGTATGGCCGCGGTATGTGTACGTGTTTTACTCCATGCTACTCCCTCCGTTCCATAATGTAAGATGTTAATGTAAGATGTTTAAGGTTTACACATGCATGTCTATATTTATACTAAAAAGAATGTACACATATACTAAAAAGTGTCTACATATATGTGTATGCATGTGAATGTGGAAAAGGGGTAAAACATCTTATATTGTGGAACGGAGGGAGTAGTACCTAAATTCTATCATGTATGGTTACACTTATTTACCTATGGAATGCAGTGCCGGAGTATGGAAATAATGAGGTAGGGTGAACTCTATAAGAAAAGCCAAATTATCCCCAGACATTAATACTATGTATGATTCTAACATAATCACTTAATGTAGTGGGAATAAAAACATGTTTGAATAAATATAACCAAAAACATACCAGTATTGAAGTTTTAATGACGTATAGAAGTTTTAGGCAATGGAGAAGCTCTACCATTTTTTTTATCTTACATAATTGTATCAAGCGAGAATGTGGAATATCCTTACAAGATGTAGCACATCATCAAGTCACCAAGAAGCCATCACGGACATCTTTTTGCGCAACTTGGTCTTCATGATCTTCGTCGCTAAGAATGCCCTTTCAACTGAGACGAGCAAGCTTATTCACATTGAATTTGAAAAAATGAGTCTCTTAAGTCAAGACAAGAGAGAGGTTCTAAAACAACTCTCAAGGTAGATCGTTAAAGCAATGACAAAACCGGTGGTAATAGAGTTTACAGCAACATAGAACATGTCCGTACTGTAAAAATAATCAATGTAAAAGTCATTTTTTGTGCAAATTGATTGTGTTGTGTGCAGATTCCACGTCAGCGCGCCACTGACAACCTTCAGAAGTGATTTCTTGCTCCTACTGGTTCGATTAAACCTTGGTTTCATACTGAGGGAAACTGCTGCTACACTGCATCATACCTTCCTCTTGGGGTCTCCCAGCGAACGTGTGATCCACGCAATCAAGCTCTTTTTCTGGCGCCGTTGCCGGGGAGCAGAAGCACTTCAGTTCAGAAATCTCCTTGCTTCCCCTTCCACACGCCAGCATCTTTTTCTGGCGCCGTTGCCGGGGAGCAAGAGGATTTCTGCAAGGGGAGTTTCACGCTTCCAATCTCTTTACTTTGTTATTGTCTTGCTTAGTTTATTTTTATTTAGTCTTGTTTGCTTTATTTATCAAAAACACAAAAAAATAGTTACTTTTATTTTCAAGTTGTTATCTTTCTGTTTTGTTTTATTTTGCTAAAATGAGTACCCCTGAAATTGAAGTTCGGTCCTTTAAGCAACAAGGTGGAGAAAGTTTAAAAGATGCTTGGTATAGGATCAGTGATGCTCACCGTAGATGTGCTAAAAAATATTCTACCATGATCCTTCTTAGAAATTTTTATGTTGGTATCACTAGTTGGTATCGGTATGTTCTAGATACTCTGACAGGAGGCAACTTTCTGGGGACTCCTGCTTTGGAAGCACGCAATATAATTGAAAGTTTGGTAGGAACACCACCTATTAATGATCTTAAAATTGAGACTACTTTGGAAGATGTTATAAAAAAATTGGAGTCCATGGAGAAAAACTTGCCGGATTTGCTTGGTAGTTCTAGCAAAGTTAATGAATCACTGGGAGATATTAATAAAAGAATTGCTATTTTAGAAGCTAGCACTGGCCATGATAATCAAAACTTCAGGATAGGTGAATTAGAGGATACTCTAAGTTCAACTTCTCCTCTATCAAGTTTAAAAAGCAGAAAGCTTTTGTGGGGAAAGAGCAAAAATTCATGTATGTTCGAAAAGTGCCTCAACCAAAACCCCCTAATGTGCTTAAAACTGATAAAATTGAGGGTGAATCACATAATGAATTATTTAAATTTGCTTCCCAAGAATTACCTGAACCAAAAATGCCTATTACAAGCTGTGTTTTTTAGGAAGTTTTTGATGATTTGATGCTTCATCACTTGGAAACACTTGATTTTACTTTCTGCGCCTAGCTGAAAGGCGTTAAAGAAAAGCGCTTATGGGAGACAACCCATTATTTTATTTCTGCAATTTTTCTTTTTTTTGAGTCAAGGAGTTGTTTACTTCTGTAACAATTCCTTTGTATCTTTATTTTATCGCATTGTTGTGCCAAGTATTGCCTCTAATAGGAAGATGATGCTAGATTTGGATTTCTGCGCAGGAACAGATTTCTGCTGTTCACCGTTTTAATTCTGTAAAATCACAGAAAAATTATTTAAATCTGAAATTTTTTGTGTGATCCTCAGATATGTACGCATCTTTCGTTAGTTTAAAGTTTTTCGATCTGAGCAACGTAAGTGCCTCGAAAAAATTCGTCTTTGCGGACTGTTCTGTTTAGACAGATTCTGTCTTTTATTTTTCGCATTCTCTCTTTTACTAGTGTTGAGTGGAATTCTTTTTTAGGGTGAAGAGCTTCACATAACATCAGTGGCAGTAGCTAATGTTAAAAGTAACGGTCATGTTTGTGTCCTTATAGAACATGTGAGTTTTTGATTGTGCACTAACCCTCTAATGAGAATTACTTTGAGTTTGGTGTGGCGGAAGTTTTCAAGGGTCAAGAGAGAAGGATGATATAATGTGATCAAGAAGAGTGAAGAGCTTAAGCTTGGGGATGCTCCCATGGATCACCCCAGCATATTTCAAGAAGACTCAAGCGTCTAAGCTTGGGGATGCCCAAGGCATCCCCTTCTTCATCAGCAACTTATCAGGTCATCTCTAGTGAAACTATATTTTAATTCTTTCACATCATATGTGCTTTACTTGGAGCGTCTGTGTGCTTTTATTTTCAGTATTTTATTTTTCTTATGGTCAACTTGATTGGACCCCAGCATTCTTGATTGGGAGAGAGACACGCTCCGCTTTTTCATATGAATACTCCTATTCTTCACTTATACTTGTTGAGTATTCTTATCTAGCTATTGCTATGCTTTTAGCTCCTGTTTTGCATGCATCTCTTATTCAGAGCTGTTAGTTCTTTTAAAGAAAGTACTCTCTTGCTTCACTTATAATTGTTTGGAGAGTTTATGTTGAAATAAATTGATTGGTGTTTGGTTGGAACAGAAAATGTTGCATGTGGTAGATGGTATAATGGAAAAAGCTTACATATTCTTGTAGATCACTGTATTGGATAATTTGATACTTGTCAATTGTTTTGAGTTATCAAGTAGTTCATGTTTAAGCTTTTGTATCATGTAGTTAAAACCTATTAATGAAGAACTACCGTAAAGCTCGTTGAAATTTGGTTTGCATGATTGGTATCTCTAAGGTCTAGATATTTTCTAGTAAAAGGGTTTGGTTAACAAGGAAGACAGTGTAGAGTCTTATAATGCTTGCAATATGTTTTCATATAAGCTTGCTGTGTCGGTTGATATCCTGTGTTTGCTTCAAATAACCTTGCTAGCCTAAACTCTGTACTGAGAGGGAATGCTTCTCGTGCATCCAAAACCTTGAGCCAAATCCATGCCATCTGTGTCCACCATAACTACCTATATGTGGTATTTCTTGCCATTCCAAGTAAATTTTTCATGTGCTACCTTTAAACTATTCAAACTTATTACTCCTATTTTGTGTCAATGTTTACCAAGCTCATGAGGACGGGGTGGATGTCTTTATGTCAACTGTCAAACAGACTTTACCACCGGACTAGCGGCATATACATCCGCTTATCCATTAATTTTGCAAAAAGAGCTGGCAAATGGGGTGCCCAGTCCCAATTAATTACAACTTTAACCGCTTAATTCTCTTCACATTTTTGCCCTGATTTATCAGTCAAGCAATGACAAACAGTGAAATATCTGCATGTGTAAACAAAAGAGAAAGAGGGATGATCTGCCTTGCTGGTAGAAATAACGTCCTTCATGGGAGCCGCTCTTAAAAGTCTGGTTGGCAGGGGTCATATTGTACTTTCCATTTTCTGATTCGTTGACAATTAACAAACACCTCTCAAAACTTATTTTTACTCTCTATATGATTTCAAAAACTTAAAAAGCTCTAGCACATGATTTAATCCCTGCTTCCCTCTGCGAAGGGCCTTTCTTTTACTTTTATGTTGAGTCAGTTTTCCTACTTCTTTCTATCTTAGAAGCAAACACTAGTGTCAACTTTGGTGCAACAATTTTTATATGCTTGTATATTGCACTTATTATATGCTTTGTGTTGACAAATATCCATGAGATATATATGTTGAAAGTTGAAAGCAATTGCTGAAACTTAAATCTTCCTTTGTGTTGGTTAAATACCTTTTACTTAGAATCTATTGCTTTATGAGTTAACTCTTATGCAAAACTGATGCTTGTCTCGGTACTATTCATGAAAAGTTTTTGCTTATATGATTCAGTTGTTTGCTCATTATCTACTTGCTAGCAAACTATAGACCATTGACCTGGATCACTTCATTCATAACATGTGCTTTACAATATATTTGATCAAGATTATGATTGTAGCATGTCACCTCAGAAATTATTTTGTTTTTATCGTTTTACCTACTCGAGGACGAGTAGAACTAAGCTTGGGGATGCTTGATACGTCTCAAACGTATCTATAATTTCTGATGTTCCATGTTGATATTATACCAATTGTTACATGTTTTATATACACTTCATAGCATTTTTATGCATTTTCTGGGACTAACCTATTAACAAGATGCCACAGTGCCAGTTCCTGTTTTCTGCTGTTTTTGTATTCCAGAAAAGCTAGTCTGGAAATATTCTCGGAATTGGACGAAACTTGGACAGAACCTCCTATTTTTCCAACACGAAGACGGAGTCCAGAGGAGACGGAGGGGGCCACGTGGCACCCACACCATGGGGCCGCGCGGCCCCCCTGCCGCGCCGTGGGGTGGTGTGGGGCCCTCGTGGCTCCGCAGCCGCCGCCCTTTCGCCTATTTATTCTTCCCGACGCGAAAACCCTAAAACCCGAGCCATTATCCACGAAAAGTTCCAGAGACGCCGCCGCCGTCAACCCTAGCTCGGGAGGGTTCAGAAGCTCTTCCCGGCACCCTGCCGGAGAGGGGAATCATCACCGGAGGGCTCTACATCACCATGCCTGCCTCCGGAGTGATGCGTGAGTAGTTCATCCTTGGACTACGGGTCCATGGCAGTAGCTAGATGGTTGTCTCTCCACTTTATGCTATCATGTTTAGATCTTGTGAGCTGCCTATCATGATCAAGATCATCTTATTGTAATGCTACATGTTGTGTTTGCTGGGATCCGATGAATATTGAATACTATGTCAAGTTGATTATCAATCTATCTTATATGTTATTTATGATCTTGCATGCTTTCCGTTACTAGTAGATGCTTTGGCCAAGTAGATGCTTGTAACTCCAAGAGTGAGTATTTATGCTAGATAGTGGGTTCATGCCTCCGGTAATCTGGGAGAGTGACAATAACTTCTAAGATTGTGGATGTGCTGTTGCCACTAGGGATAAAATAACCGATGCTTAGCTTAAGGGTACGCCGTTAGGTCTAATGCATTTGTTTACATTACGCACATTACTTAATGCAATTATCCGTTGCTTGCAACTTAATAACCCAACATGAATTATCATAGATGTTGGATAACGGTCTATGTATTTTGTCGTAATGCCCACATGAATATCATAGTAATCATCATGTCATATATATGCATTGTCATGCGCTCAATATTTTGTCAATTGCCCAGCTGTAATTTGTTCACCCAGCATGTTAGTTATCTTTTATGGAGAGACACCACTAGTGAACTGTGGACCCCGGTCCATTCTTTTACACTGATAATACAACCAACTGCAAACATTGTTCCTTTTCATTCTCTGCAATTTACTACTGTTTTCCACACCATACGTTTAATCCTTTGTTTTCAGCAAGCCGGTGAGATTGACAACCTCACTGTTTCGTTGGGGCAAAGTAGTTTGATTGTGTTGTGTGCAGATTCCACGTCAGCGCGCCACTGACAACCTTCAGAAGTGATTTCTTGCTCCTACTGGTTTGATTAAACCTTGGTTTCATACTGAGGGAAACTGCTGCTACACTGCATCATACCTTCCTCTTGGGGTCTCCCAGCGAACGTGTGATCCACACAATCAGAGGGCAACCCAAAGATGAAGACTTGCTTCAATTGCCAAGATAGATATCACTACGTTGTCGAGTGTCCTTATGAGAACCGTGAAGAACATGGACGAAGGCTTATTCTCAAGGAGGCTCCAAGGTCTTCTAGCAAGAAGCCTTACTTCAAGAAGCCCATCTCCAACAAGAAGCCACCTTCAAAGATTGTGTTGGTGACAAGAGAAGAATATATGTCCGGGATGAGAGTGAAGAAGAAACAACCACAAGTGGAGTGGCCACCTTAGCCATTACTTCATCGACACCCTCTTCTCTCTTTGAATCCCCCAATGAGAATGTCTCCATCCAATCCACTACATGTCTCATGGCCAAGGGCCCCGAGGTATCATCTTCCCCTCCTTCTAAGACTATGAATGAAATACATGGTCTTATGAGTCTTAGAGTAAAGGAAGAAAATGTTGCTTTGGATTTATTGTTGACTAACTTGCAAGGTGAATGCAAAATTTGATTTGAGATCCTTATGAGTCAATATGGCATGGCATAAGATCTCCTTGAGGAAAAGGGGAGACTTGAAAGAGAAAGTGCTAATGAGATTGCTTCCCTCTGTTGCTCTTGAGGAAGAGCATGAGCTTCGAGTTTCTCTTGAAGAGAGGCTTGAAAGTTTTGATGAGTCACAAAATGAAATCCTTTTAAAATCATTAAAGAACGTGACCATGCCATGGCTAAATATAAGCTTTTCAAGAAAGAAAAGGTTGAATTTGGTGTTGGTTATGATAGACTAACCGAGGAACTAGAGAAGCTCACCAAGGCTCACAAGGCCTTGGAGAGTGAACACTCTACTCTCACCAAGTCTTTTGAACAACTTCAAATTCAACTTACTAAATTGATGTACCTAGTTCCTCTACTCCTTGTGATCATGCAAATGTCATTGAGGAAAATGCTAGGTTGAAGAATGAACTTGCCAAGGCCTCTAGCCCTCAAGGTGAGAAACCTCTTTATGAGCTTTTGCAAGCGCAAAAGCCACACATAGGGAAAGAGGGACTTGGTTGCCAAGAAGAAGAAGAAGAACAAGAACAAGAAGAAGGCCAAGCCCGCACAAGTAAAGAGACTATCATTGCGAGTAGTGATGCCACAAGGGGCAAAACCACTCGTAATGACTTTGCGGGAAATACTAACCCCGACTATATTCTTTATGTTGATTATTATGGGGATGTTTATGCAAAATATGTTGGTCCCTATGATGGTTTCATTGCTTATTCTATTTGGGTTCCTAAGACCCTTGTTGCTAACAAACGAGGACCCATTGCAAAATGGGTACCTAAAACAAAGCAATGATTTCTTGTAGGACTATGCTTCCGGTGGGTCAAAATGGGTGATTGATAGTGGATGCACAAGTCATATGACCAGAAGTAAGGAGATTATGACGGAGTTGAAAACAAATATAAATCATGCAACTGTCACATATGGAGACAAGTCAAAAGCTAAGGTATCGGGACTCGGCAAGGTGGTAGTTGCACCGGATATCACTCTTGTGAATGTCATGCTTGTTGAGTCCCTTGGTTATAAATTAACGTTCGTTTCATGCTCTTACTAAGATGAACTTTGATGTACATTTTACTATTGATATGGTGATACTCTTGTGGAGCAAGACTCTAAAGGTTGCTTTCGTTGGGTATGTCGAACAAGAGTTGTTCGTGGTGGACTTTTCGGGTCTACCACCACTCAAGCGATGTGCTTGGGGTGGTTGTGGCATCGCCGCTTGTCCCATGTCATTATGAGAACTTTGCAAAGTCTTCACAAGGGTGGTCACATTGTTGGACTAAAAGACAATGTCTCCTTTGCCAAAGATCGTGTTTGTAAGGCTTGTGTTGAAGGAAAGATGCATGATTCGTCCCACCCTATCAAGGCTTTTATCTCATCAAAGAGGATATTGGAATTCCTTCATGTGGATCTCTTTGGTGCCGTTCCCGAAGCTAGCCTTGGGGGAAGAAATATTGTTTGGTGATTGTTGATGACTACTCAAGATATACATGGGTTTATTTTCTTAAGTTCAAAAGTGAAACCCAACAAACCGTCATCGATTTCACCAATGAAGTTCAAAGTCAACACAATCTTCCCATATTGGCCATTAGAAGTGACAATGGCTCCGAGTTCAAGAACTACACCTTGGATGAGTTTCTTAGTGAAGAGGGAATTCGTCATCAATATTCCGCTGCATATACCCTTCAACAAAATGGTGTAGCCGAAAGGAAGAACCGGACTCTAATGGATATGGCTAGGTCCATGTTGGCAGAGTTTAAGTCTCCACTCACTTTTTGGGCCGAAGCCATCTCCACGGCGTGTCACTCATCTAACGGGCTCTACTTCCGCACAAGGTTGAACAAGACTCCTTATGAAATCCTCACCGGCAACAAACCCAATGTTGGCTATTTCCGGGTATTTGGTTGTAAGTGTTTCTATTTGAGAAAGGGAGTTCGTTTAACTAAGTTTCAATCTAAAGCATTAGAGGGCATATTTGTTGGTTACGGTATCAAATCCCACACTTATAGAATCTACGATATTCTCTCACGGGTTATCGTTGAGTCTTGTAGTGTGGAGTTTGAAGAAAATGATGGCTCCCAAGTGGAGCAATTTCATGTTTCTGATGTAGATAATGAAGAGCCACAAGACTCCATAAAGAAGATGGTTGTTGGATTCTTTCGCCCTATTGAGCTTCCTCAAGATGCAAGTCAAGGGGAAACAAGCTCTACTCATGTGGAACCATCTTCATCACAAGACCTTCATGCGCCATCCCCGGGAGCCAATGAGGAACCTAACCAAGAACAAGAACAAGACCCTCAACAAGTTGATGAGAACATTCCAATGAACCCATTAAACCTTCCAATCAAGTGCAATGCTCTAACCAAGACCAAGATCAACCCTCTACTTCATCCAATGAAGAAGTGCATAATGAAGATCAAGGTCATCAAGACGGTCAAGACGGGACTCAAATGATCAAGATGATCAAGTGATACCTCCTCGCTCCAATGAGGATATCGAAGCCCGTCGTAAAGCAAGAGTTTTGAGAAACTTGGAAATAAAGAGTCATAACCTAGAAGTAATTCTTGGTGACTTGAACAACAAGGTTACCACAAGATGTCAATTGGCAAGCTTTAGTGAGCATCAAGCACATATCTCCATGGTGGAACCAAAGAAAGTCTTTGAAGCTCTTTAAGATCCAAATTGGTTGGAAGCCATGCATATGAACTCAACAACTTCGAGCGCAACAAGGTGCGGAAGTTAGTTGAGAAGCCCAAAGAGTGCCGCAATGTTATAGGCACAAAGTGGATATTCAAGAACAAGCAAGATGAACATGGAATGGTTGTGAGGAACAAGGCAAGATTGGTGGCACAAGGATACTCTCAAGTTGAAGGCATTGATTTTGGAGAGACCTTTGCTCCCGTGGCTCGCCTTGAGTCCATCCGTATCCTTCTTGCTTATGCATCACATCATAACTTTAAATTACAACAAATGGATGTGAAAAGTGACTTTCTTAATGGTCCTTTAAAGGAGTTAGTATATGTTAACAACCACCGGGGTTTGAGGACCCAAACTTCCCTAACCATGTCTACAATCTTGATAAGGCGCTCTATGGTCTCAAACAAGCACCTCGTGCATGATATGAGCACCTAAGAGAGCTATTACTAGACCGTGGTTTTGAAGTGGGGCAAATCGATCCAACCCTCTTACCAAGAGGGTCAAAGGGGAGCTTTTCATATGCCAACTTTATGTGGATGATATTATCTTTGGCTCATCTAACAAAGATTTTAATGATGAATTTTCAAAGCTTATGACCGATATGTTTGAGATGTCTATGATGGGGGAGTTGAAGTTCTTTCTTGGTTTTGAGATTAAGCAATTGAATGAAGGGACTTTCATCTCTCAAGCCAAATACCCAAGACATGCTCAAGAGATTCAAGATGCAATATGCTAAGGAGAAACGCTTTCCTATGGACACCAAATGTCATCTACAACTTAACTCAAAGGGTATAGATGTCGATCAAAAAGAATACCGCTCCATGATTGGTTCTTTGCTTTATCTTTGTGCATCTAGGCCCGATATTGTGTTGAGTGTATGGGTGTGTGCAAGGTATCAAGTCGTTCCTAAAGAAAGCCACTTGGTGGCGGTCAAGAGAATCCTTCGATATTTGGTTTATACCCCAAGGTTTGGTTTGTGGTATCCAAATGGCTCAACTTTCTCACTTTGTGGGTACACGGACTCGGATTGGGTCGGTTGTCTTGATGATAGGAAATCAACTTCTGGGGCATGCCAATTCCTTGGTAGGTCCTTGGTGAGTTGGTCTTCTAAGAAGCAAAATTGCATATCTCTTTCCACTGCCGAAGCCGATTATGTGGCCGCCGCTAGTGCTTGCACTCAATTGCTATGGATGAGGCAAAATTTAAAGGAATACGGTGTCAATTGTGACAAAGTGCCTCTTTTGTGTGACAATGAAAGTACAATCAAGATTGCCCACAACCCGGTGCAACATTCAAGAACGAAGCATATTGAGATTCGTCATCATTTTATTAGAGATCATGTTGCTCGAGGAGATATTGAGCTAGGCTATGTTCTCACAAGAATCAACCTTGCCGATTTATTCACGAAGCCTCTTGATGAAGCAAGATTCACTTTCTTGAGGAATGAGCTAAATATCGTGGATTCAAGGAGCTTGACTTGATTATCTTGCATACACACCTATGTCTTGACTATCTATTTGGTTTAAGTGTAGGCATGGACATAGGGGGAGTGCGGTCCTAATACATTGGACTATCCCTCCCCCCATTATGTCGACATTAAGAACTCATTTGCTTCTCTATATTCGTTATATGAATTGTGAGCTTAAATGATGAGTAGTGGTAGTGAACCCAAGATATATCTTCACGGTGTCACGCCACATACACTCATACATGGTGGCCTAGGCCACCGCCCTCTTCTTTGTGAAGAGTTGATTTTATTGGAGTTATTTTGGTCTTCATTGCCCATCCGTTGGTTTTATGGAAAACACACTCACTCTTGGTATTTGATTTGATTTGATTTGCCTCTTGCAAGGTTGAGTGTGAAGTACCATTCTCAGATTGGTCGTCTAATCCTAAGCCTTTCTCATCTAAAAACATCTTCTTCCTGCACACAAGTTCATGTTTTTTTCTCTGATATTTTGGCTCCAGCAGGCCCCGGATTATTCAGGCATCATGCCGGAATATCCGCCCCTGCGGGGGGCCAGAATATCCGACCTAAGCGGTTATCTTTTTTTTAAAAGGGAAGGGCCGGGGTGGAAGGGTGCTTCGTGTTCCTCAGTTTCCCCGACCCTCTCACCTCCAAAACCGCCGCCTGCCACCGCCAAACCTCACCGGAGTCGAGTTTGGCCACCGGATTGTCCGGGGCCCCTCCGATATGCTTCCCCATCCCTCCGGGCACCTTCTCCTCCAAGTGGTTCCTCAAATGGATGAGGGTAACTCTCTCACTTTCATATCTAGGGTGTTTTTTCATCCTCTCTTGATGTGGAGTTATTTTGTGCTAATACTTGGAGTAGATGGTGCTAGTTGCTTCCCATGTCATCTAGATACATTAGTTTTAGTACCTTTTTGTTCGATCTACTTTTAGACCTAAGTGAATCCGATTTCTGGATTTTTTCCGAGAGGCCGGAACATCCGCCCCTTGGCAGGCCGGAATATCCGCCCCCGGAATATCCGGTCCTGGATGGACCGGAATATCCGGTGTCTGCAGTTTCTGCAACCTTTGCACAAACTCAATCAGATTCTTTTTAGGCCTAAGTAGTATCGACTAAGGGTT
The DNA here is from genome assembly GCA_947311845.1 of Poa pratensis. NCBI lineage: Eukaryota > Viridiplantae > Streptophyta > Magnoliopsida > Poales > Poaceae > Poa > Poa pratensis. The sequence goes on from CAMZMU010000096.1 coordinate 97,590,294, forward strand.
CCCTCTCTAATTTATTTAGTATTCCTGTCATGAACTTGTGTGTACTCATCTATGCTATCCATCTATTTCTATCTTTCACAGGGGATTCGAGTAAGCAATATGGTCGCAAAAAGTACCTCAAGACAAATGAGCAAGGTGTTTTGGTTGATGAGTCAGTTACTAGGCAGCAAGCAGCTGAGAAGAAGACTGAGAAAGCATGGGCTGGGGTTAAGAAGAGAAAGGGTAAATCTACTTGAGTCAATTACAAGTTAATGGATGCGGTTGACTACTCAGCTTTGCGTCAAGGAGATTGGTATGAATCTGACGAGAGAGATGAGGAAATTGAGGATTCCAACTTTTGGTGCACTGAACAAATGTTCATTTACCAAGATATCTATCTCACCTTCGAGAATCCCGTGCGTCCAATGCATCCAATTGACATGCATCGCTTCAAGACCAAGGCAGAGTTTTCTGATGCAGTGTATGTGACTGAGAAAATGGGACTTCATCAACTCATGGGTGTTCAATGTGACTACAATCCGGTTATCATTCAGCAGTTTTTCTCCACTCTAGTTATGAAGGGTGATGATGCACTCACTATGAAGTGGATGACAGGGGCTATCTATTGTGAATCCAACTTCTATGATTTCGCTAAGGTCCTCGGTTATAAGTTCAAGGGAGAAGGTCATGCAATGGGTCATCGTCTTCACTCTCCGGGAAGGCCTAACAAGAACTTGATGGCTGATCTTTATGCACCCCGTGGTATCATTGGTGAAGTAAAGGGCCTCCTCCCACTCTATGATCTACTTGTGCGCATCTTTCGTGAGAACATTGACCCAAGTGGTGGAAACAAGAATGCTATCCGTGGTTGTCTAGTGGATCTACTTCTTCATGCCCATGAGTGCTTTCAAAATGAAGAACCCCACAAGGATTTTACAGTGGATGTGATGGACTATATCTTTCATGAGATGCATGATGCCATGGTTTCTAGATACTCAATCCCTTATGCTCCTTATATTATGCTGCTCATCAAGGACAAGATGAAGAACTATAACTTGACTAGGGGCTGTGTGGAGCACAAGGCAAAGGGGTTCTATCTCAAGAAGACGAAGGCCACTCCTATTAGCACTGACTCCTTTATGACCGATGCTCGCCGAAGTGGTAGCACTAGGCGAATGAACACTGCTGCACCCTCTATTGCCCCTGAGATTAAGAAGCTGAATTGGTTTCAGCGGAAGATCCTTTGCATGGGTGTGGACATCCGCAAGGAGCAATACACTGCCTACCGTGACCGCCATGACATGGCCTATGATCAGAAGCTTATTATTCACCATGTGTCAGGTTCAAAAAGTGCTCGCCCCAAGGCCAAAGCTCCACTCTCATATAGTAAGTGGAATCGTTCACAGGTTCCATGGGTCGACATGGAGACGGTTCTCTACTCTGATAGTGCTTCTGCCACTAGTTCACCTCCACCTGTTGACAGTGATGGTGATGAGGATGATGATGATGATGCCTCCGAGGAGAGTGAGGAGGAGGATTAGGATGCGGATGAGGAGTCCGACTGAGCTTCAGGGACGTTTAGCCTCGCTCTTTTCCCTTTTTGGCGTTTCGATGCCAAAGGGGGAGAAGTAGTTCTATTTAGGTTCTCCGTGGGGATTTGCATGGGTCGGACACAAGCATATGCTTCTATCATTTCTTGAGAGCCTGTGTCCATTTATCTTTTTATCTAACTATTTGCTATTTGTATGCACTATGTCCGTTGGTTCGTCTATGAGACATATGGATTTCGGAATTATCTAGTTACGATATGGTTGAAATTATTTATGCAATGGTATGATCTTCAACTCATAACTTCATCATATTCATATATGTATCTTGTCTCTTATTTGTATCATGTTTCCCTATTGTTTATGGTGAAGCTTTAAACCTATATGTTGTGCATTTGTATTCCAATGTAAACTACTTATATGCACACATTTAGGGGGAGATTTCCTAATCTTTTAGAAACTTGATGACTTGGTTTGGTTGCCTCATTGCAAATCCTAGGGTTGTCATCTAACACCAAAAAGGGGGAGATTGAAAGTGCATTTTATAATCCCTTGATATTTTGTGTGTTAGGCAACAACACTAGTGATAATTTAACCATGTTTAAGTGATGCAGGATTTAGGGCATAAATCTTATAAGCATCAAACTCCAAAAGGATGTGAGAAAAGAGCTCGTGCGTTGTTCTGGAAAAAACGGAATATTGGACCGGACATTTTGTTTCCGGGCCGGACATTCCGGTATCAAGGTTTTCTTGCTAAGGACCAAGCGTGTGTTGCTCTGGAAAAACCGGAATATTGGGCCGGACCTTTTGGGTCTAGGCCGGATATTCTCCCCCCCCCCCCCCCCGAAATTTTGGCTAAGGACCAAGCGTGCGTTGCTCTTGAAAAACCGGACCTTTGGGGCCGGACCTTTCAAAGTCGGGCCGGATATTCCGGCCCCCACTCAAGCCGGATATTTCGGCCTCCTGGAGTTTTGCAACGGCTCAATTTGGGAGGGGTATAAATTTCCCTCCACCTACCTCCAGCCAAGCAGCTCGACCAGACCAAGCAAGACTACCATTGTTGCAAGCTCAAAACATATAGATCTCCCATTCCCTCCACCCAAACTCGTTGATCTTTGGAGGATTGAAGGAGAAGGCCGAGATCTACATCTTCACCGAAGCGTTCTTCATTTCCCCCTCATTCACTTGAGGGATTTGAGCCTAGGGTTTCCACTAGGAAAACCTAGGCATCTTGTTGTACTTACTTACTTGCTACTTTTGTGTAGCAGATTCGTGGTGCTTGGGAGCTCCCAATCCTTTTGTGGGTTGTGCCTCAACTGTGTTGTAAAGGCTCCGGATTCTGCCTTGAAGGATTCCGATAGTGGAAGGTGGACCGAGCTTTTGGGCGAGGTTCATCGGAGAATAGGGTGAGGCCATTTGTGGTACTTTAGTTTGAAACTCACACCCTCCAACGAGACGTACTCCCTAAAAAGAAGGAACTCGGGAATACATTCTTGTCTCCGCGTGCTTCCCGTTCGGTTACTCCTTACTCTTAGTTATTACTTGTATCTTATCTTGTTTAGTCTTAACTTGTCATATAGGTAAATTCACCGTAGTTGCATATCTAGAGAATTTACCTTTGTGTCTAGCCTTAATCGAAAAAGAATTAAAATTTGGAGTAGCACCTATTCACCCCCCCTCTAGGTGGCCATACGATCCTTTCAGCATGTTTGTAGGATATACCATTGGCTACATCTGGATTTTTTCAAATATTTTTGAAACTGGTAAATATTATTTTTCAAATTTTTGATTAGCATGAGCACTGAATCTCGGCAGCCAAAATCTCCACTCTCCATCTTCTCATCTTTCTAGTTTGTCCCACCCGAGCGCCACCTCCCAGGTCTCAACCGAATAAAGGTCAAATTCTCATCTTCTCCCTTTCCCCGCACTAATTGTTGTATTCAGAATTCAGTTCATGTATCGCTCCCGAAACAAAGAGAGGCGGCGCTCTAGGGTTTAACCCTAGCTGTCGTCGCCTGCAGTATCCGCCTTTTTTGACCGGAATCGACGGGCCCCTGCCTTCTCTGTTTGCTGCTCTGGCGGCGGGAGGGCTGGGGCCTTGGACCTGTGCTTGGCATTGTTGGAAGGCCCATAAACTGTTTGGTTTTGGTCTTCCTAGCAGCATCGGCGAGGTGGTGATGACGATGGCGCATTGGAATAAGGTCTATCTGGCCTCTCCCTACCTCGTCAACGTTTCTGGCGTTGGCGAAGGACCGGTGAGGTTAGGTGCTATCAAATCTGTTGGATTCCCTTTGATGTTAGCACGTTCAAGGGAAGCTGTTAGCCTGTTCGCTGGCCTATGGTGGACATCTTTGATCTTTTCGTTCATTTGGGTGTGTGGTAAGGTCCGGCTTCTCCAGCCCTCTGGATTGGTGGTGGAGAATTGTAAGCATGTGCTGCTTGGGTGTGTCCCCAACCAATATTACATTCGCGGTTATTCGATCTCGCTGTTCACGTCGAGTGGCTATTGTGATCTTCAAAACCTTAGTTGGCGAGGGCATTTATCCGGTGGCCTAGTCTTTTACTGTTTGTTCAGTGCATATTTCAAGCTCCGGCAGTCGTTGAACAATCGAAGAAAGATAATGACTAATATGAGTTTTAGTGTATTTTTTATTTATTACTGACTGTGTTGCATCGAATTATATCTCATTTGTACCAACTGTTTTACTCGATAATTATCATATACTATAAAATTCCTTTCAAAAAAATGCAGTTCCTGTTCAGTTTTGAACACAACTACTAGGCGAGGCGGACGTCAATCGCACCTTGCCCTTTGAATCGAGAGGGAGATGCGTCAACATGGCGGCCCCAACCACACCGCCGTTCCAAGCGGAAGCGGGCGACTCCCTCGGCAACCACGGGTGGTGAGGACGTTGTCAGGACCCGTTGGTCACAGACAGCTGCATCAAGAGTTTGGTAGTGGGGATTGGAGAATTGGGAAGAACAGAGCCGGTGCTCTAGTTGGTGGCGATAAAACAAAGACAAAAGGCAAAGATAAAATTAGGGGTTTGTTCATGCTTGATCCTCCCAGCCACGCCACTTGCCCTTTATATCAAAAGGCAAGCTCAAGCATAGTTTTACAATAATGCCCTTGGCAGCAACTAGCTACAGGTTCTTCAGTTACAGACATAACAGTCATTTAACTACGGTGAACTGTAGTCGTTGGATCCTGACAAAGCGGCATCCTGTAATCCTGGCCATCTGATACGTCTCAAACGTATCTATAATTTCTGATGTTCCATGTTGATATTATACCAATTGTTACATGTTTTATATACACTTCATAGCATTTTTATGCATTTTCTGGGACTAACCTATTAACAAGATGCCACAGTGCCAGTTCCTGTTTTCTGCTGTTTTTGTATTCCAGAAAAGCTAGTCTGGAAATATTCTCGGAATTGGACGAAACTTGGACAGAACCTCCTATTTTTCCAACACGAAGACGGAGTCCAGAGGACAGACGGAGGAGGGCCACGTGGCACCCACACCATGGGGCCGCACCCCCCTGCCGCGCCGTGGGGTGGTGTGGGGCCCTCGTGGCTCCGCAGCCGCCGCCCTTTCGCCTATTTATTCTTCCCGACGCAAAAACCCTAAATACCCGAGCCATTATCCACGAAAAGTTCCAGAGACGCCACCGCCGTCAACCCTAGCTCGGGAGGGTTCAGAAGCTCTTCCCGGCACCCTGCCGGAGAGGGGATCATCACCGGAGGGCTCTACATCACCATGCCTGCCTCCGGAGTGATGCGTGAGTAGTTCATCCTTGGACTACGGGTCCATGGCAGTAGCTAGATGGTTGTCTCTCCACTTTATGCTATCATGTTTAGATCTTGTGAGCTGCCTATCATGATCAAGATCATCTTATTGTAATGCTACATGTTGTGTTTGCTGGGATCCGATGAATATTGAATACTATGTCAAGTTGATTATCAATCTATCTTATATGTTATTTATGATCTTGCATGCTTTCCGTTACTAGTAGATGCTTTGGCCAAGTAGATGCTTGTAACTCCAAGAGTGAGTATTTATGCTAGATAGTGGGTTCATGCCTCCGGTAATCTGGGAGTGACAATAACTTCTAAGATTGTGGATGTGCTGTTGCCACTAGGGATAAAATAACGATGCTTAGCTTAAGGGTGCGCCGTTAGGTCTAATGCATTTGTTTACATTACGCACATTACTTAATGCAATTATCCGTTGCTTGCAACTTAATACCAACGGGGAACTCGGTATGACAACCTGGCGGTGGATTATTAGTCATAGACGCTGTTGGATAACGGTCTATGTATTTTGTCGTAATGCCCACATGAATATCATAGTAATCATCATGTCATATATATGCATTGTCATGCGCTCAATATTTTGTCAATTGCCCAGCTGTAATTTGTTCACCCAGCATGTTAGTTATCTTTTATGGAGAGACACCACTAGTGAACTGTGGACCCGGTCCATTCTTTTACACTGATAATACAACCAACTGCAAACATTTTCCTTTTCATTCTCTGCAATTTACTACTGTTTTCCACACCATACGTTTAATCCTTTGTTTTCAGCAAGCCGGTGAGATTGACAACCTCACTGTTTCGTTGGGGCAAAGTAGTTTGATTGTGTTGTGTGCAGGTTCCACGTCAGCGCGCCACTGACAACCTTCAGAAGTGATTTCTTGCTCCTACTGGTTCGATTAAACCTTGGTTTCATACTGAGGGAAACTGCTGCTACACTGCATCATACCTTCCTCTTGGGGTCTCCCAACGAACGTGTGATCCACGCATCAAGCATATTTTCTGGCGCCGTTGCCGGGAGCAAGAGGATTTCTGCAAGGGGAGTTTCACGCTTCCAATCTCTTTACTTTGTTATTGTCTTGCTTAGTTTATTTTTATTTGTCTTGTTTGCTTTTATTATCAAAAACACAAAAAAATTAGTTTCTTGCATCTAGTTTATTTCGGTTTGTTATTATGTCTAGTTGTTTACTTGATATCAATGGTTTCTCTCTTTGAAACAAAATCGTGTTGGCTAAGTGGGTTCACTGATGATCAACAAAATTATTATAAGGAATACCGCTTTCTAAAAAGGGGTACATTTATGGAAACAAATAAGTACATTGAATTATTTTGCTAAGAACTTGTGCTCTACTTATGATGAATCCTACTGCTTTAATGAATCATTATGTTGTAGAAGGCATAAACACCTCCCTTTCCAATGTGATTATAATGATAATGAAACCTTGGCTGCTTATGCTAAAGGAAACTATGACTTTGGTAATCTTGAACAAACTGAAGAATTTTTGTTTTTAAAGGTGCCTATGAAATTGCTGGTTATATTCACGATGATGATTCTCCTTATAAATCTGAAATTTTGCTATACTTGGTTATTGCCTTGAATATTACAATGATAATCCTTATATCACTGAATTTCTTGAGAAAACTTATTCTCCAGAACAACTTGCTGGAGAAGAAATTGCTGAAACTGATCTCATTGGATGAAAAAGAGGAGAGAGTGATGAACAAAAGGAGGATCTACCTTCTAATGATAGTAACTCTTTAACTCTTACATTATATGATTACCCTCCATGCCTACCTAAGGAGGAAAATGCTATATTGTTGAATGTCATGATTCTATTGAAATATCTCCTTTTGATAAATTTGAAGTAACAAGCTCCTTGACTCAAGAAAAGGAAATTGCAGAAAGTAAAAATGTGCTCCCTAATGTTTATATGATAATGCTCTTGATGATGGTCCTATATTGCCTAATGATATTTTTATACTACTATTGTCAAAAGTGGGTTTAATGACCCCACTGTTTTTTAGCTTAATAAAAATTATGTGTTTGTAGATCATGAAAAGCATGCTTTATGTGATAGTTATATTGTTGAGTTTGTTCATGATGCTACTGAAAGTTATTATGAGAGAGGAAAATATGGTTGTAAAAGTTTTCAAGTCGCTAAAAACCTCTCTTTATGTTGAAAGTTTTGAAGTTTATTTGTTTCATCTTTCTATGCTAGTTGCTTTATGCTTCAATAATTTATTTTGTTACAAGATTCCTTTGCATAGAAGTGGGTTAGACTTAAATGTGTTTGATATTTGCCTCTTGATGCTCTCTTTGTTTTTCAACTCTTATTCTTATGAGAGCATCATTAAAATCTTCAAGCCTAGCTAAAAGGCATTAAAGAAAGCGCTTTTGGGAGGCAACCCATTATCTTTTGTTTTCAGTTTTAGTCAAGGAGTTGTTTACTTCTGTAACAATTCCTTTGTATCTTTATTTTATCGCATTGTTGTGCCAAGTATTGCCTCTAATAGGAAGATGATGCTAGATTTGGATTTCTGCGCAGGAACAGATTTCTGCTGTTCACCGTTTTAATTCTGTAAAATCACAGAAAAATTATTTAAATCTGCAAATTTTTGTGCGTGATCCTCAGATATGTACGCATCTTTCGTTAGTTTAAAGTTTTTCGATCTGAGCAACGTAAGTGCCTCGAAAAAATTCGTCTTTGCGGACTGTTCTGTTTAGACAGATTCTGTCTTTTATTTTTCGCATTCTCTCTTTTACTAGTGTTGAGTGGAATTCTTTTTTAGGGTGAAGAGCTTCACATAACATCAGTGGCAGTAGCTAATGTTAAAAGTAACGGTCATGTTTGTGTCCTTATAGAACATGTGAGTTTTTGATTGTGCACTAACCCTCTAATGAGAATTACTTTGAGTTTGGTGTGGCGGAAGTTTTCAAGGGTCAAGAGAGAAGGATGATATAATGTGATCAAGAAGAGTGAAGAGCTTAAGCTTGGGGATGCTCCCATGGATCACCCCAGCATATTTCAAGAAGACTCAAGCGTCTAAGCTTGGGGATGCCCAAGGCATCCCCTTCTTCATCAGCAACTTATCAGGTCATCTCTAGTGAAACTATATTTTAATTCTTTCACATCATATGTGCTTTACTTGGAGCGTCTGTGTGCTTTTATTTTCAGTATTTTATTTTTCTTATGGTCAACTTGATTGGACCCCAGCATTCTTGATTGGGAGAGAGACACGCTCCGCTTTTTCATATGAATACTCCTATTCTTCACTTATACTTGTTGAGTATTCTTATCTAGCTATTGCTATGCTTTTAGCTCCTGTTTTGCATGCATCTCTTATTCAGAGCTGTTAGTTCTTTTAAAGAAAGTACTCTCTTGCTTCACTTATAATTGTTTGGAGAGTTTATGTTGAAATAAATTGATTGGTGTTTGGTTGGAACAGAAAATGTTGCATGTGGTAGATGGTATAATGGAAAAAGCTTACATATTCTTGTAGATCATGTATTGGATAATTTGATACTTGTCAATTGTTTTGAGTTATCAAGTAGTTCATGTTTAAGCTTTTGTATCATGTAGTTAAAACCTATTAATGAAGAACTACCGTAAAGCTCGTTGAAATTTGGTTTGCATGATTGGTATCTCTAAGGTCTAGATATTTTCTAGTAAAAGGGTTTGGTTAACAAGGAAGACAGTGTAGAGTCTTATAATGCTTGCAATATGTTTTCATATAAGTCTTGCTGTGTCGGTTGATATCCTGTGTTTGCTTCAAATAACCTTGCTAGCCTAAACTCTGTACTGAGAGGGAATGCTTCTCGTGCATCCAAAACCTTGAGCCAAAATCCATGCCATCTGTGTCCACCATAACTACCTATATGTGGTATTTCCTTGCCATTCCAAGTAAATTTTTCATGTGCTACCTTTAAACTATTCAAAATTATTACTCCTATTTTGTGTCAATGTTTACCAAGCTCATGAGGACGGGGTGGATGTCTTTATGTCAACTGTCAAACAGACTTTACCACCGGACTAGCGGCATATACATCCGCTTATCCATTAATTTTGCAAAAAGAGCTGGCAAATGGGGTGCCCAGTCCCAATTAATTACAACTTTAACCGCTTAATTCTCTTCACATTTTTGCCCTGATTTATCAGTCAAGCAATGACAAACAGTGAAATATCTGCATGTGTAAACAAAAGAGAAAGAGGGATGATCTGCCTTGCTGGTAGAAATAACGTCCTTCATGGGAGCCGCTCTTAAAAGTCTGGTTGGCAGGGGTCATATTGTACTTTCCATTTTCTGATTCGTTGACAATTAACAAACACCTCTCAAAACTTATTTTTACTCTCTATATGATTTCAAAAACTTAAAAAGCTCTAGCACATGATTTAATCCCTGCTTCCCTCTGCGAAGGGCCTTTCTTTTACTTTTATGTTGAGTCAGTTTTCCTACTTCTTTCTATCTTAGAAGCAAACACTAGTGTCAACTTTGGTGCAACAATTTTTATATGCTTGTATATTGCACTTATTATATGCTTTGTGTTGACAAATATCCATGAGATATATATGTTGAAAGTTGAAAGCAATTGCTGAAACTTAAATCTTCCTTTGTGTTGGTTAAATACCTTTTACTTAGAATCTATTGCTTTATGAGTTAACTCTTATGCAAAACTCTTTGATGCTTGTCTCGAAAGTACTATTCATGAAAAGTTTTTGCTTATATGATTCAGTTGTTTGCTCATTATCTACTTGCTAGCAAACTATAGACCATTGACCTGGATCACTTCATTCATAACATGTGCTTTACAATATATTTGATCAAGATTATGATTGTAGCATGTCACCTCAGAAATTATTTTGTTTTTATCGTTTTACCTACTCGAGGACGAGTAGAACTAAGCTTGGGGATGCTTGATACGTCTCAAACGTATCTATAATTTCTGATGTTCCATGTTGATATTATACCAATTGTTACATGTTTTATATACACTTCATAGCATTTTTATGCATTTTCTGGGACTAACCTATTAACAAGATGCCACAGTGCCAGTTCCTGTTTTCTGCTGTTTTTGTATTCCAGAAAAGCTAGTCTGGAAATATTCTCGGAATTGGACGAAACTTGGACAGAACCTCCTATTTTTCCAACACGAAGACGGAGTCCAGAGAGAGACGGAGGAGGGCCACGTGGCACCCACACCATGGGGCCGCGCGGCCCCCCTGCCGCGCCGTGGGGTGGTGTGGGGCCCTCGTGGCTCCGCAGCCGCCGCCCTTTCGCCTATTTATTCTTCCCGACGCGAAAACCCTAAATACCCGAGCCATTATCCACGAAAAGTTCCAGAGACGCCGCCGCCGTCAACCCTAGCTCGGGAGGGTTCAGAAGCTCTTCCCGGCACCCTGCCGGAGAGGGGAATCATCACCGGAGGGCTCTACATCACCATGCCTGCCTCCGGAGTGATGCGTGAGTAGTTCATCCTTGGACTACGGGTCCATGGCAGTAGCTAGATGGTTGTCTCTCCACTTTATGCTATCATGTTTAGATCTTGTGAGCTGCCTATCATGATCAAGATCATCTTATTGTAATGCTACATGTTGTGTTTGCTGGGATCCGATGAATATTGAATACTATGTCAAGTTGATTATCAATCTATCTTATATGTTATTTATGATCTTGCATGCTTTCCGTTACTAGTAGATGCTTTGGCCAAGTAGATGCTTGTAACTCCAAGAGTGAGTATTTATGCTAGATAGTGGGTTCATGCCTCCGGTAATCTGGGAGAGTGACAATAACTTCTAAGATTGTGGATGTGCTGTTGCCACTAGGGATAAAATAACCGATGCTTAGCTTAAGGGTGCGCCGTTAGGTCTAATGCATTTGTTTACATTACGCACATTACTTAATGCAATTATCCGTTGCTTGCAACTTAATACCAACGGGGAACTCGGTATGACAACCTGGCGGTGGATTATTAGTCATAGACGCTGTTGGATAACGGTCTATGTATTTTGTCGTAATGCCCACATGAATATCATAGTAATCATCATGTCATATATATGCATTGTCATGCGCTCAATATTTTGTCAATTGCCCAGCTGTAATTTGTTCACCCAGCATGTTAGTTATCTTTTATGGAGAGACACCACTAGTGAACTGTGGACCCCGGTCCATTCTTTTACACTGATAATACAACCAACTGCAAACATGTTCCTTTTCATTCTCTGCAATTTACTACTGTTTTCCACACCATACGTTTAATCCTTTGTTTTCAGCAAGCCGGTGAGATTGACAACCTCACTGTTTCGTTGGGGCAAAGTAGTTTGATTGTGTTGTGTGCAGGTTCCACGTCAGCGCGCCACTGACAACCTTCAGAAGTGATTTCTTGCTCCTACTGGTTCGATTAAACCTTGGTTTCATACTGAGGAAAACTGCTGCTACACTGCATCATACCTTCCTCTTGGGTCTCCCAACGAACGTGTGATCCACGCAATCACCGTCCATGGTTGTCTTCTATTACTCTGCATCTAGCTAGTGTTCTTCAGGTAGCAAGAAGGATTCTGACAGTGCTCCCCCCATGAGGCAAGACCTCAGGGCTTGAATGAGGGAAAGGTGGATTGGATGAAGGTTGCATCCTCCCAGGTCGCTTCCTCTTTACTCATGTTTTCCCAGTGCACAAGCCACTGTGGAACTCCTACATCATATGTACCTGCACTTCGAGGAATCTGTCGACGAAGAAGAATAGCAAGTGGTGCTATCTTGATCTTACCGTCAGGAGTTACCAGTGGCAGGGTTTTGTTTGGCACAGCTCGAGGACCCAAATGGCGTTTGAGTTGGTTAACATGGAAAACATTGTGCAGTTGCGTACCTTCTGGTAGTTGAAGGCGGTAAGCAACTCTGCCAACCTTGTTGAGCACACGGAAGGGGCCATACCATTTGGAGGTGAGCTTCAGTGAGTTGCGCAGACCTAGTGCAGTTTCCCTATAGGGCTGCATCTTCAGGTACACCATGTCTCCCTCCTCAAAGACTCGTTCAGTTCTGTTCTGGTCAGCATACTTCTTCATGCGTTGCTGAGCTTGAGTGAGGTTGTGGTGAAGTGTTTTGAGCATGTGGTCCTTCTCTTGCAGAGTTATTTTTGCTTCCTCTGAGATGTTGCAAGGAACAGAGACTTGTGTGAAATGTGGAGGCTTGTATTCGTACAAAGCTTCAAAGGGACTCATCTTAATGGAGGTGTGATATGAAGAGTTGTACCACCATTCTGCTGCTGGAAGCCAGTCACACCACTTTGTTGGTTCTTTGAATGTCATTGATGTATGTAAAATACATATACATGAACTTTGCATTATATTACATGATATTTCAATCATATTTGCATCATATAAGGGTTATATCATTGTTTTATATTGATTTTGGGAATATTTCACAGTTTCCCCATTTATTTGGAATTAACCCTGCAGAACCAGAAAACCCCTTTTTCCATGTTTTTGACTTTCAGGACTCAAACGACGTCCAAATGACCTAAGATTTTACGGGGCCCAATATTTGGAAGGAAGAAGACGTACGAGCCAAGGATCCACGAAAAAGGAAGTCTGAGGAGGGAATTAGGTGGTCCCACGCGGCCAGATTCCCTGGCCACGTGAGGCACCCTCTTTCCCCCCTCGTGGCTCCGATGCCGTCCGTTTTCGTCTCCGTGGCTTCATCTTGACCTAAAACCGACTATAAAAATAGTCCCCCGAGGAGTTTCACAAGGAGGCGGCGGAGAAACACAAAACCACGAAACAGAGAGTCAGAAGGCTGTCGCCGGAGAAGATTGGAGGGGGGAAACGCCGCCGGATCACCTCCGGAAGGCTCCTCCATCCCCCCTCCAGAGTCTCCATCAACACCACCGTCAAAACCAGCACCATCTCCATCACCATCTTCGTGATCCACTTCACCCCCCTCATAGTTTGAGATTGTTCGAACCCTAGCTATTGTCTAAGTACTATTCTACATGTTTGTGAATTGCTACTTGTCATTGTTTTGTGGGGAGATTATATTTTCAGATTGTGTTGTATCACTTATACCATTGAATCATATCATGTCTTCGCGTTGTGAGTAGTGCTCTCATGTTCCTGGGGGCATAGGATGGATAAGCAATGATTTCCACTTAACATGTATTGAGTATTTGGTCAAGTTTTTATCTTTTATGGTTATCTTATTGTACAACGTATGGGTGCACACATATGTTGAGTAATGCATGAAGGTGATCACACTAATGTGATGGAATGGGTAGGACCTAGGAGGACACGCAAACATGTGGTCTAATACATGAAGTACCATTAGGAGGGGATTTATATCGGGGACATTAGATTTTAAAGCTATGGTGGGACTCTATGTCTTAATAACTCTTGTGCAATCATTTACTTGGCCATAAGAACCATCATAAGGGGTTTAGTTTATTTATTTAGCTACACCTAATTATGGCTCCGTCCAAAGAAGATTAAAAGTTGACAAAATGTTTACCTTGTTGTTCTAGAAATATCTATGCCATGAAATCCATGTAGCTCTTGGGAACGTTTTCCACGCATAAGAAACACACACTTAAGCTTGTCCTCTTGCTGCATAGAGGATTGGGCTTTCTCTCTTTGAGAGCTTTCACTCATCATATTTTATTTTCAGTTTTTTACTTTATTGCAAACTCTACACCAAAAACCCAAAAACACTTGCATCATTTAATCATTTTAGTTTGTCTAGTGCATAGATAATAAGAGAAGTGACACTCTTATTTTAGATAATAAATACTTATACCTTCTACTCCTCGTGGGATTGATACTAATACTTACACATTGAAGATTTCAACGATCCCCTATACTTGTGGGTATCAAGACATTTTCTGGCGCCGTTGCCGGGGAGTGTAGCGCTTAAGTTTTATTCTTGTTTGCACTAGATATTTATTTTCAGTTTTGCATATACTCTAGTTTTCTTTTAGTTTTGCATTTAGTTTAGTTTTGCTTTCAGTTTTAAATATCAAAACACAAAAAAAAATTATAAAATGGAAAATACCATAAAAACTTCTGGTAGGGAATGGATGTTGGATTCTTACTCTAGGTACATGAAAGCTGCTAAAATTGCTAAGGAATTTAGAGAGTCAACAGAAGGGATAAGACTAGAAGGTTTCATGAAAAGATTAAAATATATTGCTGGAGAGTGGCTTTTATTCCATAATAAGACAACTTGATGCTTTAAACATAGAAAAAGACACTTTGGATTTCAATGTAAGTTCCATGAAGAACGTGTCATAGCATCTTACAATACTAATGATTATACTCATTTAGGGATGGAACAAGTAGAGGAATTTGTTACTTATTATGCATCTTGTGAATTGCACACCTTTGCTTATGAAAATGAAACTTGCCCTAGAGTTAAGAGATTTGAAAAGGAGGTCACACTTATTTTAAACATTGCATCGCCAAGTTCTCTCAAAATATTTATGTTGTTGACTATAAAGAGAGGAGCAAGGTTCCCCAAGAAAGTACTGATGTTTTGCAGGAAGAAGATGATGAAAACATAAGCTTGGAAGAGGAAGTATGTGAAGAGGAGGATAAAAACCTAAGCTTGGGGATGCCCGTGCAACCCCAAGAAGATGATGAAAATGATGAACAACTAGAGAATGAAGAGAGGGAACTTCCACCTTCACCACCTATGGATGAGGGTAACACTAAATTTTTTGTTGATGATAAACTTTGTTCTTATGATTCTGATACTGAGGAGGAATATCAACCTATGCCTAATGATAACATTATTGATAATAATTTTGATGATGATGAGGAGTATGGTTTAGACATGTTTTATGATAGTACTCTAGATGATGGACCTATGCTTATTGATAATCCTCCATGTTTAGCTGTTATTACTTTATGTGAGGATATAAATGATATACTTGCTGCTTGTGACAACACTCTCACTTATGAGAGTCCTACTTTATTTTTGAATTCTCCTATTCACACCATGGAGGAGAAGCTTTTATATGTTGAAAAGTACTTATGTGGGCTGAAATTATCTTGCACTAATAACCATTCCACCCACAACCATCATGTTTATGATGTTTCTTGCAATTATTTTGAGAGAGGAAAACATGCTAATACTTACGCCCTCCGTTCTAAAATAGATGACTTCTATTTTCCAAAAGTTGATGTATGTAGACATGTTACGTGTATAGATACATCCACTTTTAGACAAATTGAAGTCATCTATTTTGGAACGGAGGGAGTACATGTTAGTTTTAATAATCCTTTATATGTTCCTAAGTTTGAAAGTTGCACCAATCTAATAGTTGTTTTATCAAATTTGGTTCCACTACTTGTAACTATTATGAGAAAGGAAGAAAGACTTATATTTATGTTCCAATGTTATTTAAAATGCAACCTACTGATCATTACATGCATTGGTTACCACAAAATTGCTGCTATTTATTCATATATAAAATGCCAATGCATAGAAAAGGAGTTAGACTTAAAAGTTAATGGTTTAATGTTTTGTGTTGTGCTCTTTATGCTTTTATTTCCTATTTGGTTTGAGCACAACTTTATATCTTGAGAACATGCAAAATAACTTTACCTACTGTTTTCTAATTGCTAGTTTAAGATTTTCACTTTATATAAAATTTGGTAAAATAAATGAGAAGGATGAGTAATGGAGAAGTTGGGGTCGACCTTGAACATGTGTTGTTCATGCCAATGGAACCATTGCAAAGTCTCTATCATTAAAACTTTTCCCAAAGCTAAAACCAAATAAAAAGAGTGTTTATGTTGTATATATTTGCTTCTTCTTTTGCCCTTTTGCTAAATCAAAAACAACAAAAATATTTTCTTTCTTCTTTATTTGTTTCTCTTGATTCTTTCTTAGTTCTTTTTGTTTCTTTTTTATTTCTTTTATCTTCAGTTTAAGTTTTGGTTTTTGAGTCAAGGTGCTTGTTTACTACTGTAACAACACCTTTGTATCTTATTTTTCATCTTTATGGCAAGAATAACCTCTTTTGAGAGGTAGGATCAAACAATAGTGATTTGCTGTCCAGAAAACAGATTCCTAAGCTTCACTGCGAAAAATGTTAGAAATCACAGAAGAGGAATTTTGACCTGATATTTTACGATAGCAATATTCAGTTATTATTACACATTTCATTAGTTCAAAGTTTTCTGATTTGAGCAACGTAAGTGCCTCTGAAAATTCACTCTTTACGGGCTGTCCAGTTTTTGACAGATTCTGTCTTTATTTTGCATTACTCTCATTACTTGTGTTTTGTGTGGTTCTATTGATCAAAGAGCAATACACAACCATAGTAACAGTAGCTAATGTTTAGAATCAACTCATGATATGTCTTTGCTGTACCTATGTGGATTTAATTTATGGAGACACTAACCCCTCTAATCAAGTTTTATGATGAGTTTTGTGTAAAGAGAATTTTCAAGTGGAAGAGTTGAGGGTGATGAACAATGATCAAGAGGGACAAACACTCAAGCTTGGGGATGTTACCCTAGGCTCACTCTACATATATCATGTAAGTACAAGAATTCAAGCTTGCGGATGCCAAGCCACCTCACTCCAACCATCTTGATACCAAGTAAGTAAGCCTAGCTATATGGCTATAAAGAAAGCGTTTTACGAGAGGCAACCCGGTTGTTTTTATTTTGATTTTCTTGTGTCCTCTTGCTGTAACAAGAGACTTAGTTTTTAGTTTAGTTTCTGGAATTTTCAATAAAGTGCCAAGTTTTACCTATTTTGGATTGAAAAAGTTGCTCATTATATTCGGAGATTTTATTCCAGCACGAATCTATGCACGGTATGATTTTTAATTCCTATTCTGTAACTCCGATTAAGCTCAAATTTGAACCGTAGTTGCAACTTTTCATCCTCTGTATGCATGAATGTTTGCTGATTTTTTGGACATGCCTAAGTAGGGTAAATAAATACGTTTTGCTGCTGCTGTTTTTCTGGGCAGATTCTGTCCTATTTTGTTTGATGCATTCTTTGAACTTTTAAGTTTAATCTTCTTGATTGACTTGAGTTTATGAGGAAGCATACAATATTATACACTTGCTGGACACTTAATATGAATTTATGTTCATGAATTTCTTGCAGCAAGCATTCTATCTTTTGTACCTACTAATGTCACCCCACAAAAAAGAGATGGGAGAAAATTTTGTGTTGAAGTTTTTTCACAGGGATTAGAGGAGATGCACCAAGAGCTATCTAAGGATGGTGAAGACCATAATCTTGGGGATGTCAAGGCACCCACTGGACCAAACATTCTCGGTTTGCACACGTCTATTTCTGTTTTTCTATCAACGCATTACTATCGCAAAAACTTGGAGCGTCCTTTTATTGTTCTTTTTATTTTTGTTTTGCTTTTCGTAAGACCATCACTATCATTTATTTTATGGGAGAGGTACTGGAATTTGGGTTGAATTAAGTTGGATGCTATTAAAAATATTGGGATAGGGATGTTTGAGTTGATTCAAAAAGATACATATAGTTGCATGATTCATGTGCTTTTAATGAGTATTAATTTGCAAGTGTTTTATCAAGAGCTATCTTTTATTCATGTTTTGATGCTGAATGTTACTTTAATTTGTTTAACATGGATTGATTAGTTATATGGACACTTATGCATGCATTTATACGGTCAACTTTCTCCCTTTTGCTAGCCCAAAAATTCCAACAAGTAAAAACTTGTTTTCCAACACCCCTCAACCAAAGTTTTTCCAGGAGCCCACCATATCTACCTATTAGCTTTATTCTATTCCAAGTATGTTTATCATGTTATATTGTATTATCTATGCTTCCAAATTAAAATGCTTATGTTATTACTTGTTATGGGAAAAGTTGGTTAAAAAGCTCTCACGAACTTGATGCACACTTTACTTTTATTGCACTTAATAAACTTGAACCATTGTGATTAAAATTATGAAGTTGTGTGCTTGACAAGAGTCTTGGTTGGGAGTTAGCTCATATGTGCTGTCACATGGCAAGCTTTCAACGTGCTCTTAATTATGTTTAGTTGATATCATGTACTTTTGTTTATGGATGCCTAACATTGTGTGAAATAATTGTGGAAACTTGGTAAGTTTGAGGAGTGAGTATAAATGGCTAGAGAGACGCCTGGGCGGCTAACCCAAGCCATGTGAGATACATGGTGGAAATTTAGTTACATGATAGTGGACCTTCAATGATGCACATCACAATAAAAAGCTACTCCAATGGTAAATAAAAGAGTGCTGAGGTTGTCCACTTGTTTGTTTGTCTTGTCATTTTGACATGGGCTCGTTCCATGTCCTGGGACAAGAGGTACCCCAGTTGACGCTCTTGATGATGCTATTATTACTTGCAATGACTGTAACTTAAACTTGCTTTGTGTCCCGAGTTGAGTAGCCAGTTGGAGAGGTACTTATATTCACGGGGCATGAGGCATTCAACCCATACTTTGTCAGATACATTACTCATATTTGCTTTCACTTTCAACTTAACCATTCAAGATGCTATGATAGGGGTAATGGGAGCTCCACACCAATGAATACCACATTGCAAACATTAACTTAAGTAGAAGCATTTGGAAGCTAGATGAAACTTATTCATGTTTTACCTCTACTTATTTATCTATCTTTTCAGAGTGTCCACTTTTATATTCAATTTTTACAAGAATACTCTATGACCATTATATGATGTTTTTTTTTACTTTTCATTTATGCATACATTTGGTCCATAGTTCTTTCTTCTATGTTACACTTTGTGGATTATTATTTAACATCCTTTCATTGAATATTTGATATCACTTTATAATCTATCTTGTATATTACTACTCCTTTGAGAATGAATCATTTGACTTTATGTAGCAATAGTTAATCATCTTTGATATCCAATGATAAGTATTAAAATGCAAAGTCCATGTTAGTTTTATCACCTTCATACTCGAGGACGAGTATTGGTTAAGCTTGGGGATGTTGATGTATGTAAAATACATACATGAACTTTGCATTATATTACATGATATTTCAATCATATTTGCATCATATAAGGGTTATATCATTGTTTTATATTGATTTTGGGAATATTTCACAGTTTCCCCATTTATTTGGAATTAACCCTGCAGAACCAGAAAACCCCTTTTTCCATGTTTTTGACTTTCAGGGACTCAAACGACGTCCAAATGACCTAAGATTTTACGGGGCCCAATATTTGGAAGGAAGAAGACGTACGAGCCAAGGATCCGCGAAAAAGGAAGTCCGAGGAGGGAATTCCCTGGCCGCGTGAGGCACCCTCTCTCCCCCTCGTGGCTCTAATGCCATCTGTTTTCGTCTCCGTGGCTTCATCTTGACCTAAAACCGACTATAAAAATAGTCCCCCGAGGAGTTTCGCAAGGAGGGCGGCGGAGAAACACAAAACCACGAAACAGAGAGTCAGAAGGCTGTCGCCGGAGAAGATTGGAGGGGGGAAACGCCGCCGGATCACCTCCGGAAGGCTCCTCCATCCCCCCTCCGGAGTCTCCATCAACACCACCATCAAGACCAGCACCATCTCCATCACCATCTTCGTGATCCACTTCACCCCCTCATAGTTTGAGATTGTTCGAACCCTAGCTATTGTCTATGTACTATTCTACATGTTTGTGAATTGCTACTTGTCATTGTTTTGTGGGGAGATTATATTTTCATATTGTGTTGTATCACTTATACCATTGAATCATATCATGTCTTCGCGTTGTGAGTAGTTCTCTCATGTTCCTGGGGGCATAGGATGGATTGGCAATGATTTCCACTTAACATGTATTGAGTATTTGGTCAAGTTTTTATCTTTTATGGTTATCTTATTGTACAACGTATGGGTGCACACATATGTTGAGTAATGCATGAAGGTGATCACACTAATGTCATGGAATGGGTAGGACTAATACATGAAGTACCATTAGAGGGGATTTATGTCGGGGACCTTAGAGTTTAAGGCTATGGTGGGACTCTATGTCTTAATAACTCTTGTGCAGTCATTTACTTGGCCATAAGAACCATCATAAGGGGTTTAGTTTATTTATTTAGCTACACCTAATTATGGCTCCGTCCAAAGAAGATTAAAACTTGACAAAATGTCTACCTTGTTGTTCTAGAAATATCCATGCCATGAAATCCATGTAGCCCTTGGGAACGTTTTCCACGCATAAGAAACACACACTTAAGCTTGTCCTCTTGCTGCATAGAGGATTGGGCTTTCTCTCTTTGAGAGTTTTCACTCATCATATTTTATTTTCAGCTTTTTACTTTATTACAAACTCTACACCAAAAACCCAAAAACACTTGCATCATTTAATCATTTTAGTTTGTCTAGTGCATAGATAATAAGAGAAGTGAAACTCTTATTTGAGAGGATAAATACTTATACCTTCTACTCCTCGTGGGATCGATACTAATACTTAAACATTGAAGATTTCAACGATCCCTATACTTGTGGGTATCAGTCATGCATCTCAAATACTGTTCAACGCATTGATTAAAGTGTTCTGTCTGTCCATCTGACTCAGGGTGGTATGCTGTGGTAAAATGGAGATCAACTTTCAAAGCAGTGAAGACCTCTTGCCATAGCTTGCTGGTAAAGATGCGGTCACGATCACTGATTATCTCGGATGGAGGACCATGTAAATTGAACACAATATCCATGAAAATTGCAGCTACCTTCTGCACTGTGTAGGGTGTGAAAGTGGTATGAAATGAGCATATTTAGTTAGTCGATCTACGACTACTAAGATGATATTTTTGCCTCTAGACTTGGGTAGTCCTTCGATAAAGTCCATGCTGATGGACTACCACTTTTGGTTTGGTATTGGAAGGGGCTCTAGCAGACCTGGCTACTGCACCTGTTCAGTTTTGGAAATTTGACAGACTGGGCATTCCGAAACTTGTGCTGCAACGAAATCCTTGAGTTTGGGTCAATAAAACAGTTGTTTCAGTCTGTGGAGTGTTACTCTACTGCCTGAGTGTCCTCCAAAGATAGAAGAATGGAATGCTTGGAATAGCTTAAGTTTGAGATCAGTGTTGGATCCAATGTAGATCCTATTCTTATATCGAAGAATACCAGCCTGAAGGGTGTAGTTAGGATGGCTGTCCTTATCGATTGCAAGCTCTTGCGCTAGTTTGATGCAATGTGGATCGCCTGTATAGGTATCCTGAACATCGTTTGCCCAAGCTGGAATGGCAGAGGAGATTGCAGTGCACTGATCTTCTTTAGCTGATTGATATCTGTCGAAGAATGACTCCCACGAAACAGGGATAGTCAAGCTCACGAAGAGAGTTCGTGTAAGGGGCTGAACACGTTGGTCAAACAACCCTCAACCTGCACGGCGACGGTGCTCGTCGAGCAAGCGGAGGGACATCACGACAGAGATGAACACCGGCCCGTACCCAGGTTCACGGCCCTCGTGTGGAGGTAATACCGCTACTCCTGCTTGTCTGTATTGCACTGCTTGTAGAGGTTACAGTACAATGAGCTTGCCGAAGGCTCTCTTTTGGCAATGGTGTATACAAGGAAGGGAAGCAAGGGTCTTCTTCTTCCTTGCGCGTAAGTGGCGATGCTGGAATGAGAATGCGATCCCTTGCTACGGTGCACCTTGCCTCCTTTTATAGGCGCCCCGTGCTCCCTCCGTGCACTCGCACTGTGGTAGGGCTGTCACGTGGCGCAGAAGGTGGAGCGGGTGCATCGCAGCCCGGATGTCCATGGACGCGGTCCATGAGCGTAAAGCTGACTCCTGTAGCAGAGTACCCACCGTCCATGCAGGACGGCCAGCTGGGGCCGCAGAGGAACGTGGGGGTGCCCACGGTGACGTTGGCCTTGGAGCGTAGCGCCGGCCGGTCCCCTTATCACCAAAGAGGAAATCCTTGTAGTCCGGAGCGGGTGGCACAGCTTTATTGACCCCTTTAATCACCAAAATGGCAACTGCGGCGTCGTCGTCACCGCGCGCAGGGGCGCGCGTCACTCTGCGGCCGCTGCAGAGCCCATGTGCGCTCTGCAGAGGTTGCTTTGCAGCGAAGCGATCTCCACGAGGGCTTGGATGCCCTGTAGAGAATTCGGCGTTGACCTCTCCCCAGGGAGATTTCCTTAAAGAGGGGGCAGCAGTGGATATGGCCTCCGCAGGCCTCCGCTGCCTCAAATCCCCTCGCGAGGCAATTCGCCTCACGAGGCTCTCCAAGCCGTAGGCTTGGTCCTTAGCAAAAATCGCCATCAAGTGTCGAGGGCCGTATAGGACAGGCCCAGCACACCCTGGATTTCACTGGGCCGACAGTAGCCCCCGGGCCCATGATGGGCACGATGTAGTCCGATGGACGCAGGCGAACCGTCATGGGCCCAAAGTGTCCGGCCGGCCTGAGACACGTGCAGGGCAGTTACGCCGCGACGACACGTTCTCCTCGGAGATGATGGGCGTAGGGGGGTCCCACCACGTCTCGGTAACTGCTCGAGGGGGAATAAAGCCTGCAGCCCGGTTCAGGCAGCAGTTACTGCATCATTTGCGCGCCGTCTCCTTGCTCTTGACGCCTGCGCTCCTGTGTCTCCGGCGCTCCTCCTCCTTCACCGAGCTCCGCCGCCCTTCTCTCTTCGACCATGGGTCCCAAGAAGGGCAAGGCGGCAATGGCGAATGTACCGGCCGAGGCGCAGCAGGAGGACGAGCTCGCGCCGGCGCTGGTGGGGACTCGCATCCACACTGCTGAGGCGCTGGACAAGATCCGGCTGATGGCCGCAGGCAAGAACAACGAGCACGGCGCCACCGTTCTCAAGGCGGCGCGATTCGGCAAGCTCGCGGGGGGCTATATCCCATCTTCTTCCCGACCATTTTCGCTGGTTTGGTGCCGCCGTTTTCTCCTTTCCTGGAGGAGGTCCTGGCCTTCTATCAGATCCAACTCCTGCATCTGCACCCCAACTCCATCTTGATCCTCGCCATCTTCGCATATCTTTGCGAGGCGTATTGGGGGTGATGCCTTCCGTGGCCTTCTTCCGGAGCTTCTATGCGCTCCGCTCCACGGCGCCTGGCGAGCGGTCTGGTTGTGTGTCCTTCCGCATCGCGGATGGGATGGGAGGTATCTACATCCCCATGTCCTGGGACGGCGACAAACCCGTCACACGGGTGACGAAGAAGGTGGACGATTTCCGCCAGCGGTGGTTCCTCGTGGACGCCAAGACGCAGAATTCCTTCTTCGACGTCCCTGAGGCGCCGCCCTGAAGAACTCGAATTGGTCGAGTGCGACCCTTCAGAGCCCGAAGATTGCGGACTTGGTCGCACGCATGAAGCTCGTCCGCGACGCTGGCCTCACGGGCAGATGGTTGCTGAAGACTTCGTGAGGCGCCGTATCGCCCCTCTCCAGAAGCACACAAAGCCGATGTGGATGTATTCAGGCCCGGCGGACGCAATGCGGCTGCACTGCAGCTCCCACCTTCCTGAAGTCGTAGCTTCCATAATGGGCATCCTCTTCACCGCCCCGGAGGTTCCTGTGCCGCGTAGTGAGCTCGCGAAGCCACTCCATCAGATTACCCGAAGAAGCGCCTCGCGATCCTGGAGCTGATGCCGGAGTTCACCCCTCAGGGCCTGGCTGGGGAGGAGAAGAAGGAGGACGCGGCGCCCGTGGTGGAAGAGGACTGGGCCTCGGAATCACCCGCCGCATCTGACGAGGATCTGGGCGCCACCTGTGGAGGGGCGAATCCCTCGGCAGGGGAGGCGAGCTCTTCGAAACCTGCTCCTCCAGAGGGAGATGTTCTGGAAATTTCGTCCAGCGGGGACGAGGATTTCCTTGTGGCCCCTTCGCGCCAGGTCGCGGAGGGGGAGGAAGACAGTGATGAGGAGGCCGTAGCGGGACGCTGCGACCCCCGCTCCAAGGCTTTTCACGACAGGGCCGCCAAGAGCCCAGTGGGCACCCCTCTCAAAGGAAAGCTGAGGCTGCTCCTGAGGGGCCCGGCTCTGGAGCTGCTTCGTCGAGGTCGTGGCGGTCATCATGTGGGTCGACTCAGCCAAGTTGGCCCCTGTCTTTGCATCTTTCGAGAGTTTTCTTGCTCTCCTATTGATGGCCTTCCCTGTTTGTTTGTTAGGGATCTTGTGACGGCAAAACGCCGGAGGCTCCGCAAGGCTGCGGAGGTCCGGGGCCTGGCCTCGGCAACCGTCGAGGAGCCTGTGGAGCCCTCAGCTGAAGAGGTTGCTAATCCCGTAGTGACCGAGGCCTCGGAGCCGGTGGCGGAGGAGGCCACGAAGCCTGTGGCGGAGGAAGCGTAGGGCATGTGGTGGTTACGCCTCTGGCCGGAGCAGCTACTTCGTCTTCTACCGCGGAGGCGCGCCCCGAGGAGGAGGCGGTGGTGCGCACACCGACACCACCACGTCCCGTCACTCCACCAGAGCGGCAAGAGGAGGTCGCCGCGGAGGAAACGGGGAGTGGCTCGCCGGCGAAAGGAGGCGCTGACGTTGAGATGGGGGAGAGGATTACCCGCCGCCCCAAGGCACCGACGCCGCGATGGAGGAAAATGTCCCTCCGCCGCCCCCGCCTAACGCAGATGCTGAGGGGGCGGCGGCTTCTTCTGGGATCGCAGCGGGCTCGGCGGCGGCGGACCCCACGGTGGCTGGGCAATCTTCCCCTGCCCCTGAAGCTCGGAGGAGGCGCCGGTTGAAAACGACGGTGCTGGAGCCCATGGCCCCAATGGCGGAGAGGGCTCGCACAGCCCCCAGGCCGAGGTTGACGCGGGCCCAAGTTTGGAGGTTCCCACCCTCGAAACTAGTGCGCACGAGGGAGCCTCCATGTCTCGTGGGAGTTCCCGGGCTCTGGTCCTGGGTGGCACGAGCTGGAGCGGCGCTCGCCGCAGCTCTACCTTCCGCCTGGCGCGGGGTGCCTGGATGGGCTGGAGGCCCAACTCGCCCTCGAGGAGGCCGAGCTCGCCGAGTGGAACCGCTTCTTCGAGGTCGTGGAGCAACGCCGCCATGACAACGAGGCCATGCAGGCGCAGCGAGAGGAGGCGCTGCGCTTCGCCAAGGAGGTCCGCGAGAGCGCGGTTCGCGAGGCTCAAGAGACCCTGGAGCCACTCCAGGCAGAGCGCCAGGCCGCTGCAGAAGATCGCGAGGCGGCCGCGGTGGAGCGCCAAACCGCTGCCTCAGAGCGGGCGCCTCGAGACCACGCTAGCCGCTCAGCGCCAAGAGCTTGCCGACCGCGAGGGGAAATTCGCGCGGAGTCGGAGGCTACGCGGAAGTCTTTGGACCAACACCGCGTGTCCTTGGATGCCCGTGAGCAAGTACTGGCGGCGCGTGAAGCGGAGGTGCTCAAACGCGAAGAGCGGCAACTGCAGGCTGACAAGGAGCTGTCCACGCAGCGCGCGGATCTGGAGGCGCGGGAGGGCAAACTGGCCGAGGCCATAGGCAAGCATGACGAGGAGGTGGCCAGCACAAAAAGCTTGTAGAGAAGTCCAAACGAAGCTTGCCGCGAGGAAGGAAGAGGCTGAGAAGGATGCCGCCGCCAAGCAAGAAGAATATCGCTCCGCCGTCGCCGAAGAATACCGGGAAGCTCAGGAAGCAGAAGGACCGCTTCAAGAAGAAACGCGCGGACGACAATGCCCGCATTGTTCAACTGGAGCACCAGAACGCCAACCTGAACCGGGTGAGGCGCGCCAGGGACGGTCGTCGCCGCGCGGAAGAGGCTCGTGAACGTGCTGATCAAGACCTCGCCTCCCTGATGGCTGATATGAGGGAGCTGGCTGCGCAGGCGGGCCCTGCTGTGGAGCGTGCTGCAGAGGATGAGCACAGCGTGCAGGCGGCGGGTCCTGACGCAGCAGCGGGAGCGCGTGTTCAAGTCCTTGGTGACCCGGGGAACACTCTCGCGGGGCAGCTAGGAGTGGATGCTCCTGTTGTTCCCGTCAATGGGAACGCTGACGCCGCCACATACCTCGCCTACTTCGATCAGCTCTTCTCTGTGCTCGAGGGCCCTGTGGCGGAACTTGGCGAGGTTGGTGATGAGGAGTGTCGCAAGCTCTTGACCGTGGCGATCGATCGCGTCTTCGCCAACCTCCAGCGCCTTCACCCCGGCTTCGACTTCGAGTCAGTGACCGAGCCCATCGAGGGAGATCGGCCTGGGAGCTCTCCAACTTGGTTCGAGAAGGTCAACGATTACGTCGACCGCTTCAAGAGGGTTGAGGCGGAGCAGGCCGCTGAGGAGGATGAAGGCGCCGAAGAAGAGAAGGCTGAAGAGGACGGCGATGGTGAACCCTCTGCCTAGGCCACTCCTGCAACAAGATGCGCTTGGCGCAATTATCTTTGTTTTAAGACTTGTTTTAATTCACGCTGGCTTGTAAGATACTTTAATCGTATGCAAACATGTGTGTGTGCCCCTCGAAGGGTCCTTTGTCCCTGTTCCATGTCTTTCTTCGCTCTACGTCGTCAGGACCCGTCTCTTTGCGCTATGACACCGCCGCTACGGTATGCCGGAGCGTGACTCGGCAAGGCCGGGGGGTGTTTAAGGCTTGGAGAGGTAAGGGCTCTCGAGTCGCGGTGCTCGAGGGCTCCCCTTTGACGCACAAGCAGTCCATGGAGTGTGAGAGAGAAAAAACCGCTCGAGGGGCGACAGGTGCCCGTGAGAGGGAGAAAACACTTCTGAGGAGCGCAAGCGCTAGACTTAGCTTGGTGAGACTTTGGCCTCGTAGAGGGCGTTGGCTTCCCTGATGGTGCGCTCCCTTCTAGGGGTCGGAGCGTGACTTCTCGACCTTGGGGAGGACTTCTTGTTCCCTGTATTGGTTAGAGAGGCAGACCCAAAGCGGCACATGGTAGTAAACACCCATGCGCGCTTATAGGCTTCCTCATGGGTATCTCGCGAGGAGAGTAAGTACCAAGGTCCTTTGGTGAGGTGGCGTGTTTTGGGAGCAAGCCCATGGGCCAGAGCTCTTTGGGGAGGTAACAGGCGTGAGAGCGTGCTCACGTGCTAGAGCTCGGATCCTTTGGATTTTGCGGTGCTGTTGGGGTGCTCTTGAGGCACAGTCACCGTACTCAGCCCCCGCTCGCGAGGTGCGCATGGGGAAGAATATAAGCGCGAAATGAACTAAGATGATGAAAAGTAAAACTCACCACCAAAATATTACATAGCGGCGCCTCAGCGCAATGTTTCATCGAGAAACGAATTGGTTCATTACACTTGGTGTGACCAAGATAAAGTTTTCCATGTCGAGGCATGGGGACCACATTCAGTGGCTGAGACTCTTCACGGCCTGCGGCGGCACGTAATCAGGAGAGCTCAGAGGGGCTGGCCCTCGGGAGGAGAAGCTTTTGTGAAGCTTGGAGGTGAAGTTGTGTGCTTCCCTCTAGAGACAAAAAATGTCTGGCGTGACTATGATCACGGGTAGAACTTGCGTAGATGCGCGATGTTCCATGGATTCTTGACCGGAATGCCGTCCTCCGTTTCGAGGCGTACCGCGCCAGGCCTGGCGATGTGGGAGACCCTGTAGGGGCCTTCCCACATTGGCGAGAGCTTGTGGAGACCTTCCCTGGAGAGGATTCTCCTGAGGACGAGGTCGCCTGTCTCGAGAGTGCGCGGACGTATGTGGCGGCTGTGGTAGCGTCGCAGGTCTTGCTGGTACTTGGCTGCCCTGAGGGCGGCACGGCGGCGCAACCCGTCAAGGAGTAGCAGGTCGTCGCTGTGGAGGTCTGCTTGATCGTCCTCGTTGAAGGCAAGGACCCGTGCGGATCCATGCTTGATCTCTGTGGGGAGGACTGCTTCAGCTCCATACGAGAGCAAATGGCGTCTCACCAGTGGGCTTCGTGGGGTTCGTGCGGATGGACCAGAGCACGGACGGGAGTTCGTCTATCCAGCCCTTGCCGTAGCCCTTCAGGCGATTGAAGCTCTTGTCTTGAGGCCCTTGAGGACCTCAGCATTTGCTCGCTCGGCTTGGCCGTTGCTCTGTGGGTGAGCCACCGAGGCGAAGCAGAGCTTGGTGCCGAGGCTCTCGCAGTAGGCCCTGAAGATGCCGCTGGTGAATTGTGAGCCATTGTCGGTGATATGCGATTAGGCACACCAAAGCGGCAGACCAGGCCTCTGATGAATTTTACTGCCGCCCTGGCCGGTATGCTGCGCACTGCTTCAACCTCTGCCCACTTGGTGAACTTGTCGACTGCCACGAAGAGGAAGCGGTAGCCCCCTTGTGATCTCGGGAAGGGTCCCAGAATGTCAAGGCCCCAGACCGCGAAAGGCCACGAGAGCGGGATGGTTTGGAGTCCCAGTGCAGGCTGATGAACTTGCTTGGCGTGGAACTGGCACGCATCGCAAGATTGGACGATGGTGGTGGCATCTTGAAGCACTTGGGGCCAGTAGAAACCGCTCCTGAAGACCTTGCCTGCCAGGGTGCGTGCAGAGGAATGGTGGCCACACTCTCCACTGTGAATGTCTCTGATCAGCATGCGGCCTTCCTCGGGGGGGACGCACTTGAGTGCAATTCCATTTGGGCGCTTGCGGTACAGGTCTCCCTCGAGGATGTAGTATGACTTGGCTTGTCGAGCCACTCGTTCTGCCTCCGCGTCTTCTTCAGGAAGGACTCCCTTCAGCAGGTAGTCTTTGAGTTCGTCAACCCAGCCTGTCTCTTGGTGCACCATAGCCAGCAGCAGACGCTCCCCTGAGGATGGACCGCAGTTGGGTGCCCCACCTATAGGAGGTGGTGGGAGTACTTCGTCTGTGCTTGCGGCTGCTGCTTCTTGTGGCTGCTTTATGGACGCCTTGGAGAGTCTCTCTTCAAACACGCCGGCCGACTGGGCCTGCCTTCGTGATGCTCGCTTGGCGATGTCATCTGCCTCTTGGTTCTCCTTTCGCGGGATGTGCATGAGCTCCATGCCCCTGAAGTGCTTCTCGAGCTTGCGGACCTCTTCAAGGTAGGCGGCCATGTGGTCGTCTTAGGCGTGTAGCTCTTGTTGGAGAAGTTAACCAGGAGCTGGGAATCACCCTTTATGAGTAAGTGCTTGACGCCAAGGGCGATTGCGGCTCTGAGCCCGGCGAGGAGGCCCTCGTACTCGGCGATGTTGTTGGAGATCTTGTCTATTGTGAAGCACAGCTGGATGGCGTAGTAGAGCTTGTCACCTTTTGGTGAGGTTAAGACAACGCCAGCCCCACCATTGCGGCAGGCGAAAGCTCCATCGAAGTGCATGGTCCAGTGACTTGGCATTGTATCTCCCGATGACGCGGTTTCTTCTTCGCGAGGCTCTTCAGGAGGGTCTGTCCACTCGGCGACGAAATCCGCCAGCGCTCTCCCTTTTATGACTCTTGTGGTGTCGAAGCGCAAGTTGAATGGCTGCAGCTCAATGTTCCACCCTGCGACGCGGTCAGTAGCGTTGGGGTTGCGCAGGATCTGCTCCAGGGGGAAGGACGTGACCACCGTGATGGGGTGACCCTGGAAGTAGTGGCGCAGCTTCCTGGAGGCGATGAGTAGCGCGAGGAGGAGCTTCTGCTGCACTGGGTACCGCTCGCGAGCATCTCGCAGTACAGTACTGACGAAGTAGACTGGATGCTCGACGAGGGTCGTTGATGGTGCAGCAGCGTCGGCTCCCTCGAGAGGCTCCTCAGGAGTTTTGGCGAGGTTTGCCTGTGGAGGAGCCTCGGCAGGAGTGCTCGTGGAGGGCTCGACTTGAGGCTGTGGGCCTGGCGCTGGGTCTGGAGAGACGTTCCTTCGTCGGGAGGTTCTGGACTTGGTGTGGCAGTGCTTTTCTTGGGGAGAACTGGCTCTTCTCTTTCCACCACCAGGACGGCGCTAGCAGTTTGTGGAGTGGCTGCTAGGTACAGCTTCAGATGCTCGCCTGCCCTGGGGGCTACCATGACTGGTGAGCTAGCCAAGTATTTCTTCAAGTCCTTAAATGCTTCGTCAGCCTCTGGAGTCCACTTGAAGGTGCCGGATTTCTTCATGATCTTGAAAAATGGCAAGGCTCTCTCGCCGAACTTGGAGATGAAGCGGCCTAAGCTGGCCATGCATCCTGCTAGGCGCTGCATGTCCTTGCGGCGGCGAGGTGGCTGCATGTCTTCTATAGCCTTGATCTTGTCAGGGTTGGCTTCTATGCCGCGGTGGGACACGAGGAACCCGAGGAGCTTGCCTGAAGGCACCCCGAAGACGCACTTGGCGGGGTTTAACTTGATGTTCACCTTGCGCAGGCTGGCGAAGGTTTCCTCGAGATCCTTCAAGAGAGTGTCTCCCTCGCGAGACTTGACCACGATGTCGTCGACATAAGCTTCTGCATTTCTTCCATCTGAGCCCCCAAGGCGCTCATGAGCCTCTGGAAGTGGCGCCGGCGTTTTTTAGGCCAAAGGGCATGCAAGTGTAGCAATACACACCACAAGGGGTGAGAAATGCTGTTTTCTCTCTCTTCCTTGGCCATTTTGATCTGGTGGTAGCCTGAGAAGGCATCCAGGAAACAGAGGAGATCACAGCGCGGTGGAGTCCACGATCTGGTCTATCCTTGGCATGGGGTAAGGGG
>CAMZMU010000096.1:98328908-98490385 GCA_947311845.1 Poa pratensis
GCGGTATCCGTGGCCGTCAGTGGTATGCAGTTGTACCACTGACGGGCGGGATAGCAGCCGTCAGTGCTACTGTATACCACTGACGAGCAGCGTTTTCGTGTGTCAGTGTTAATTTTTTCTTTTTGTTTATTTTGTTTATTTTCTTCTGTTTTTTTCTTCGCTTTGTCTCTTTTCTTTTTTGCTTCTTTTTTCTATATAATAATGCGTCATCGGATATTAATAGTGTTTTGATCGATACAAGTGGATGGATGCATATAATTAATATAAAAAGATCGAGATACATTATAATTGCTCGCATATATATAGTTTCACCGATCGATACGTACAAATTAAGTGCGTTATCGATACAAGTGCTTAATTATACAAAGAGAGATTACACATGCATAATTTCTTAACATTTGACAATCTTCGTGCCTTTTTTGTCGCTGTTGAATTAATTAGTATTAGCCCCACACATCGGCCGTGACTTGGTTTCTTTTGAAGCGGAATACCTGAGTACCATATATATGTAGTGTGGTCCCTTCTTCTCTCCTCACGACAACACGACAAGGCCGTGACGGGTAGGTTAATTATAAAGAACATTGGACACGTGCTTAATTAGCCAACCCATGGGCTCATTTTGTGCGGTGATCCGCTTGGTGTAGTGCCGGCTTCGGGTACAAACCAAGGTTTTGTTAAAGTATATATACATTCGGTCTTCTTTTATGATGTGCCGATATCTCCTAACCGATCTGACAACTGAACATCGACACCTTGCATCTCTCAGAGTATTTTCCTATTTCACAAAATTTGAATTTTCCCATTTCGACTTTCACAAAATTTGAAATATTTCCCATTTTCACAAAAAATGAAATTTTGGAAATTCACAAAATTTGAAATTTTCACATTTCACAAAATTTGTGAAATATGGGAAATTTCACAACATATAAAATTTTCACGTTTCACAAAAATTGTGAAATTTTTCAAATTCCACATTTCACAAAATTGTGAAAATTTTTAAATTTCACAAAATTTATGAATTTTTCACATTTCACAATCTTTTGAAATTTTCAAATTTCAATTTTTTTGTGAAATTTTCTATTTTGAATTTTGTGGCTGGTCAGATTTTCACAAAATTTGTGAAAAATTTCAAATTTCACAAAATTTATGAATTTTTTCACATTTCACAATTTTTTTGAAATTTTGCATTTATGGCTGGTCGGATTTTGCATTTATAATCACAGGTTACCACTGACAGCGAAACACTTGCACGTCAGCGGTATGTTTCATAGTCACTGACGAGCCGTATACGTGGCCATCAGGGATAGGTGAGGCCCGCAATGAGCCAATTGGGCGAAACACCCTGACGTTCTTCTTTTCCGAACGTCAGTGGTACCGAAATAGCAATGACACACGGGAAACACGCACGTCATTGCTAAGAGGGGCCCACGTGCGCTCGCGTGTTCGAATACACTGCTGACGTACCGTTCAGCCTGTACGTCAGTGCTATTACAACACCACTGACGTCGGATATGTCGCACGTCAGTGCTATGTAGCACTGACCTACAGTGTGTTTCGCCGTCAAGGAATGACAAACGGCTATAAGCTTTTTTCCTACTAGTGAGGACCAAATGCATAAAGGCTAGCCAAGCACTCTTAATTCTGTTACCTTGATGGATATTTTGGGGTTCTCTCAAATAGTTGTCCACCCATATGTACAAGAGAAAGACTACATTTGTGTGTCCTTATGGCATGTAAGCTAACGGGGAATGCCATTTGGGTTGTATCATGCACTCGTTACTTCTCAACAATGTAAAACTGCCGTATCGTGGATTAGATGATGGAAGTATATGGACAATTTTTCCATCTATGGAATTTCACTTGATAAATGTTCTATAATCTAAATAAAATCTTGGCAGTGATGTGAGGACTATCTGTCCTCAACTGGGAGAAGTGGCACTTCATCGTTAAAGAAGGTTATATTACTGGTGATAAAGTGTATGGTAGAAAAACATATGTAAAGAAGTCAACATCGAGGCTATTGAGAATCTAACTTCACCCTAGAGTGTGAAAGGAATAAGAAGTTTTCTCCGATACACATGTTCCTTATAGGCGCTTCATCAAAGATTTTCTAAAGTGTCTAAACCTGAATAACTTGTTGCAAAAACGTTGTTCATTTCACATTTGATGATTGAATGTACTTGCTTCTGTAAGCTTTAAAAGGCTTGATTAATGCACTAGTCATAAAGGAACAAAAGTGGGATAAACCTTTGGCCTCGCTTGCACCTCTGGTGATTAAGTTGTAGGTGACACACTGGGGCAGACGTTATGGTGATAACTTCAATATCATTCATTATGTTAGTCATACTCTCATTGAGGCTCTGTAAAATATTATGGCGGAAAAGGAACTATTTGTTTGTCGTTTTCATTTTTTATAAAGTTAAACATATCTGATTGATCTAGAGTGAAAGTTCATACGATCATCAGGCATGAAAGAAAGATCATAAGTCTAGATTTAATCCGCTACCTTTTGCTATTGTATGAATTTGAACAACGGATTGCTGAAAGGAGTATGTAGATCAACTACAAGAAACTCATGTCAAAAATGAAGGTCACGCCCGCTTGCTGGTCCACTTCCAGTCCACACTCCAATATGATAAACGAGGATGCAGCTTCAGTGACTTGCTTTAACCCAAGTCTCACCGTAACTTAGCCTCAAGATCCACCATCCAATCCAGATTGGATGAACAAGGCGAGTTGGATGGTAAAAATCTCTAGTAGGAGTACTTAGCTGCATTGCGACGGCCTCCTCGTCTACGACGCGTACTCTGTCCCCATCACGACAGTTATGTCGGTCGCTAAAGGTAATTGAACCTGCTGTTTAGTGAGTTGTGTAGCTATGTGATCTGCGTGTGTACAAGAAAAAGTGTCTCGATTATTGTCTGAACCTAGCTGTTGCATGCTCGTACTGAATTTGGTGCCCTGATTGTTGTCTCAACCTACTGTCGTGTGCAGGGCGGAGCTTGGGCTTTCTGTATGGGGGCAAATTGGGTCGAAAATAGCAAACACAAGCCTAATTTTTCCAATCTGGGGGGCAAATGGGCCAGTTATGAGGCATTCCTTTGCTACAAGCCCATGAAGGGGGGGGGGGGGGGGGGTTGTAGCTCCGCCACTGGTCGTGTGTGCAAGTTTGAAACCTAGTGTAACTATAGTGTAAACTAGTTGTTTCATGTTAGTTAGTTTTGTGCAATTTGGTCAAACTAATTATACTATCCACAATGACAGAAAAAATTGGTGGTACAGAATGGCAGAATCGGATAAGGGAGGCCTAAATGTACTAGTTTGTTGCATGCTAGTTAGTCGATTGAGGCCTAAGTGTACAACTAGGGAGGCCTAAATGTATTTTGGGTGCTAATATAGTCTTCTGTTCAGTACCAATTGTTACTACAAGTTTGAATGATCTGCTATAGACTGCCAAGCTAAGTGTTTGAGTTTCTGATCATCTACTATACTTTTTTTCTTGCTTTTACTTCTGAGTTTGTCAATGATTACATCTGTTCTAAATGGATTTTTCCTTGTATATTAACATGCTGCCAACTGTTTTATGGATTTGCTGCAATTGAAATGGCGCAAAAAGTGCCACAAAAATCCATCGAAATACCACAAAGATAGAAATGGCTCAAAATTCAAACTTACCAGGAATTTTTGAAAAAACCCAAGGAAATCAATACGTTGTTTGCTGCAGTCTAGGAATGTTTCAGCTCATTCGGACATACAGTTTGTGAATATGGAGCATTTCAAATTTCTTACCCAAAATTCGAACTCAGAATTCAAACTCCTACTCCTACTGCTATTGCTATTGGTACTGACTTTGGGAATTGGCATCTTTCTTCATAGGGGCCTAGCCAAGGAAAGCTTTCCCATTAAATGAATGTGCTTGCTACTCTTCGATTCCTGCGGGAAGTGTGGGACTAATTGAATTTCATTCTTGTCTGCTAAGAGAATTCTTCTTCCTTACAGCTTACATTCATGCATCCACCGTTACCAGAGCCTCGGTACCTATACCGGAATCTTAACCATCACCATCACCGGTATCACCTCCATCTTTACCAGACTCAGTATAACCATTATCATTATCATCATTGTTTCCACCATCATCAACATTGTCCTCAGAAACAGGAACTATTTTTAAGTAAGAATCCTTGCAACCTAAAGAATTCATACTCTCAGCACCATAAATAAGAGCACCGGGAATTAGCTGAGCATCCAGAAAATTGTGAAAAAATTCAGTAAATCATACACGTTGTTTCATACAATCTGGAAAATTTTCAGTCCATCCGGACATACGGTTTCAGAATAAGGAACATTTTAAGTTCTGAAAGTGCTATGTTCTGAGAGTTGATAACGCGCAACAAACCAGCCTGAGCTACGAAAAACTCCTCCCGGGTCGCTCCCCTGTGAGCAGCTCCGGAGGCCCTCCCCTCCCCCAAACCCTAGAAGGCTCCGACCATTGACCTTGCCCCCGCCGCTGCCGACGCCGGCGGTGGTGGCGGCGCCCATCCCGTCGACGACGGTGGGCAGGAGAGGTGCTCCTCGGTGGCGGCTCACGGGGGCGGTGGGGCGTTGGCGGCGGGCGGCGCGGTCGGGTGGCCGGCGCAAGGACTCGTGGCGGAGTGACGTTGTAGAGGGTAATGTCTACGCACGCTTCTATTCTTGTAGACAGTGTTGGGCCTTCAAGTGCAGGGAGGTAGAGGTCAAAGATATCCCTCTCAAGCAACCCTGCAATTTAGATATAACAGTCTCTTGTGTCCCCAACACACTAATACACTTGTCAGATGTATAGGTGCACTAGTTCGACGAAGAGATGTTAAAATACGAGTGATATGGATGATTATAAGTAGTAATTACAATCTGAAATAAAAATGGCAGCAAGCAAACATGAGACAAAATGAGAGTAAACGGTGTTTCAATGCTTGGAAATAAGGCCTAGGGATCATACTTTCACTAGTGGACACTCTCAACAATAATAATATAATTGAATACATAAATATTTCCTCTTCACTATGCTACTCTGAATTATTCTCTCGTTGGATAACGAACACCAATCCACTGCGTAGGGCTATAAAAGCACACCTTAAAGTCGCATTCCACATCTAGGGAACCCCACACTGTCAACTTGAGCGCCCTAAAATAGTACTAGACAAACACCACAATTTCATAGAGACATCCAACACAAATAATAACTCATGATAAGTATTCTGTAATCTTTAGCCTAAGAGCCACACACGGTGCGCACACTGTCAACTTCGCACCGTGGTACAAAGTGACTCCGGAGTTTACATTAATAAAACCACTCAAGTAGCATATAAGATAATGAGAGTAACATCTATGGATTCAACTAGATTACAAAGCTCATGATCACATAAAGATCACACCATGGGAGAGAGAGATAAACCACATAGCTACCATACGAGCCCTCAGCCCCGAGAGAACTACTCACACATGGTCATGGTGATGAGGAGCTTGATGGAGAGGTGTAGCCCGGAGTGGAGGCGGCAGCCACGGCGCGGCGACGGCGGCAGCAGCCGTGGAGGCGGCGGCGGCGGCCCTTGGAGATGGTGCTGGTATGGAGGAGGTTCTCCACCCCAAGACGCCTGCCTGGGAGGAGGAAAATTCGTGGTATGGGGGCTCCCCATGAGTTAGGTTTCCTCTCCTTATATATGCTCTCGGATTCCCGTCATCTCCTTTAGGATTTCGGTAAAGCTGCGATATCTGGAGCGTCCGAACTCGGAATTAGGCGAATTTTAAGTCCAGATCGATTGGCAAAAAAATTCCATGCAACTTGCGTGACTAGACTTTTTCTGTTGACGTCGTCTTCTGTCCGGTACGTGACAATCTCTGAAAAACGTTTTCAAACAGATTTCAGGGAGGTCCCGATTCGACTCCAACAAGGTTTTCTTTGCCCAATTTTGATAATTCCTACACATTAAAGTGTAAAACAAGAACATTGTGCACTTTGGCAACTTTAGTAGGTTAGTCCAATAATGTCATAATATGATATAAAGTGTATATAAAACATGTAACAATTGGTATATATAAGCATGGAACATCAGAAACTATAGATACGTTTGAGACGTATCAAGCATCCCCAAGCTTAGTTCTACTCGTCCTCGAGTAGGTAAAACGATAAAAAACAAAATAATTTCTGAGGTGACATGCTACCATCATAATATTGATCAAATAGTATTGTAAAGCACATGTTA
Source organism: Poa pratensis (assembly GCA_947311845.1). Taxonomy (NCBI): domain Eukaryota; kingdom Viridiplantae; phylum Streptophyta; class Magnoliopsida; order Poales; family Poaceae; genus Poa; species Poa pratensis. Next base: position 98,335,151 of record CAMZMU010000096.1, read on the forward strand.
TGAATGAAGTGATCCAGGTCAATGGTCTATAGTTTGCTAGCAAGTAGATAATGAGGAAACAACTGAATCATATACGCAAAAACTTTTCATGAATAGTACTTTCGAGACAAGCATCAAAGAGTTGTGCATAAGAGTTAACTCATAAAGCAATAGATTCTAAGTAAAGGTATTTAACCAACACAAATGAAGATTTAAGCTTCAGCAATTGCTTTCAACTTTCAACATATATATCTCATGGATATTTGTCAACACAAAGCAATATAATGAGTGCAATATACAAGCATATAAAAATTGTTGCACCAAAGTTGACACTAGTGTTTGCTTCTGAGATAGAAAGAAGTAGGAAAACTGACTCAACATAAAAGTAAAAGAAAGGCCCTTCGCAGAGGGAAGCAGGGATTAAATCATGTGCTAGAGCTTTTTAAGTTTTTGAAATCATATAGAGAGTAAATTTTTTGGGAGGTGTTTGTTAATAGTCAACGAATCAGAAAATGGAAAGTACAATATGACCCTGCCAACCAGACTTTTAAGAGCGGCTCCCATGAAGGACGTTATTTCTACCAGCAAGGCAGATCATCCCTCTTCTCTTTTGTTTACACATGTAGATATTTCACTGTTTGTCATTGCTTGACTGATAAATCAGGGAAAAAATGTGAAGATAATTAAGCGGTTAAAGTTGTAATTAATTGGGACTGTGTACCCCATTTGCCAGCTCTTTTGCAAAATTAATGGATAAGCGGATGTATATGCCGCTAGTCCGTTGGTAAAGTCTGTTTTACAGTTGACATAAAGACATCCACCCCGTCCTCATGAGCTTGGTAAATATTGACACAAAATAGGAGTAATAATTTTTGAATAGTTAAAAGTAGCACATGAAAAATTTACTTGGAATGGCAAGGAAATACCACATATAGGTAGTTATGGTGGACACAGATGGCATGGATTTTGCTCAAGGTTTTGGATGCACGAGAAGCATTCCCTCTCAGTACAGAGTTTAGACTAGCAAGTTTATTTGAAGCAAACACAGGATATCAACCGCCACAGCAAGACTTATATGAAAACATATTGCAAGCATTATAAGACTCTACACTGTCTTCCTTGTTAACCAAACCCTTTTACTAGAAAATATCTAGACCTTAGAGATACCAATCATGCAAACCAAATTTCAACGAGCTTTACGGTAGTTCTTCATTAATAGGTTTTAACTACATGATACAAAAGCTTAAACATGAACTACTTGATAACTCAAAACAATTGACAAGTATCAAATTATCCAATACAGTGATCTACAAGAATATGTAAAGCTTTTTCGTTATACCATCTACCACATGCAGCATTTTCTGTTCCAACCAAACACCAATCAACTTTTTTCAACATAAACTCTCCAAATAATTATAAATGAAACAAGAGAGTACTCTATCTAAAGAACTAACAGCTCTGAACAAGAGATGCATGAAAAACAGGAGCTAAAAGCAAAACAGTAGCTAACAAGAATACTCAACAAGTATAAGTGAAGAATAGGAGTATTCACATGAAAAAGCGGAGCGTGTCTCTCTCCCAAACAAGATCGCTAGGATCCAACCAAGTTGATTTCAGAAAATAAAATAACAAAGCAAAAATAAAAGCACACGGACGCTCTAAGCAAAGCACATATGATGTGAAAGAATTAAAATATAGTTTCATTAGAGATGACCTGATAAGTTGCTGATGAAGAAGGGGATGCCTTGGGCATCCCCAAGATTAGACGCTTGAGTCTTCTTGAAATATGCTGGGGTGATCCATGGGAGCATCCCCAAGCTTAAGCTCTTCACTCTTCTTGATCACATTATATCATCCTTCTCTCTTGACCCTTGAAAACTTCCGCCACACCAAACTCAGAGTAATTCTCATTAGAGGGTTAGTGCACAATCAAAAACTCACATGTTCTATAAGGACACAAACATGACAATTACTTTCTAAACATTAGCTACTGCCACTGATGTTATGTGAAGCTCTTCCACCACAAACAATTCCACTCAACACTAGTAAAAGAGAGAATGCAAAATAAAAGGCAGAATCTGTCTAAAACAGAACAGTCCGTAAAGATGAATTTTTTCGAGGCACTTACGTTGCTCAAATCAGAAAACTCAAAACTAATGAAAGATGCATACATATCTGAGTATCACGCACAAAAATTTCAGATTTAAATAATTTTTCTGTGATTTTACAGAAGCAAAACGGTGAACAGCGGAAATCTGTTCCTGCGCAGAAATCCAAATCTAGCATCATCTTCCTATTAGAGGCCTTACTTGGCACAACAATGCAAGAAAATAAAGATACAAAAGCATTGCTACAGAAGTAAACAGCACCTTGACTCAAATAAAATAAAAATAGCAGAAAATAAAAACAATGGGTTGTCTCCCACAAGCGCTTTTCTTTAAAGCCTTTTAGCTAGGCATGATAATTTTGATGATGCTCTCATATGTATAAGAGTTGAATATGAAAGAGCATCGAAAAGCAAATATCAAACATATTTAAGTCTAACCCACTTCCTATGCAAAGGAATCTTGTAAGAAAAGAAATCAATAAAGCACAAAGTGACTAGCATAGGAAGGCAAAACAAGTGGAACTTCAAAAATTTCAACATAAAGAGAGAAGACTTGATATTATTGAGATATATGAAGTCATGTCTCCTTCTCTCATAAAACTTTCAGTAGCATCATTGATAAAATCCACAATATAACCATCACATGAAACATTCTTACCATGATCCATATGAATAAAAGTATCAATATTTTCCACATAAGCAAAGTTCTTCTTATTAATAACAATGGGAGTAGGATCATCATAAAGAACTCGAACATGGTAGACAAGTTGTATATTAGAGGGATGGTTTTGGTAAATCCCTCCATAATTATGACAAGTTTCATGAGGATGATTGTAATCATAACCTATGTCATAGTTGTCCTTATGATAATTATCAAAGACTGGAGGCATAGTATCATCATAAACAACATAAGAGTTATCTTCCAAAGTGTGTTCATTTGTAAACATATCATCATCATTTTTACGAGAAGGAGATGTCTTAAATATATAATCATCAGTAGCAAAAGGATTTTCAAACACATCACTAGCAAAAGGATTTTCAAACACATCACTAGGAGGAGAGGTCTCAAATATATAATTATTACTAGCAAAAGGATTTTCAAACACCTCATCCCCAAGCTTAGAGCTTTCCATATCATCATTGGAAGGAACATGGATAGTACTAATAGTATAGCAATTATTAACATCATCATTTTCAGAATTGGTACCCAAAAGATTTTTAATATCAAAAGTAGTGTGCTTTTCCCAATCATGATCACTACTATAAGTAACAGGCATAGGATCATCATTGAATTCAGACTCATCAGCAACACTATAATAGGAGCAACATGCTTAGGGGAAGATACCGTTTCCTCTCTCCTTTTACTCCTCCTCTTATTCTTCTTTCCCTCTTTAGGAGGGAGAGGCCTGAAAGGAGACTTCTCCACATACCCTGGTTTATTGTTAGAAACAATAGAAGAAACTTGGGAGGATTCCTCTTTTTCATTAATAAGAGTAAAACAAACATTAGTCCTTTCATATTTTGGTAAAGTCGATCCATCTTTTATAATATTTTTGTATGTAAGTGTTGGCATGGCAATTATAAACACAATAGAGATGACATCCATGCAACACGCTATTCATATCAAAAGCACTCATATCTAACGAAGAAGTTTTTCTTGATAACTCTTCACACCCCAAAAATAATGTAAGTTCATCATGCTGATTAGGAGTGATCATGTTATCACAAAAGTCTCTCGCAGTATCCTTGTTAGAACCTGAGCATTGTAATTCGAAATGACCCTCTTTATAGCAAAGTTCACAAATAAAAGGATAAGGGCACACACTTTTTCAGCAAAATCACTTAGAGCCTTGTACCACGTTCTAGTTTTTTCATTCCTATGATGGATACAATATTCTTCTTCGATTTGATTCTTTTCACAAGGTCTAAGTGCTCCACAAAATTAACATGCTTATAAGAAATAGTATTTTCAGAAGTTTGAGCATGTTTATTGCAATCATTAGTGACAATTTCATTTTCCATGCAAGTGTCTTTGAAAGGTTCATGATACAAGTCCCAATTTCCTTTAGGAATATTAATATGAGAAGCAAAGTCTTTACACCAATCAACAATGATTTGAGAATCAAGATCATATTTAGCACTAAGCTCATGAAAACTAGCAGTTTCAAGAAAGACTTAATGCAATCATACTCATAGTTTATACCTGATTCTTTACCTTTGTCGTTATCCCAATCTTTAGTATTACTTTGAATTGTTTCAAGGAGATCCCATTTAGCTTCAACCTTCTTACTTGTGAAAGAACCCTCTGAACAGGCATCTAGATAATCCTTGCAATGACCTGAAAGCCTTGCATAAAAATTAGTAACAATTATTTCCTCAGGAAGCCCATGGTTAGGACATTTGAGTATTAATATTTTCAGTCTCCCCCAAGCTTGAGCAATGCTTTCTCCATCACGAGGACAAAAATTATAAATGTAATTCCTATCTAAATGCCTTTCATAAGGGGGATACAATTTAGAGTAAAAGAGAGATTCAAGCTCCTTCCACTCCGAATGATGAGGATCATCTAGTAGCTCGTACCACTCCCTTGCTTTGTCCTTAAGTGACAATGGAAATAATTTCTTCATGGCATTTTCTCTTGATAGACCTGCAACCTTAAACAACTCACAAAGTTCTGTAAGTTTCAACAAGTGATCATTTGGATGGATGATACGTCTCAAACGTATCTATAATTTTTGATGTTCCATGCTTGTTTTATACCAATTGCTACATGTTTTGCATCTACTTTATATCACTTTTATACATTTTTTGGGACTAACCTATTAACAAGATGCCGAAGTGCCAGTTCCTGTTTTCTGCTGTTTTTGTATTCCAGAAAAGCTAGTCTGGAAATATTCTCGGAATTGGACGAAACTACACGGGAGTCCCTATTTTACCAGAACTCATCTGACGGACCAAAGAGGCGACGGAGAGGAGCCACGTGGGCCCCACACGTGGCCAGGGCGCGGGCCCCCCTCTGCCGCGCCCTGGGTGGTGTGGGCCCCACGGCCTCTCCAGCCGCCGCCCTTTCGCCTACTTATTCCCCCCGACGCGAAAACCCTAAGTACCTGAGCAAATATCCACGAAAAGTTCCAGAGACGCCGCCGTCGTCAACCCTAGCTCGGGAGGGTTCAGAACCTCTTCCCGGCACCCTGCCGGAGAGGGGAATCGTCACCGGAGGCTTCTACATCGCCATGCCTGCCTCCGGAGTGATGCGTGAGTAGTTCATCCTTGGACTACGGGTCCATAGCAGTAGCTAGATGGTTGTCTCTCCACTTTGTGCCATCATGTTTAGATCTTGTGAGCTGCCCTACATGATCAAGATCATATTATTGTAATGCTACATGTTGTGTTTGCTGGGATCCGATGAATATTGAATATTATGTCAAGTTGATTATCAATCTATCTTATATGTTATTTAAGATCTTGCATGCTTTCCGTTACTCGTAGATGCTTTGGCCAAGTAGATGCTTGTAACTCCAAGAGAGAGTATTTATGCTAGATAGTGGGTTCATGTCTCCGTTTAACCTGGGACAGTGACAGAAAGTTCTAAGGTTGTGGATGTGCTGTTGCCACTAGGGATAACCTAACGATGCTATGTCCACGGACATATGTGTTTGTTTACATTACGCACTTTACTTAATGCAATTATCCGTTGCTTGCAACTTAATACCAACGGGGACTCGGATGACAACCCGGCGGTGGATTATTAGTCATAGATGCTGTTGGATAACGATCTATGTATTATGTCGTAATGCCCAATTAAATATCATAGTAGTCAACATGTCATGTATATGCATTGTCATGCGCTCACTATTCGTCAATTGCCCAGCTGTAATTTGTTCACCCAACATGTTAGTTATCTTTTATGGAGAGACACCACTAGTGAACTGTGGACCCCGGTCCATTCTTTTACACTGATTAAACAACCACAAACTGCAAACTGTTCCTTTTTCATTCTCTGCAATTTAATACTCATTTTCCACACCATACGTTTAATCCTTTGTTTTCAGCAAGCCAGTGAGATTGACAACCTCACTGTTTCGTTGGGGCAAAGTAGTTTGATTGTGTTGTGTGCAGATTCCACGTCAACAGTCCAGACTCCCTCACACTATTTTTCTGGCGCCGTTGACAACCTTCTGAAGAGTTGCTGCTCCTACTGGTTCGATAACCTTGGTTTCTTTCTGAGGGAAAACTTGCTGCTGACTACATCATACCTTCCTCTTGGGGTCTCCCAACGAACGTGTGTTTCACGTCATCAAGCTATTTTTCTGGCGCCGTTGCCGGGGAGACAGCAGTCTTCTGCAAGGGGAGTTTCACGCTTCCAATCTCTTTACTTTGTTTTTGTCTTGCTTAGTTTATTTTATTTTATCTTGTTTGCTTTCAATTATCAAAAACACAAAAAAATTAGTTACTTGCATCTAGTTTACTTTCAAGTTATTTTCTGTACTGTTTTTATTTCTGCTAAAATGAGTACTCCTGAGAACACTAAGTTGTGTGATTTCACTAGCACGAACAACAATGATTTCATATGCACACCTATTGCTCCACCTGCTGCTTCAGCAGAATTTTATGAAATTAAACCTGCACTTTTAAATCTTGTTATGAAAGAGCAATTTTCTGGTGTTAGTACTGATGATGCTGCTGTTCACCTTAATAACTTTGTTGAACTTTGTGAAATGCAAAAGCTCAAGGAAGTAGATGGTGATATTATTAAACTGAAACTTTTTCCTTTCTCCTTGAGAGGACGTGCTAAAGAATGGTTGCTATCTTTGCCTAGAAATAGTATTGATTCATGGACTAAATGCAAAGATGCTTTTATTGGAAAATATTATCCTCCTGCTAAGATTATTTCTTTGAGAAGTAGCATAATGAATTTTAAGCAATTTGATAATGAACATGTTGCTCAAGCATGGGAGAGAATGAAATCATTGGTTAAAAATTGTCCCACTCATGGACTGACTACTTGGATGATCATCCAAACCTTCTATGCAGGATTAAATTTTTCTTCGAGGAATTTATTGGATTCGGCCGCTGGAGGTACCTTTATGTCCATCACTTTGGGTGCTGCAACAAAGCTTCTTGATGATATGATGATTAATTATTCTGAGTGGCACACCGAGAGAGCTCCAACAGGTAAGAAGGTAAATTCTGTTGAGGAAACCTCCTCCTTGAGTGCCAAAATTGATACTATTATGTCTATGCTTGCAAATGGTCAAACACATGTTGATCCAAATAATGTTCCTTTAGCTTCTTTGGTTGCTCAAGAAGAGCATGTTGATGTGAACTTCATTAAAAATAATAATTTCAACAACAATGCTTATAGGAATAATTTTGGTAATAGCAATTATAGGCCCTATCCTTCTAATAGTGGCAATGGTTATGGAAATTCCTATAGTAACTCCTACAATAATAATAAGAGTGTACCCTCTGATCTTGAAGTTATGCTTAAGGATTTTATTAGTACACAAACTGCTTTCAATAAAACTGTTGAGGAGAAATTTGGGAAAATTGATGTGCTTTCCTCTAAAGTTGATAGTCTTGCTCTTGATGTTGACTTATTGAAACTAAAGAACATGCCTCATGATGTTAAAGAGAGCAAAACTCTCAATGCTATACAAGTTAAAATTGATAACAATGTGAGGATGTTAGCTGAATTGCATGCTAGATGGGAAAGAGAGGATGAAATTGCTAGAAAGAACAATATTGCTAGAGTTTATACTATTACTACTTCTGAAAAGCTTCAAACTCAAGTGTTAACAAACCTCCTACCATTAATGGCAAGATAGTTGGTGTTGGTAATGTTTCCACTTCTATTGCAAAATGTCCTAAATTGCCTGATAACTCTGAAACTGTCCTTGATAAAGATGCTGAAATTTCTAGCAATAAGGAAGAGAATAATTCCATTACTTTTGATGATAATGACTTTGATTTTGATGGTTGCAATATTTCTGAAGTAATTAAGTTCTTGCAAAAGCTAGCTAGAAGTCCTAATGCTAGTGCTATAAACATGGCTTTTACTAAACATATTACTAATGCTCTCATACAAGTTAGGGAAGAGAAATTAAAACATGAAGCTTCTATCCCTAGGAAGTTAGAAGATGGTTGGGAGCCCATCATTAAATTGAAATTGAATGACTTTGATTGCAATGCTTTGTGTGACCTTGGTGCTAGTATTTCTGTTATGCCTAAAAGATTATATGATATGCTTGATTTAGCACCTTTGGAAAATTGTTACTTGGATGTTCACCTTGTTGATTCTACTATTAAAAAACCTTTGGGAAGAATTGATGATGTTCTTATCATGGTTAACAACAATTATGTCCCCGTTGATTTTATTGTCTTGGATATTGAGTGCAATCCATCATGCCCTATTGTGTGGGAAGACCTTTTCTTAGGACTGTAGGTGCTATTATTGATATGAAAGAAGGGAATATAAAATATCAATTTCCTCTCAAGAAAGGTATGGAACACTTTCCTAGGAAGAAGATTAAGCCACCTTATGATTCTATTGTTCGAACAAATTACAATGTTGATGCTTCTTCACTTGGTAATACTTGATGCATGCTTTGTGCCTAGCTAAAAGGCGTTAAAGAAAAGCGCTTATGGGAGGCAACCCATTTTATTTTTCTGCAATTTTTCTTTTATTGAGTCAAGGAGTTTGTTTACTTCTGTAGCAACTCCTTTGTATCTTTATTTTCTCGCATTGTTGTGCCAAGAGTAGCCTCTAATGATAAGATGATGCTTAATTTTGATTGCTGCGCAGAAACAGATTTTTGCTGTTCACTGTACGAAATTCCTAAAATCACCAGATTGTTAAAAATCTGAAATTTTTGTGCGTAATCTTTATGAATGTCTGAAACTTTCATTAGTTCAGAGTTTCTCGATCTGAGCGTCGTAAGTGCCTCGAAAAAATTCGTCTTTGCGGACTGTTCTGTTTTAGACAGATTATGCCTTTTTTTTTTGCATTCTCTCTTTTACTAGTGTTGAGTGAAATTCTTTTTTGGGTGGAAGAGCTTCACATAACATCAGTGGCTGTAGCTAATGTTTAAAGTAACAAATCATATTGCGTCTTTATAGAACATGTGAATTTTTGATTATGCACTAACCCTCTAATGAGATCTACTTTGAGTTTGGTGTGACGGAAGTTTTCAAGGGTCAAGAGAGAAGGATGATATAATAGGATCAAGAAGAGTGAAGAGCTTAAGCTTGGGGAGGCTCCCATGGATCTCCCCAGCATATTTCAAGAAGACTCAAGCGTCTAAGCTTGGGGATGCCCAAGGCATCCCCTTCTTCATCGTCAAAATTATCAGGTCATCTCTAGTGAAACTATATTTTAATTCTTTCACATCATATGTGCTTTTCTTGGAGCGTCTGTGTGCTTTTATTTTCAGTATTGCATTTTATTTTCAATAAAGCTTGACTGGACCCTAGCATTCTTGATTGGGAGAGAGACACGCTCCGCTTTTTCATGAGAATACTCCTATTCTTCACTTATATTTGTTGAGTATTCATATCTAGCGCTGTTCAGCTTTTAGCTCTTGTTTTCATGTATCTCTTGTCAGAGCTATTAGCTTTCTTTTGTAGAAAGTACTCTCTTGCTTCACTTATATTTGTTTGGAGAGTTGATGAAATAAATTGATTGGTGTTTGGTTGGTTCAGAAAATGTTGCATGTGGTAATTGGTATAAGGAAAAACTTGCTTAATCTTGTAGATCACTAAAATGGATAACTTGATGCTTGTCAATTGTTTTGAGTTAACAAGTAGATCATGATTAAATTGTGCATCACATGAGTTAAGCCTATTAGTGAAGAACTACCGTAAAGCTTGTTGAAAATTTGGTTTGCATCGTGGTACCTCTAAGGTCTAGATATTTTCTAATAACAGGGTTTGGTTAACAAGGAAGACGGTATGAAGTCTTATAACGTTTGCAATATGTTTGTCATATAAAACTTGGTGTACGGGTTGATATTCTTGTTTGCTTACATAACCTTGCTAGCCTAAACTCTGTACTGAGAGGGAATGCTTCTCGTGCATCCAAATCCTTGAGCCAAAATCCATGCCATTTGTGTCCACCATAACTACCTATATGTGGTATTTCCTTGCCACTCCAAGTAAATTTTTCATGTGCTACCTTTAAATTATTCAAAATGTTATTATTCCCTTTTTGTGTCAATGTTTACTAGCTCATGAGGAATTAGTGTGGTTATTCTTTATTCTATTTGTCGAGTGGACTTTTACACCTGGACTAGTGGCATATACATCCGCTTATCCAATAACTTGCAAAAAGAGCTGGCAACGGGGTGCCCAGTCCCAATTAATTACAACTTTAACCAATTAATTCTCTTCACACTTTTGCCCTGATTCATCAGTAAGCAATGACAAACAGTGAAATACCTGAATGTGTGTAAACCAAAGAGAAAGAGGGATGATCTGCCTTGCTGGTAGAAATAACGTCCTTCATGGGAGCCGCTCTTAAAAGTCCGTTCGACAGGTAGAATACTGTTCTCACCCGCTACCATTCGTTGACAATTAACAAACACCTCTCAAAAATAGATACTCCTCCATGGTATGTGATTGATGGAAGGCACCCGAGGATTCGGTTAGCCATGGCTTGTGTTAGCAAGGTTGGGAGGAGTATCAAATATTTTATGCAATCTCTATATGCTTTCAAAAACCTAAAAGCTCTAGCACATGATTTAATCCCTGCTTCCCTCTGCGAAGGGCCTTTCTTTTACTTTTATGTTGAGTCAGTTTTCCTATTCTTTCTGTCTTCCACAAGCAAACACTAGTGTCAACTTTGTTACAACATGCGTTATATGCAATGTATTGGACTTGTTATACTACTTTGTGTTGACAATATCCATGAGATAAATATGTTGAAAGTTGAAGCAAATGCTGAAACTAAATTCTTCCTTTGTGTTGATTAAATACCTTTTTTAGAAACTATTGCTTTATGAGTTAACACTTATGCAAAACTGTTTGATGCTTGTCTCGAAAGTACTATTCATGAAAACGTTTAGCTTGTGTGATTCATTGTTTACTCATTATCTATTTGATAGCAAATTATAGACCATTGACTTGGATCACTTCATTCATTTACATGTGCCTTGCAATATTATATGATCAAGATTATGATAGTAGCATGTCACCTCAAAAATTATTTTGTTTTTATCGTTTACCTACTCGAGGACGAGTAGGAACTAAGCTTGGGGATGCTGATACGTCTCAAACGTATCTATAATTTTTGATGTTCCATGCTTGTTTTATACCAATTGCTACATGTTTTGCATCTACTTTATATCACTTTTATACATTTTTTGGGACTAACCTATTAACAAGATGCCGAAGTGCCAGTTCCTGTTTTCTGCTGTTTTTGTATTCCAGAAAAGCTAGTCTGGAAATATTCTCGGAATTGGACGAAACTACACGGGGTCCCTATTTTTCCAGAACACACTGACGGACGAAAGAGCAGGAGAGGAGCCACGGGGCCCCACACGCCAGGGCGCGGGCCCCCCTCTGCCGCGCCCTGGGGTGGTGTGGGCCCCTCGGGGTCTCCAGCCGCCGCCCTTTCGCCTACTTATTCCCCCCGACGCGAAAACCCTAAGTACCTGAGCAAATATCCACGAAAAGTTCCAGAGACGCCGCCGTCGTCAACCCTAGCTCGGGAGGGTTCAGAACCTCTTCCCGGCACCCTGCCGGAGAGGGGAATCGTCACCGGAGGCTTCTACATCGCCATGCCTGCCTCCGGAGTGATGCGTGAGTAGTTCATCCTTGGACTACGGGTCCATAGCAGTAGCTAGATGGTTGTCTCTCCACTTTGTGCCATCATGTTTAGATCTTGTGAGCTGCCCTACATGATCAAGATCATATTATTGTAATGCTACATGTTGTGTTTGCTGGGATCCGATGAATATTGAATATTATGTCAAGTTGATTATCAATCTATCTTATATGTTATTTAAGATCTTGCATGCTTTCCGTTACTCGTAGATGCTTTGGCCAAGTAGATGCTTGTAACTCCAAGAGAGAGTATTTATGCTAGATAGTGGGTTCATGTCTCCGTTTAACCTGGGACAGTGACAGAAAGTTCTAAGGTTGTGGATGTGCTGTTGCCACTAGGGATAACCTAACGATGCTATGTCCACGGACATATGTGTTTGTTTACATTACGCACTTTACTTAATGCAATTATCCGTTGCTTGCAACTTAATACCAACGGGGACTCGGATGACAACCCGGCGGTGGATTATTAGTCATAGATGCTGTTGGATAACGATCTATGTATTATGTCGTAATGCCCAATTAAATATCATAGTAGTCAACATGTCATGTATATGCATTGTCATGCGCTCACTATTCGTCAATTGCCCAGCTGTAATTTGTTCACCCAACATGTTAGTTATCTTTTATGGAGAGACACCACTAGTGAACTGTGGACCCCGGTCCATTCTTTTACACTGATTAAACAACCACAAACTGCAAACTGTTCCTTTTTCATTCTCTGCAATTTAATACTCATTTTCCACACCATACGTTTAATCCTTTGTTTTCAGCAAGCCAGTGAGATTGACAACCTCACTGTTTCGTTGGGGCAAAGTAGTTTGATTGTGTTGTGTGCAGATTCCACGTCAACAGTCCAGACTCCCTCAACAACACTATTTTTCTGGCGCCGTTGACAACCTTCTGAAGAGTTGCTGCTCCTACTGGTTCGATAACCTTGGTTTCTTTCTGAGGGAAAACTTGCTGCTGACTACATCATACCTTCCTCTTGGGGTCTCCCAACGAACGTGTGTTTCACGTCATCAATGGACTGTTCCATCCCCTGCATAACGTTCATCCATAACCTTTTCAACAATTTTCATAGGTATTTCAAAGGAATACTTTCAGTAGGTGGATTTAAAATATCACAAGCATCATTAGAATTATCACATATGGGAGACAAAGTATTATCAAAGCAATTTTCTCCTCCAAAGCTGGGGAACTAAAAAGATCATTTTCATAAAAACTAGCTTCCCAAGCTTAGACTTTTCCATAGCATTAGCAATAATGGTGTTCAAAGAATTCATGCTAATAACATTGCTATCACTATTATGCAAACAAACTTTCATAGGTTTTTTAATTTTCTCTTCAAAAGCATCATGTCCTAATTCAATATAAAGTTCATAAAGATCTCTAACTTTTTTGTTGTTTTCCATTAAGCCTAACTAGTGAAATTAAAACAAGAAACAAAAAGATATAATTGCAGGATCTAAAGGAGATACCTTCCAACACTTACCTCCCCGGCAACGGCGCCAGAAAAGAGCTTGATGTCTACGCACGCTTCTATTCTTGTAGACAGTGTTGGGCCTCCAAGTGCAGAGGTTTGTAGAACAGTGATGCATGTAAAATGCATACATGAACTTTGCATTATATTACTTATATTTCAATCATATTTGCATCATATAAGGGTTATATCATTGTTTTATATTGATTTTGGGAATATTTCACAGTTTCCCTGTTTTTCTGGAATTAACCCTGCACTGGCAGAAAACCCTATTTTCTATATTTTGATGTTTCAGGGACCCAAACGACGTCCAAATGACCTAATATTTTGCGGGGATAATTTTTTGGAAGGAACAAAGCGTAGGAGCGAAGGAAGCGAAAAAATGGAAACCCGGGGCCAAAAGAGGTGGGCCCACGCGGCCAGATTCCTTGGCCGTGTGGGACCCCCTATCCTGGGCCTCGAGCCTCCGATGTCGTCGATCTTCGTCCCTGTGCCTTCGTCTTGACCTAAAAAACGACTATAAAAATAGTCCCCGATGGCTTTCGGAGGGGACGCCTAGAAACACAAACCATGAAACAGAAGACCTGGAGCGGCAGATTGGAGGGGAAAAAACTCCGGCGGGGCGCTGCCGGGGTGGTCTCCATCTTCTCCAACATCTCCACCATCATCACCATGATGAAGGGGGAGTAGTCCACCCCCTGGACTTTGGTTTGTGGTGGTAACTTGATCTAATCTCTCTATGTATGATCATTGTTGAAGTCCATATGATGTGTCTTGCATAAGTATGGATCTATCTATGTAATTCCTATGGTGGATATTGTGGTATGAGATGATATTTGTTATGCATTTACCATTGTGTTGGATCTTTATGACTTGTCATACTTTGGAGATATTCTATGATGCATGTGATGGTTCGATTTATGCATAATGCCTTGTTTATCCATGTCTTGAGGTGATTGACACCACCAAGTGTAGATAGATGAGAGATGTGGTCATGCACACGAAATATGAATCATTGCACTAGTGTTTAGAATATTGTCCATTATGAAGTATGATGTATGTAGGTACGGGATGGCGATGTGACAGCGGCATATGTATTGAGTGACACAATACAGCCCAACATGCTTTATCTGGGGGTAAAAAGGAAAAGTATGATGCGGGAGTGACAACAAACCACGCTAGCCTTACGAGGGTGACCTAGCAACACAAATGATTATTTTCTTTCAACTATGTGTTTTAGGACATGTAGCCGTCATAAAAGTTTACCATTAAAGCATGACAATTTGTGTACTTTTTATCTATAACATGATAATCACCATAGATGGGAGAGAGGATGAGAGAATCAATGAACCCATGTCCATTGTTCCTATAAGAGAAAACATTTGTCTTGTCCTCTTGCATTGAAGAGGTTGGGACACTTTTACATTCTTGTTTTGTTAAATTAAACTTTCATCCATTAAATCAATTGCTAAATATAGTCTTCTGTTCAGTACCAATTGTTACTACAAGATTTGAATGATCTGCTATAGACTGCCAAAGCTAAGTGTTTGTGATGTTCTGATCATCTACTATACTTTTTTCTTGCTTTTACTTCTGAGTTGTCATGATTACATCTGTTCTAAATGGATTTTCCTTGTTATATTAACATGCTGCCAACTGTTTTATGGATTTGCTGCAATTGAAATGGCGCAAAAGTGCCACAAAAATCCATCGAAATACCACCAAAGATAGAAATGGCTCAAAATTCAAACTTACCAGGAATTTTTGAAAAAACCCAAGGAAATCATATACGTTGTTTGCTGCAGTCTAGGAAAGTTTCAGCTCATTCGGACATACAGTTTGTGAATATGGAGCATTTCAAATTTCTTACCCAAAATTCGAACTCAGAATTCAAACTCCTACTCCTACTGCTATTGCTATTGGTACTGATTTTGGGAATTGGCATCTTTCTTCATAGGGGCCTAGCCAAGGAAAGCTTTCCCATTAAATGAATGAGCTTGCGTACTCTTCGATTCCTGCGGGAAGTGTGGGAGTAATTGAATTTCATTCTTGTCTGCTAAGAGAATTCTTCTTCCTTACAGCTTACATTCAATGCATCCACCGTTACCAGAGCCTCGGTACCTATACCGGAATCTTAACCATCACCATCACCGGTATCACCTCCATCTTTACCAGACTCAGTATATCATTATCATCATTGTTTCCACCATCATCAACATTGTCCTCAGAAACAGGAACATATTTTTTAAGTAAGAATCCTTGCAACCTAAAGAATTCATACTCTCAGCACCATAAAGTTAAGAGCACCGGGAATTAGCTGAGCATCCCAGAAAATTGTGAAAAAAATTCAGTAAATCATACACGTTGTTTCATACAATCTGGAAAATTTTCAGTCCATCCGGACATACGGTTTCAGAATAAGGAACATTTTAAGTTCTGAAAGTGCTATGTTCTGAGAGTTGATAACGCGCAACAAACCAGCCTGAGCTACGAAAAACTCCTCCCGGGTCGCTCCCCTGTGAGCAGCTCCGGAGGCCCTCCCTCCCCCAAACCCTAGAAGGGCTCCGACCATTGACCCTTGCCCCCGCCGCTGCCGACGCCAGCGGTGGTGGCGGCGCCCATCCCGTCGACGACGGTGGGCAGGAGAGGTGCTCCTCGGTGGCGGCTCACGGGGCGGTGGGGCGTTGGCGGCGGGCGGCGCGGTCGGGTGGCCGGCGCCAGAGGACTCGTGGCGGAGTGACGTTGTAGAGGGGTAATGTCTACGCACGCTTCTATTCTTGTAGACAGTGTTGGGCCTTCAAGTGCAGAGGTTTGTAGAACAGCAACAAGTTTCCCTTAAATGAATCACCCAAGGTTTATCGAACTCAGGGAGGTAGAGGTCAAAGATATCCCTCTCAAGCAACCCTGCAATTTAGATATAACAGTCTCTTGTGTCCCCAACACACCTAATACACTTGTCAGATGTATAGGTGCACTAGTTCGACGAAGAGATGTTAAAATACGAGTGATATGGATGATTATAAGTAGTAATTGCAATCTGAAATAAAAATGGCAGCAAGCAAACATGAGACAAAATGAGAGTAAACGGTGTTTCAATGCTTGGAAATAAGGCCTTGGGATCATACTTTCACTAGTGGACACTCTCAACAATAATAATATAATTGAATACATAAATATTTCCTCTTCACTATGCTACTCTGAATTATTCTCTCGTTGGATAACGAACACCAATCCACTGCGTAGGGCTATAAAAGCACACCTTAAAGTCGCATTCCACATCTAGGGAACCCCACACTGTCAACTTGAGCGCCCTAAAATAGTACTAGACAAACACCACAATTTCATAGAGACATCCAACACAAATAATAACTCATGATAAGTATTCCTGTAATCTTTAGCCTAAGAGCCACACACGGTGCGCACACTGTCAACTTCGCACCGTGGTACAAAAGTGACTCCGGAGTTTACATTAATAAAACCACTCAAGTAGCATATAAGATAATGAAGAGTAACATCTATGGATTCAACTAGATTACAAAGCTCATGATCACATAAAGATCACACCATGGGAGAGAGAGATAAACCACATAGCTACCATACGAGCCCTCAGCCCCGAGAGGAACTACTCACACATGGTCATGGTGATGAGGAGCTTGATGGAGAGGTGCAGCCCGGAGTGGAGGCGGCAGCCACGGCGCGGCGACGGCGGCAGCAGCCCGTGGAGGCGGCGGCGGCCCTTGGAGATGGTGCTGGTATGGAGGAGGTTCTCCACCCCAAGACGCCTGCCTGGGAGGAGGAAAATTCGTGGTATGGGGGCCTCCCCATGAGTTAGGTTTCCTCTCCTTATATATGCTCTCGGATTCCCGTCATCTCCTTTAGGATTTCGGTAAAGCTGCGATATCTGGAGCGTCCGAACTCGGAATTAGGCGAATTTTAAGTCTAGATCGATTGGCAAAAAATTCCATGCAACTTGCGTGACTAGACTTTTTCTGTTTGACGTCGTCTTCTGTCCGGTACGTGACAATCTCCGAAAAACGTTTTCAAACAGATTTCAGGGAGGTCCCGATTCGACTCCAACAAGGTTTTCTTTGCCCAATTTTGATAATTCCTACACATTAAAGTGTAAAACAAGAACATTGTGCACTTTGGCAACTATTAGTAGGTTAGTCCAATAAATGTCATAATATGATATAAAGTGTATATAAAACATGTAACAATTGGTATAATATAAGCATGGAACATCAGAAACTATAGATACGTTTGAGACGTATCAAGCATCCCCAAGCTTAGTTCTACTCGTCCTCGAGTAGGTAAAACGATAAAAAACAAAATAATTTCTGAGGTGACATGCTACCATCATAATATTGATCAAATAGTATTGTAAAGCACATGTTATGAATGAAGTGATCCAGGTCAATGGTCTATAGTTTGCTAGCAAGTAGATAATGAGCAAACAACTGAGCCGTATCAAGGGGGTGGGACGCCGCGGCGGCGACCATCCGATCTGTCGCACGGCGATTTGGAGGTTCTGCGTGAAAGCGACCTGGGCCTCATGGTTCCGATCTGGACACTTCCGATCTGAACCAGAGAGTCCAGCTGCCAGGGACGGTGACGTGGGTAGTTTGGTTGTGGCCTTGGCCACGCCGGCGTTGACCTGCATTTGTTCGCTGGTTTATCCCCTCCTATACTGATGTTCCGGCTGGGAGTGGTCTCGTGACGTCGGGGCCTGCGAGGCTTCAGAATAACGGCGGTGGTCTTAGGGTTCCTGTTGCGCCAAGACGAAGATCTACCTGACACATGTCCTCTTTGATCTGGCTGGAGTGTCGGGTTCCGGAAGGCTCCGCCGGCGGTCTCGCATGGACGTTTATGTCTAGAGACTGTTGGATCGGGTGGGATTGCGGCGCGAAGCGCTACTTCCGTTGCCATCATGGGCAAATCCATGATGAAGTCAGAGGTGGAGAATGTCATGGCAGCGAGATTGGAGGACTACTAATGGTGATTCGAGCCTTTGGCGGTGAAGAGGAACTTGCTTGGAGCTTCAGGACTCGTAGCAGCGGTATGCAAGTGGGGGCGACAACACAGGTGAAGTTCAAAGTCTTACCTTTTAGGTGAAAGTCCAAGGTCTGACCTTAATTGGTTGTGCTTGGCAATGGCCTTGTTGAAGAAATTGTTTTGAGAGCGGTGACTATCTCTAGGGTGAAAACCAAGATCTCGATCGGGCGACGATGGTGCTTGTGCACTGTTTTTTTGTTGAAGGCAATTTTTTTTTGATAGTCTGGACATCAAGTGTTGTCTTGGTGGTGGTTGTGCTACTGATGTAAGAACTGTAACTCTGTAGCGGGACTTTTTTTTTTAGTTTCTTCTTCTTATTGTCTTTCGGCTGTATGCATCCGTAGTATCTTCGGTTATTGCGTTGTTGCAGAGGCTGGGTGTAATTGATATCTCCACGATATTAATATACTCTTTATCTAAAAAAATATGCTGAGACTTTTGCCTCCAGTCATTCCTGTCCATCCGATCTGGATTGGATGGTGGATCTTGGGGCTAAGTTACGGTGAGACTTGGTTGAAGCAAGTCACTCAAGCTGCGTCTGATAAAATACGAAGATACTTTCTTCCTTGGTTGCTACTCCCTCCGTTCCATAATATAAGATGTTTAAGGTTTACGCATGCATATCTACATTCATACTAAAAAGAATATACACGTATACTAAAAAGTGTCTACATACACATGTATGCATGTGAATGTGAAAAGGGCTAAAACATTTTATATTGTGGAACGGAGGAAGTATATGACGGTACAACAGAAGCTCATGTTTGGCGTAGCGCTGCTGGATCTGCAAGACATGTTTAATTTATGTATTTTGTGCACAAGTGCGACGAAATGTGGTGTTTGCTACAATTTTCTCGAAATTACATTCCAGCCTTGTTAGCTTCAGACAGTTACCTGAAATTAAGATTAACCGGTTTATTTAGGTTAGATGCAACTAATTAGACAAAGAATTATGTTTGGATTCGAAATTTTCCGTATCTTATATAAAAGTGTCATGAAGTGACGGAATATGTTTTAACTCGTAGATATAGACTAGCTAATTGCCCGTGCGTTGCTACGGGTATAAAAATTACATGGTTATTGTCAACAAAGAGGAGAGTTTTGCATTTCGGGTTTGGAATTGTCTAGCAGTGCAACGGGCTTTGAAATGCCCTGAATTGTCAAGTTTCTCAAAATGTTTTTTTGACCTGTTAGCTGAAACTTTGGATCGTCTGTGTTGATTATTATTCTGCATTGAATGCATTGAAATTGCTTTTCTTTCTTAAATTCCGGAAAACACTATGTTATGTGGTCATAATTCAGTTTTACACGTTACGATTACTTCTGTTGTCACCTTTCATTTGCTGCATTCGCAAAGAATTAACTCGTAGATATAGATGCACCCACTGTACAAAAAAGCGCATTTCAAAATGTCAAAAAAATTAAGGAAATCAGGTGTACATACACATATTTTATATTTGCACACAAAGTTTTGCGATTTTTTTTGTGTGGCCTGTGTAAAAGATAAATTCAGAAGTTCCAAAATGATTTTTCACACGACATTTTTTTGTCTTGTTTTACAGGGCAGAAAAAAATTCACAACTTTTTTGCACAGACATAGAATATCCGGATAAATATCCGAAATTTGTGTTTGAATTTTATTGACATTTTGAACATTTAAAATGCATTTTTATAACAGGAGCATCTTATAAAGAGCCAAAACATTGGGTGATGTGTTCGACGAAGTGTTGCATTTGCTCTTTGCTGCCTCCTTCAGCCCAGCAAGCCAGGCCAACTCGGGGATTTTTGATGATTTGCCCCATTTTACATCTGAAATTTGATTATTTGCCACATGACCACCACATGTCAGTGACACATAATGTGGCAAATAATCAAACTGCAAAATAAAATGGGGCAAATCGTCAAATCCCCCGCCAACTCGTCTGGTCTCACGCCTTGCGCCCTTGCTAACTCACAGGCTGCGCCTGGAGCGGAACCAGGAGCCAAACCCTAACTCCCACGTCCCAAACCCGAGCCAGAGAGGCGGCGGCCGGCGGGTGGCGATACGTCTCGGCTGCGCGGCGGAAGGCAGCAGCACGACTGCAGTGAACCAGGCGGCGCGCGCAGCAGGTAATCTCCATCCTCTTTCCTTTCCGATTCAAGATTTTAGAAATCGGTATCTACTGGTCTTGTGATCTTCGGCACCTGCTGATTCTTGATCGGAGAACGTCTGAGAAAATGGATGTGAGGGCAGCCACTTGTGGCTAGCCCAATGGTGCATCCTGAGGGACGGTTGCGCGGTAGCATCTTCCCCCCGTCAATCCTCTGTCCGCTCTCCCTTCTCCATCCCGGACTATCCCGGTGGCCGACCAGGTGGTTGTGGGTATGCCCATCCCACCCACCCTTTCCCTTGAACCAAATACACCCTTAATGTTAACATACTCATCAGATAGTCTTGGCATTTTTGCCACCCTAGTGTGAGATTGCTTGAATTAGGCTGAGCCACACATGCATGAGGTGATTAAGATCTGAATTATAGAGCATGATTTAAGTGAGAAGGGCAAGCTTGCTAGTATGTCATGTGTCGCGGGGGCTTCCACGGCTATTAGGGCATGTACAATAGTCCACCATCAGCTGTCTATAAGGGCTGCCACCTAGGATTTTTTGTGACGTGGAGGAAAAAGAGGGAGGAGAGAGAACGAGTCCTTCGGTAGAAATACAGACGATCTGCAGCCCAAGAAAATCGGTCGCTACAGACGGCTTCTTCCCATTGTACAGAGGGTGTCTGCAATCTACAGATTTAAAAGAGTTTTCGTTTTATTTTGGTCTTCATTATTATGGATCTTGGATCTAGCGTCCCAGTGCTTGGTACCGGTGAAGGGCGCCTGGAGCTAGCATGACGTGTGATCGAATTCGATCGATCCATCATTTGCTTGCAGTCTTCTTAATTCTTTCTCTGTTCTCTACTCGTAAGATTCTGCAGTTCTCTGAACTTCACTTCGCTTGATTGTTTCAGCAGATTTTTATAAACTAGACCGACTATTGTTTTAGAAGATTGGAACCGTATTTATTTCATTATTTTTTATTTGGGGGATTTGGATCGATGGTAAGTGGACAGTTATCGTTGGAAGTTGCAGATTTTTCCAGCCAATACAGATAGACAAATAGACAGTTTATTGTAGACGGTGTCTATAATACTCTTTGGCAGTGACGTGGATACAGTTTACAGACAGTATCCGTCTGAACTATTGCTCCCCTTATAACTGTACTAGTTTCTTTGAATCCATGTGTGCAGGAGGTTTACCCATAACGGATGTATTGATGTGCTTGCTTGCGTGCCGTGTCTCTTTTATAACTTGGGAGGATAACGTTGTGTGTAAATTATCCATCTATCACGAGACATAGACTAACGATGCTTATGAGTCAAACCTGGTGCCATTTGCTTTCTGTGCAAACAATCATCTATGGTTGATGTTTTGCTTTTGTTCAAAATAGTTATATAAGTTCCAGTGAAGTTTATACTGTACAATTGCTAGTGCCAATTCCATGCTATGGCTATCTTGGTTGGTTAATTAGTGGCAGATTTCCTTACTCGAGAACATGACTGGTTAGGCCCATAAATTCAAAATACCACTTGAGTTCTTTTCCATGGGTTGTGGTAGCATGTTATCTGCTGGAGCAAGACTTTTGTGTGTATAAAAAGAGATTTCATGTTACAGTTACCAACATAGCTTGGATGAGAATTGCTCACTGGTGCATATGGAGAGTTCATGTTGTTTTCGCTTGATCAGAAACCTGTATATATTTATGAACATTGCTCATTCATGCTCTCGGTATTTCCTTTTATCCTCCTTGAGTCTTGAGCCACAAAGCGTGTCTAATATGTATGATTGCTAATCAGGGTTGCTATTTCATCATCACGACCGGGAATATAACCTTAGAAGAAGCTGTATTACAGGTTTACTTATAATTAATTTGGCCAAGCACAACAGCAGAAGTAGTTCTTTCTGTGGATGAAACAGCCCAAATAGCTAGTTTCTGTGGATGAAAAATACTCCATAGGGTCTTTGCTTCAAAACTCACAACAACTTCCTGTCAGAAGATTACTTGCTGTTTATATGCTTCAGCGATATGTTTCTATGTGAATGTTTTGCTACATCAGCGTATTTGAGTGTTGAGTCATAGTGACTATTGACATCTGTTTGTTAGGACTATTTCCTGTTTTCTCGCTTTCTGAAAATTTATCTTCTGACAACCATGTAAGCTATCTATATGCCTTTGATACTGCAATGTAATTTTACCTTATATTGATTCTAATAAGAATGTTCATTTTCTCTTTGCAGGTTTCTTTCTTTGTGATATCTTTCTTTGGTTAGCTCCGTCACAAGGAAAATGGCAAGCAGAGCAGGTGGCGATGGCAAAGAACCCATAAATGAGCAAGTAGTCGCAAATATGTATGGCAGCATGCGCACTGAAATGAACCAACTCTACACAAAGATCACGGAACTGGAAATGGAAGTGAGCGAGCACTCTCTTGTGATTGGAGCAATCGAGCCTCTGGACCCCACAAGGCGTTGCTACAGAATGATTGGTGGAGTCTTGGTGGAGAGGACCATCAAGGAAGTATTGCCCGCCGTGCACCGCAACAAGGAGGGCCTTGAAGAGGTTGTCGCTCGCATGAAGGAGGCGCTGGAGAAGAAGAAGCAGGAGATCACCGAGTTCGAGCTCAAGTACAAGATCAGGATCCGGAAGGGGGACAGTAATTCTGAGGAAGATGTCAGCATGAAGGAAGCCTCTGCACAGGGTGTTCTTGTTGGCCCTGCTGGCCAGTAGATCTGTGAGGCCTGCGTAGTTTTTTTTATCGAAGTCAGATTGCTCTTTGCCTGATGTCTACCGATATATAGTGATTGTGTGTTTCTGGGTGTGGTTTTCATGCCACACCGTGTGCAGCACTACTGTTGAATCCTCGTGTAAAACTAGATATTATGGTAGATCAGAACTTCGCTATTAACTGCAGATTTTAGGAAGATTGCGGCATGACTTGCTCGTCTTTCCTCTCCTCGTGTTGGGCTTTGGATTTTTTGTTTATTGATGATGACATGTTTCGATAATTCGATTCGAGGTGAATTCCAACAAAATTTTGCCACCCTGAATGCTGCAACGTGGATTGATTTCAAAATTCGTTGGAGAGAAATGGTATGAAATTTACAGACCAAAGTTTTGGAGGGGTTTTC
The DNA here is from genome assembly GCA_947311845.1 of Poa pratensis. Lineage (NCBI taxonomy): Eukaryota > Viridiplantae > Streptophyta > Magnoliopsida > Poales > Poaceae > Poa > Poa pratensis. The sequence continues at coordinate 98,358,807 of CAMZMU010000096.1, forward strand.
AGATCAAAGTTCGCACAGTAAAATCTGCAATTCCATTCAGAGGGGTTACCATGATCCGTAGGAGAACTAATAGTAACCGTACGATCTTGGCATCTCCGGCTCAGCGCCACTCCCCCAAACCCCGACGCTCGCCCCGCACAGACGCAGGGAGACGAGAAGAAACCCCAGCCACCAGATCAAGATGGCCTCCGCCGGCGGCGACACCAAGGGGAGGAAGCGCAAGTTCCTCCCTCACGGCAAGCCGGTGCGGAAGGGCGCGTACCCGCTGCGCCCCGGCGTGCAGGGCTTCTTCATCACCTGCGACGGCGGCCGCGAGCAGCAGGCCACCCGCGAGGCAATCTCCCTGCTGGACACCGTAAGACACCGCCTTCCCACCTGCCTGCACCTAGGTGCTCTGCTCTCTTGCCTGCCTGAGCGTCCCGCGCAGTAGGGGTTTATTGTCCTGTTGTCTGGTCGGAGCAGCACCAGCTGGTACTTCACGCGGGTGCTTAGTTCAGCGATTCACTTCTAATTAGCACGTGAATACAGGGATGCGTTTCGCTTCTGGTTCGGTGATAGCGCTATGTCTGTGTTCAGTCTAGTTACTTGTTACTGTGACGGGGCACTTTACATGTCTATGATCAACTCACTGGTCAAATCTGGAGACTGATTGAAAGAATGTAAAATGACTGCAGCTCGATGAATTATTGCTTGTAACATAGTTCTGTTCAAAATCTTACTGTCTAGAGTATACACAGTTCTTAGTGCACATTTTGCAAAAAATGATGGTAGTGGTTGGCTCATGCAGTAAACATAAGTTGTACAATGTGACTTCCGTTGTGTTCTGGCAAGAGCTGTATGTTTCATTGTGCCTTTGCTAATTTGCTAGTTGCCCGGTTGCTTTCTTGCCATAATATGCTTTTGGCTAGGAATAGTCGCTGATTATGCACTACTCCTTTGTTGAATGTGCAGTTTTACGAAGACCTGGTCGACGGGAAAGGATTTGATCAGAAGCCCAAGATCATACCTGACAAACCGTTGAACAAGAAAATCAAGTTTGACGACTCTGATGACGAGGATGCAGATCATTCAGTGGAGGAGGCTAACAATGGAAATGGTGCAGAAAAATGTGAAGACAAGTCATCTGAGCAGCAACAAGAGGTACTTGGTACCTCAGAAGTTGCCAGCAAGGGCAATGAAGAACAAGTGGAAACTGCTGACGGATCAGCACCAAAGAAGCAACGTGTAGAAGATTCTCCGGTTTCTGAACAGACAGAGCCAAAAGAGCCCACTGATAAACCAACCGAGACTAGTGAACTAAAAGAGTCCACTGCTAAACCTACAGACACCAGTGACATACCAAAAGAGTCTACTGATAAGCCACCAGAGACCAGTGATACACCAAAAGAGTCCACTGATAAACCAAAAGTGTCCAAGGACATACCTATTGATGATTTAATTGATCAGGACCTGAAACAACTGGGAGACAGGAAAAAGGTTTGTTTGCTTTTTGAACTTAGTTACAGTTTAAGATATGTAGAAGATGCTCCTTTCCTTTAAGAGAGTAGTCCATATAAATTTAGTCAGATGTGCTAAAAACATGTATTCTTGGTGCAGTTTACTCATCCATAAATATTTATAATCATTTTTAAGATGGAAGCATTTTTGCTGGAACTCTGTTCCAAAATATAAGGCGCATTTTGACTCTCCAAATTCATACTTTTAGCAGCAATTAGTGCACTAATATGTAGTTTATGTCACACAAAATAGATACCGTTAGATTCGTTTTTATAGGTACTTTCTTATGATTTTGTAACCATTGACTAAATATTGTATGAGAAATTTACAGCAAAAGCACAAATATGGACAGTCAAAATACGCTTTATAGTTTGGAACAAATGCAGGGATACTCATAAAATTCTTTCCTTCACATCCGTTTCCCCTTATCATATGCCTGGTGCAGATTGAAATAAATTCTAGACATTGAAATGTTCTTGTGCTTAATATATGGAATACACCGTTTTCTCGCACAAAGCCCTTAATTTGGAAATCATCTTGCTGTAGATAGAAAGTTTTCAGTATTTTGGTCCATCGGTAACTAGCTTCAGAGGTTAACTGTTAGTATTTAACTATTTATTCATTGATACTGTTATTTAACTATTTATTCATTGATACTTGTTTTATTCTTGTTACCACATCCCTGTGCAGTTATGTATAATTGTTTAAGTACACTTCGCAATTAATTTTGGCAGGAAAAACTCATTTGATGACTAAGCTATATATTGTGCCTCTCATTTTAGCAACTGTTTTTGATAACTTCACAATCAGAATCTTGCACAGCATTCCTTAATATGAGAAAATGATGTAACCATACTCGTCCTGTTATATTTTGTCTTTGCCTCACTATGAAATTATTGTACTTGAAACAGAGGCTTTTTGCAAGCGTCGATTCAGGTTGCAATGGTTGCATCTTCATTCAAATGCACAAAAGAGACGGTGACCCTGGTCCAGTTGAGATTGTACAAAACATGATGTCTTCGGCTGCTTCAACTCGTAAACATATGTCCAGGTTCATATTTGATGTTATTGGAATATGTCTTTCCTTGTTCCGACTAAGTCTCGTATTTCAAGATATAATTTCTTATGTAGTGTGCAGTTGTATTCTTGCTTATAGACCTCATCTTGATTGTACTCTAGGTTTATTCTGAGGGTTTGCCCTGCTGAGGTGGTATGTTATTCTTCAGAAGAGGAAATAACTAGAGCCATTAGTCCACTTGTTGAAAAGTACTTCCCCAAAGAATCTCCTTCGGGACACAAGGTAACCTGCTACTTAATTGCTATGTGGTCTAGTAAAAGAGCATAGGACAAAGCAATAAGATTACGGTACCAACATGCTTCATACAAATATTTTGTCTTGTATTAGTAGTCATATAGACTTTTTATACTTGAACTGATGTGGGGTGTTGTTGCTTATAGATAAATATAATAAGATTATATTGTTTTAAGTTATAACCATTATAGTTCCAAGCCATAGTTTTCTAAGTTTGATCAAGTTCATAGAAAAATTATCAACATCTGCAATACCGAATCAATAACAATAGATCCATCATGAAATATGTTTTTATTCGATATGGTAGATGTTGATATTTTTCTATAAACTTTGTCAAACATGGTAACTTTGACATAGGACAAAACTTTACATACCTTATATTTTGTACTGGAGGGGAGTACGGATCAAATGCAATGTTTATATTTTATGCTGAGTGGTATCCTCAGATGCATGTGACTTTAGTCTTCTACTAATCAGTTTCTAAATGCCATTCATTCTTTATATGTTCTGTGCTTTTGTCATCTGAAAGAAAGGGCAGGAAGTAGGACCACTCAAAGTTTAGCACGTGAATACCTGATATATTACAGTATACTGTTTAGGGCATATATTGTTTCTATAGAACACACAGAATAATGCAATTATCGAAATAGAAGTTGTTTGCTTGTTGTCCTGTCCAAAATTCTACATGGTTCCTTACTCGCTTGTTTCAATCTTTACAGTTTGCGGTGTTATATGAAGCAAGGTCAAACACAGGAATCGATAGAATGAAAATTATAAATGCAGTAGCAAAATCCATACCTCAACCTCACAAAGTTGATCTCAGCAACCCTGACAAGACTATTATTGTCCAGATTGCCAAGGTAAATGCTTTAGTACAGTTGGACTGCTATCAATACATAGTGTTATGTTTTGTGGAAGTGCTTTGTCAACAAAACCTGAATATTTATCTTACAATTCTCACTAAAATCCATAGGATTTGCTGCTGAAATCACCAGTCTTATGTTTTGTGAAAGTACCTTCTCTTTACTACTGTATAAGTATAAAGGATTGCTGGCCTTACATAGGACGCTCATCAGTCCAGGTTCTGACAAGCCATGTTTATTTTTTTTGTTTGAATTATGAGCAGACTATATGCATGATTGGAGTGGTGGAGAGGTACAAAGAGCTTTCGAAGTTCAACCTAAGGCAGCTGACGTCGCCACCAGAGAAGTAAGTTCGTGGGTGATTTGCGTCTTGCACACAGAGCTTTAATCCGATGCAGCATCAGTTGGTTAGTAGCTGAAGCGTGGAAATCGGTGTGAAATGATTCACAGATGTAATACTATCTCTCGTCGGGATTGCCAGTGCAGTTTTGGAACTTGAATTTTATACGGCAGGAGGTTGAATAAATTCCATCATGGCACTGTTATGTGGGGTTATATTGGGTATCTTTTTCTTAACAGAGGAGCTTAAGAAAAACTGGACCCTGTCGACACGACACTCAATGTCGTTCACCGAGGCATACCCATAATGCAGAGGAGCCTGGCAGCCATCCATCCGGTGCACTTATTAATGGCGGGGAGTGGAGACCAGACCACTGCCCGCGGCCCCAGTAGAGCAGCACAACAACTACTGCCGGGTAACGATAGAATTTATGCGAAAGCTACCCTTACCCGAAACGACCGAACCGAACCGAGCATCATCATCACATCTGATTCGGTCATATCCTGTTGTTGGGAAGGCACGACACGGGCGAAAAAGAAACACGTAGCTTTTGCCTCCATCATACCCAACGAGAGAATATTTTAAACAAAAAAAGGAGTATTGAGAAGCAAAAAGGATAAATCTAGCATGAATAGTATTTTTTGTTTCTAAAAACTCCTATCGATTTTGGACCTGAAAATTTTAGAGGTGTAGAAAAGTATCTCGTGAACACTCACACTTTTTTGTACTCCCTCCGATCCATATTAATGGACTCAACATTGTCTAGATACGGATGCATCTAGTCTAAACACTTAACTAGATACATCCGTATCTAGATAAAGTTGAGCCCATTAATATGGATCGGAGGCAGTACTTTTTTTGAAACATTTAAATTGTTTTTCTAAATGGTAGTACGTATGTGGAGCACCTAAAGTGGTGGTACTACTAGATATTCGTTGTGCACGTCCTCTTCAGGCTAGATTATCACTCCCTCTCGTCTCTCTCTCCCTCTGCCTTTGTCATTGGGTTGGGTGGACTCGCACAGTTTTAACCGGAGGCACTATTCCAATAGTCGACTTATGAATACTTATGTCTCAATTGATAACTATAACTGTAGAGTTTGAAAATATTTTTATCATTATCCTTGCATGAATCTAGATGTTCGAAATATATGTTCAAGACACTAATGTTTGTTTACTTTTTAAATATTATTTGCGAAAATGGGTACTACATGGTCCCACAAAATATTTCAAAACATCAATTAAAAACAGAACTTCCTAAACCTGAAACTTCGTATATATTTTTTCAAATCATACGATTTGCAAATGATAGCATCGACGCAGTTGAAACATGAGTTTGCAAATTTTCTTTTCACACAAAGAGTTTGCATTTTTTTTTGGGTACAGACATGTCTATTTTTCATCTCTAAGAATAGTTTAATGGACTTAGAAATTGGTATTTTTCCGTCACTATATGATCAATGTCGTAGAACGTCATTTGTGTAGTAGCGTCCTATCATTTTATAGTTGCATGGATGATCTAGACATTTGGATCGAATGTGTTGTTAGAATTGGCTTCTAGATATAGTTATTTGTCAACCACATGACAAATGGCAAAATCGGAATTTGTGTACACTCACAATTGTTGTTTTAACCAAGTGGCCCATGTTGTAAGCCATATAAAAAATGCAAGAAAATGGTTGACTACCACGGTCGTCTTGTTATATGAATTGCGAGGTCAAGTACCTCTTGGTCGACGCTATGTTGATGTTCCCACAAATACTTCAAAATATTTATTCAGAAATCAGTAGTTTCAAAACTTGAAAGCTTATAGATCACGGGGTGTACGTCACCGCGTACCTTTCCCTGCGAGGAAAATGATTCATCGTCCGCCGGCAAAAGAGGAAAAAAGGCAGTCCACGGGAACGACCCTCGTAACTACGGCAGGTGGGCCGCACATCCAGCACCAACAAGGCTACTGCTGCTGCTGATCCATTCTTGGTCCTTCCCCTCTTGTCGTCTCCCTCCCCTCCATCCGATCACCTCCAAGCTCCAGCTCCAGCTTCCCGGGATCTCCGCGCACGGTAAGCGTCTGCTCTCCGTCCAGCCCACGTGCTATCGTCGGCGAAAAATTGTTCCTTTCCTGTGTCTTCTGTTCTGCATCTGGAACGGTGGTTCTGCTGGGATTGGATTAGATTTTCGCTTTTTACTTCAAGGGGGAAAGTTCAGACGACTGTTTCGGAGAAAGGAAGTTATTTGGTAGATTCCTTCGGGATAAACCCCGGACCTTTCGCAGCAGCCTTTTCTGCTTTAATGGAGATGGAATCATGGGAATCATGGAGACCTTCCCTTTCCACCTCAGAATCGCACGCATAGAACTCTCTGCCTTTCGTACACGACTCCTTTAATCTTTCTCCTCTTTCTTACTCGTATTTGATTGACGCCTTTAGATTGGAAGCTTTCCCGGTGGGGATCTTTGGGCTCGTCTGGATTCTATATTTGATCGCTCTGGTCTCAGCGATTTTGGGTTTTCAAGCTCTCATCTTTGTGGTGTCTGGGTGAAGGTAGCTGACTAGGGGAGCTTCTGCCCATGGAGAAGAGGAAGGGGATTCTGGAGTTGCGCGACCGTATGGACAAGACCCTGGCGTGCCCCGATATCGCCGACGAGGGATCCTTGAGATCTCTAATGAAGAAGCAGATTGTGGAGTCGTCTCTGCCGGGCTCCGACCAAGGTTTGTGTGCTGCTTCTTTGGGTAGCTACTGTATTAATATACTACTAGTCATTACTCTAATGAGTTTTTCAAATTTCAACTAGGTGCTATGCTATTAAAAGAAAGGTGTGAGATTCAGTATTCTTATTTGCAAATGTCCCCTATTGATAATGACATGCCGTATGTGTAGTTATTTTGCTGGGAACTTTCTTTCTTATTTTTGCTGGTGGACCTTTTTATTATTTTAATCTGTAAAATTCCCTAGTAATAGCGACATCTATCAATACTAATTAAACTGCTCATGATCTTTGTACCTGCCCATCCATATCTGTTACCCATTATAGAGCTTCAAATGAAGGAGACATTTCTTCCGGCGTACCTGTGTAGTATGTGTCTTTTACTGTATTTTTCATTTATGTTTCTGTCTCCTTAGGCGATATCGACGTTATTGCTGAAGCACGGGCCAAAGAAGTCTCCAATTTTCTTGAAATGCTAGATACTTCAGGAAATAAACGGCCTTCAGAGGTTCATGGGGCACAACAGAAGGAGTGGAAGGTATGCATTGAATTGAACTTTTTAATGCATTTGTAGAAAAATGCTGTACAATATGTAACTCTTTTTGTTAAGAAAACGCGAAGCTTGCGCCTGTACAAGCTGTACAGTGTTACGTGATTATAACGTCCAGTACCGAGTCTCTGTTTTAGTATTTTGCATCACAGTGTAATCAGCTCACCGATTTCTTTCTTATGTTATAGATCTATCATTGGTTTCGAGCATGCAATATGTTACTTTCCTTTGTAGTTTCTACCTCTCAGAATAGTATTGTTCTTCAAACTTGGTTATTCTTCTTAACTTCTCCCCCCATTTGGAGAGAATTGCTTCCCCATAAATTTTAAAAATTGTTTCAGTGAACTGTAGTTATCTTTATTCTGTAGGTGAAGCAGGATACAGACCAACTACGAGTCATGTATCGTGAAGGCCCAGATGGGACCCCTTTTCATACCCTTCTTGCTGAAGGCTTTGCAGATGGTCCTATCGATGTTTGTAAGGAATTATAACCCTACCAATGAGTATTACCTCCGTTCCTCAAAACAATGCGTATATATTTTCTGAAAAGTCAAGAAATGTTAACATTGACCAATCTTGTAGGAAAAAACTACTGAAAATTATAATACCATGTAGATATAATATGAAAATACATTTCATTATGTATTCAGTGATATTGATTTGACATTGTACATGTTAATAGTTTTTTCTATAAACTTGGTCAATCTTTACATTGTTTGACTTTGACCTAAATTTATACGGCTTCTTTTGAGGAAAGGAGGGAGTAACACTATAGCTTCATATATAGTCACTAAAGCACTTTTTTTTTTTGCATAGGTACATGTGTGTCATGGGAATCAGGTCTATACAGAAAATGGTGAGTGCATTGTTTTCTAAAAGAAAATAAAACTAGTACAGTATTTATTCATTAAAAGACAATGTGTTCTTCTTTACTGCACTCTTGAAAACTAGATATGTTATTATTAAATATTTGTGAACAGTGGACATTGAATTGTGACCTGTCTGGCTTAGGTTTAACTGTGCGTTTGTTACTACAGCGGTCAACATCAATGCATTTATCTAACTTGTATATCATGGAAAATTGGGAATACAGTTCTATTTGTTAATTATGTATGCCGTTTAGGAACTTGACAAATAGATTGCCATTTCTTGGGTTCTTGACTACACTCCCTTACTACTGCCACGGGTTCTTTGTTTTAGCTGTAGTACACTTGAACATATAAGTCTACCTGGACCATATAAATCAATGACTTAGTCAAATGAATTTTCTCATGAACTTATGAGATTATTTTTCTCCAGGTTTCCACAGTACAATCTGCCAACTTTTAAAATTGCTCAATCAGGTTGCTTGAAAAAGGTTCGGATTGGTGAAGAAATTTCTTTGATCAGGTTGGCTGAAGGCTAAATTCTCTTAAGAGTCCTTTCTTACAGTTTAAATTTGATTTTCCGTTTTGTTGTAGCTAATTTGTTTATTCGCTATTCGGAAGAAAGGGTGAAGGTCCCATGGCCAGTTTCAGAGAGAGAAGCTCTTCTACACTACTTTCACTTTGAGTATCTTAAAGAAGATCTTGTCATTGTAATCCTGAAAAGTGTGAGTAGGTTGATTTTTATTGTTGCAAACCTCTTCCCTACAGCCTTGATAGCCTGTGTCCTGGTTTTGTTTACTTACTGCTTAGTGACTTGCTTGCAGATATCAGATTTGGATAATATAAATATGCAAACACATGGATTTACTACGGATGGTCTTCCTGAAGCTGGTGACACAATTCGGATGGATATAGTTGGAGGCTTTGTCTTACAGAGGATTACGAAGGAAAAAAGTTTTTTCAGGTTAAGTGTCTGATGCTATTTTGCACCTCATCAGTTGATAATTGAAACAGGGCATCATATTTCATCTTAGACTCCGGCTGAGCCTTTGAAATCGTGAATACTCACTTTCCCACAAAATCAATGAATATAGTGACTCTTTCAAAAGAATATTATTGTGGTATGGTTATTGCCACACAAAATAAGGAGTTCAGTGAAGTTTTTTCTAATAAAGTGTTTATCACTTTATCTCTGTAATGCAGATGGATGTGTAATTTTTACAAATCCATCCATTAATACATGGAGACATAATATCCTTAAAATGAATAAGTTTTGTGCTCTATATTAGGTCGACTTTATTATTAGCAAGTCAGCAGATATTTGGACACTGAAAAGTGCATTTGATGTCTTCAATTCTATTTCAGTGAACAAACTGTTGGTCAATAATATCTCAGATTTAAGCAGTCTAGAAATTTTGGATAATAGTTGTATGGTTCCTTAGGACTACCACACATTTATTTATGTTGTTAAAGATTTTAATTGGACTCTAATACGGGCTATGAATTCAGGCTCTTGTTAGAACATAATACTAACTCATCAACCGGCAAGGTGGGCATGATATAATAGTCAAGGTTATCTAGTTACATGTTTCAATGCCCTAACTAGGATATGAACATTTACGGAGCCTACCGCCGCTAACTGTAGACGATACCATCACCAACGGGCCAATAAGGAACGGGCTCCCACATACATTATTGGTATTGCTGAGGGTTACAACTGAACAAAACTACAAATTCAGACTCTTATTACACCCTAACACAGTAACAATACTACTACATTATTCTAATCAAATCCTTTTTTATACCAGTATTTAATGATTTATCAGCCTTGCTAATATACCTGTACTCTTTTTTTACCTAATCACTCGTTCAGGGCAGTAGCTAATATGGACATTAAGCTAGACTTTGTTCCCCCATGGTTGATCAACTTTATGTCAAGGCAGCTTATTGGTAGCGGACATAAGCTGTATCAGAAGGTTAGTGACTTACCTTAATGTATAAGTGATATCAGTGAGGAATATGGACAACAATTCATACATTTCAGCTGTGGTGACAACATGGATTTCTGTGATAAAAACTGTGTGATACTTTACTTTGAATCATGATGTTCTGGAAAACCATATGCCATGTTAAGCAATTGTTATTGGTTTTTCTGCAGGCTGTTAGTACTGTAGCCATTTGTGATGAAGACTACAAGCAAGCTTTACGAGCACCACTTTATGCAAGAATGCGTGAGTACCAGTATTCTGTTGACAAGGGGAATGTGACTCCAATTGAGAAAAATGCTAATGAAGTACTACCTGAGAATCCCACTGTACATAACCCTTTAGCAGTTACTAATCTCGAACCAAGCAGTGAGATTGTTGAAGAGGAGAGTGAACAGAACACATCCTTCAAGGTGGATCATATTGCAACCGGCTTTTCTGACCAACCAGCCGAGCAAGCGCAACAAGTCAAAAGTAAACATTTTATTAGTCCTGAGGTAGAGCAGGCTCTGGGCATATTGGACACTGGTATTGCAGTTCTCCAAGGCAACAGACCTGGAAACATCGCTGCCCTAAAAAAGTTTCTCAGTTATGATGCAACTTCAGAAGAAGGCAGTGCCACCGGTTCAAAAAATTCACACACTAACATTCTCAGTACAGACAATCTTCCAAATGGATGTCATCTTACCACGCCACCTCAAGATTCAAGGTATGCATTAAGAGATGTGAATACATTGTGTGTTAGATTTGCGTTACAGTGGATGATGCAACAGTTACATGGCCATGAAGACACTAACATGCAATACAATTTAACTTGTGTCTGCAGAGAGACCATGCAATACATTGTGTGTTAGATTTGCGTTACAGTGGATGATGCAACAGTTACATGGCCATGAAGACACTAACATGCAATACAATTTAACTTGTGTCTGCAGAGAGACCAGGCAAGCTTACTCCTTGCACAATGAGGAAGTGCGGGGCAGGGAGGAAGGTGCTTCCGACAGTGATTCTTCCCAAAACATGACCTCATCTACCATAACAGCGACAAAAACAATGACATTGAGGAGCACAATAAAGGTGCATGAAGAAGAGAGCCTGAATGCCAACGGCCTCCGTCAGAACGGTTTCCATGGTGACAATGAGCCTAAGAGAGCAAAGAGAACCAATAGGTGGCTTTGGTGCTTAACACCGCACCATAGGATGACCAGAGCCCATCGTAGTTAACCCTCGAATTTTGGATATACAGCAGAAAATAGACATGCTACACAAATTGGTGGTTGGACGAAAAGCTCTAATCAAATGGGATTCCGGAGGCAGCATGTGATAGTTACAGAGAGGAGATCATGTATTGATAATGTACAGTGGTCGTGTTGTTGTAACATCATGTAAAACATTGTTATCCACAAAGGCTCTATTTTGGGACCGTCCTTGCTAATTTACTTGCATATGATCAGTTTGGTAGAGGTTGCTGTCAATGGAAGGACTTTGGTGGAGCTGAGAAAACGCCGAAGCTTGGCATCTCGATGCGTTGACAGAACTTGCTGACATTTACAAGAACACTTTCTTGGACTTGCCAAAGTTGCATTCCAAGTTTGCAGCCCTCTTGTTAAAAACGTTGGGATTAATCCAGTCATCAGTCTGTATTGGTGTACATGTGCTATCATCTTATGGGTTTGAAAATGTTGGTATGTGGTGTTACAATTTTTTTGACACTTGTACTCAATTTTGCACGCAAAAAAAAAGCGATCATTCAGAATGTACTACAATGTCAAAGTCTGTTAACAGAATCTGTCTTCCATTTATCGTCTCCTGTATTTTCTCATGTGACTGCTAACATATAATGCCGGAAAGATACAAATTAATCGTCATATTGCATTTAGGTAGTGTGAAGTGTGAACTGAAAAATACTACATGAGGAAACCGGTAGCCATTTTTAATCGAAAATAAAACAGGCCGTGCTTGGGTATATCACCGACAAGGTGGGCCCAATTGTCATCGGCTTACCATCCCCTCTTTCATTTTCCCCTCTTCCTCGCTTCGCCCCCAATGAACTCGAGCACGGCACCAGGCGTGTCGGTGCCGATGTCGGTGGCTAACTCTGTCTGGCTATGGCACGGCCGCGGGAGCGGAGGAGCGCTGGGGTGGCAGTCGTGTTGGCTCCTCCCTCCACGTTCACGGGGGGCCTTGGGGAATCATGGGGAAGCCTTGGGAAAGGAGTAGATTAGCCGCTGGATTTCCGGGTTCTTGGTCAAGAAGAGTAAGAATATTGCATCGTTGGTAATCACTGAATTCTTGGCCATTGTCTTGTACTGCATTAGCGCAGTGTGCCTTGCTATCTCACCCTTAACTTCTCGCTATCGTGATGCCGAGATTTGTGTGCTCTGGACTTTGGAGACCACTGCTCTGAAACATACTGCGTTCCTAGAAAAATCTGGGATTCAGCTCTGTTCTAGTGAATCATGTCTACTTTGTTCAGTTTAGAAATTTTAAATTAAATCGTAAGTACCTTTTGCGGCCATGTCTAGCTTGTTATCTGGGTGCCAGGTGATATCTGGTGTTAGAACTATGGATCCAGACGTTTAGGTCTTTGGTAGAATTCTCCCTGCGCTAATAGTATCAAATTCAAGGTGGGGTCACCCAGTTTGCTTGTGAAAACCTTTTGGCATTACATGTTTAACATGTTGTATGGCACCGAGTTGTCAAAGTTTTGTTGGTTTTATTTGATTAATAGTATGATAATCGTATAAGCTGACAAACGATCAACGGTAAAACTCTGCGAATATTAAAGTACAGAATTAGTCACAACCTAGCATGACAGTGACCTCACCGTAAAACTGTGCGAAATGTTAAGGTACAGAGTTAGTCACAACCTAGCATGACAGTGACCTGACCGTAAAATTGTGTGAAATGTTAAGGTACAAAATTAGTCACAACCTAGCATGACAGTGACCTCATCATAAATTTAAAACCATAATGCCAGATACTGATTGCGCAACCGAGTATGACATCTTTTGTCAGTGGTTGACTGTATCTGCCGCCCATATATTGGAGTATGTGCCTTGCTGTGCATTTAAAACATAAATAGCCCGGGCTAGCTGGCTAGACCGATGAACATCACCCTGTGAAGGACAGCAAGATGATCTGCACCAAGCAAGATCCTGCATACTTAACATACTTAGTCAGGACAATTGAGAACTTGAACCTCACATCTGTTATAAGCAATAATCTAGGCCAATGTAGGTTTCATGTCGGGATAGTCCAAAAACACTGTACTGAAATTCAATATGCTGAGAAATATTGCTTTTCAACAGAAAAACTCATATTATAATCATTTGGTTTTGCTTGCCTTTTTTTGGTTCCTATATTGTTTTTAAACAACTGTGGCCAGATCTACATGGTGTTACTGAACTCCATTTTCTTGGTTTTGTACTATTATAGGCTATTATCGTATTACATTTCTTGAATTCAGTCTAACCTTAGACTATTCTGTACTAGATATTAACTCTTGCATAGTACAAGTGGTTGGTCTCTGCCAAAGGCCGACAAGAAGAGGGACAACCAACGATTTGCTGAGTTTGACATGTCCCACTAGTAGAGTAAGAAAGGTCCTGCTTATCTAACAAAAAGTACTTGGAGAAAGGACAAACCGCTAAAGTACATTCATCTATTGTGTGAAACACAGTAGTGCAAACTAGGCTTTATATTTTCTGAACTGATTGTTCAACATTGTCCAAAACGTATTGAGATTTTCTTACTTAGTCTTGGAGTTTACACAGACTTGCTAAAATGAAATTTAAGAAATATGTTCTTTTCGCGTCAACAAATTGTTGTTTACTTTCTTTCCCTGGCCTTCTTTTTTCCATTCCTCATATTCTAAGCCGGTTAATTTTGTCCAGATCTTTGACCATACCAACTATCAAGTCTCTAGTACATTGCCTAATGTCATACCCATTCGCCGGTCATACATTCCCATCTTACTAAACTCCTTGCAAGAAAATGACAGGCCTTCAGCATTTATATGTACAGGCACATTCTTGCAGCCATTCCTCAATGGGGAGAGCACTTACACTCTGGTACTTCTTTTTCTTCTTCTGTTCACATGCTCTGGTAACCCAAGAGGAGGCAACGCGACAACGTACGATGAGCACGCGCTCCTCTCCGCCAAATCCATGCTGTCGGCAAGCTCATCTGAGGGCTTGCTGGCCTCATGGAACACGTCCAGCCACTACTGCCGCTGGCCAGGAGTCATCTGTGGTGACCGGCAGCACCCCGAGAGGGTTGTCGCTCTGCGCTTGGGCTCTGCCAATCTGTCTGGGCGCATCTCGCCATTCGTGGGAAACTTATCTTTCCTCAGAGAGCTGAACCTTGGCAATAACCGGCTTGTTGGGAAGATACCTCCGGAGCTCGGTCGTCTGGTCAGGCTTCAGGTGCTGAACTTGAGCACAAATCATCTCCAAGGAAGCATTCCTGTTGCGCTGGGAGAGTGCATGAATCTCTCAATTCTTTTCCTTAGCTTTAACCAACTCCAAGGTGAGATTCCTGTCAACATAGGTTCCTTGAAAAATCTCAAGATTTTGGCCATCTCGGAAAATGGTTTGTCAGGACAGATCCCTCACTCGCTGGCAGACTTGCCAGTGATTGAGAAACTGGCTTTGAGTCAGAACAGATTATCTGGTGTGATACCACCTGGTTTAGGCAACCTCTCCAGCCTCTGGGGTCTTGCTCTTGATGGCAACAGTCTGTCAGGAGCTATTCCGTCGTCTTTGGGATTCTTATCCAGATTAAATTGGCTCAACTTAAGCTTTAATAATTTAAGTGGAGTGATCCCCATTTCTATTTGGAATAATTCCTCTCTAAGAGTGCTTTCTGTCCAGAAAAATATGCTAAGCGGTACAATACCTCCAAATGCATTCAGTAATCTTCCCCATATGCAGAGGATATTCATGGACTCTAACCAATTTCATGGCCAGATTCCACCTTCAATAGCTAATGCTTCAGAAATATCAGTATTTCAGCTCTTAAATAACCTTTTCAGCGGTAGTGTTCCTCCAGAGGTTGGAAGATTAAGAAATCTCAGTTGGCTGCAGCTTTCGGGAAATTTGCTTCAAGCTAAAGAGCCCAAAGATTGGGAATTCGTAACTGCGCTAGCGAATTGCTCCCAGTTAAAAAGCTTGGGATTGGGTCTCAATATGTTTGAGGGTGTTCTCCCTGATTCAGTTTCCAATCTTTCTACTTCCTTAACGGTTCTAGTCCTTGAAGGCAACCAAATATCAGGAAGCATCCCTAAAGACATAGGTAATCTCAATAGCTTGCAAAATCTCTTTCTCTCAAGAAACTCCTTCACTGGAATTCTTCCTTCTTCCTTGAGTCGTCTAAAAAACTTGGGCAGGCTCAGTCTAGCTGAAAATAAAATAAGTGGTTCAATTCCACCGATCATAGGAAATCTTACGGAACTAATATATTTGAACCTCGGGATGAATACATTCAGCGGTAGGTTACCAAGGTCGCTTGGAAATCTAACAAAGTTGTTGGAACTAGGTCTTGGTAATAATAACCTTATAGGTACAATTCCCAGTGGATTATTCAATATCCCCACTCTCTCAAATATTTTAGATCTATCCCATAATATGTTCGAGGGATCCATAACACAAGAAATAGGAAAGCTGAAAAATCTTGTAGCATTCCGTGGAGAGTCAAACAAATTTTCAGGCGAGATCCCCGCCGCCCTTGGTGAATGTCAACTTCTCCGGTATCTCTTTCTCCAAAATAACACCTTAAATGGTAGCATCCCAACAGCCTTGAGTCGTCTAAAAGGTCTAGAAACTCTTGATTTGTCAAGCAACAATCTGTCGGGCCAGATACCAAAGTTCTTAGGGGATCTTACTACCCTTTCTTATCTCAACCTTTCATTCAATAGCTTTGTTGGGGAAGTGCTGAATGTTGGAGTTTTCACCAATGTTACAGCAGTATCAGTCCAAGGCAATGAGAAGGTTTGCGGTGGTATACCTGATCTACACTTGCCTCCATGTTCTTTGCAAGTAGGAAAGAGAAAATACAAATTTCCGGTGGTACCCGTGATTATTCCTCTCATTGTAACACTACTTCTTCTTGCATTGCTCTACAAGCTTGTTAATTGGCACAAGAGAAGTAAGGGAAAGATCCCTTCAACAACATCTGTGCAAGGCCACCCATTGATCTCGTATTCACAGTTGGTAAAGGCGACAGATGATTTCTCAGTAAGCAACTTGTTGGGTTCTGGATCATTTGGGTCAGTCTACAAAGGAGAGTTAGATCAACCAGGTGAAAGTGCAAGTCTTGTTGCTGTGAAGGTATTGAAACTACAAGTTCCCATGGGGCTCAAGAGTTTTACTGCCGAATGCGAAGCACTGCGAAATATGCGGCATCGGAATCTTGTCAAAATTGTTACAGTTTGTTCAAGCATTGATACTAGAGGGAATGAATTCAAAGCAATTGTGTATAACTTCATGCCGAATGGTAGCCTAGAAGATTGGCTACATCCTGACAAAGATGACCAACCTGAGCAGAGGCACTTGGATCTCCTTGGAAGAGTGACCATCTTACTTGATGTGGCTTGCGCGTTGGACTATCTTCATTGGCAAGGCCCCACACCAATTGTGCACTGTGATATTAAGTCAAGCAATGTTCTCTTGAGTGGTGATATGGTAGCCCATCTTGGAGACTTTGGTCTCGCTAGGATTTTTGTTGAGAGAAGCACATCTATTCAGCAATCGACGAGCTCAATGGGACTTAGAGGGACAATTGGTTATGCTGCCCCAGGTAAGCCTAATATCCTTTCTTTTTGTACGATTTTCACTTGTTTTATATTATCTTCATCGCACCTGTGTTTATTTATTTAGTAAAGCATATTCTGGTCTAGAAATTTATGGGGAAATTTGCAAAGAAATTATTTTTATTAGACGCCTTTATCTCTATCCAGTTGCCTAAAATCATGCTAAGTTATTTGTAAATATAGACCTAATCACGATTGTTCACTGCAACAGAGTATGGTGCTGGAAACCTGGTGTCAACAAATGGAGATATTTATAGTTATGGAATTCTAGTTTTGGAAACAGTGACTGGGAAAAGGCCCACTGATAGCGGATCAAGACAAGGATTAACCCTTCGTGAATATGCTGAGCTGGGTCTAGATGACAGAGTGACAGACGTTGTTGACACACGGCTTTCGCTTGACCTCGAGAATGAACTTCAGATGGTGAATGATTCTCCCTACAGGAGAAAGACTGAATGTGTTGCTGCACTACTTGGACTTGGAATGTCTTGCTCCCAGGAATTGCCATCAAGTAGGACGTCAACAGGAGATATCATCAAGGAACTCCATGCCGTCAAAGAGTCTCTCGAGAGGAACCAGCATGTGAAAGCCGGAAGTTATCCGTGCCCTGATGTTAGGCTGGAATGATTTATGGATTATTTGTTGTTCTCGGATATTCTTGAACCTTCCTGATCAATGGTTCGATGTATGTTCTCTGTTGTAGTTCGTGAGCCACCAGTGTGTTGAATAATGCATCAGTATTGTACCGGCGTCTCTCTGTTTGTACTCTGCGTCATGCCAGTAGTGCATCAGTATTTTGCAAACATTTCCGTGTACAAACTTTAGTTTTTACCTGGCGTCATGCCAGTAGTGCGTCAGTATCTGCTAGTAGTATCACTTGATTTTTAGTTCTTACCTGCTCTCCGAGCAATGGCATGACAGGTTTAGTTCTTCCCAAACAAATCAACCTATGTAAGGAACTGCTTGTACACACTAGGTTACTTGGGGTATTTGGCAAAAACCATCAAGTAGGTATTAGAGAGTTCGTAATTGAAGACCCAATTTGTTAGAAAATTTGAACTGTGGGCACAGATGCAAAACTACATAGCACGATTCCACAGGCGGCGTGCCTGAAAACGAGGAAGCAAAATATCAGGTTTGTGTAGAAGAAAAAGACACGAAATGAAGGTCAAGGGGCATATGTGAGAGAAAATAACACTCTGTAAGGATCCGAGAAAGCATTCAGGCTGTCAGCAGTAGATAATGCAGGGACACGCTTGTGAGGGAAAAAGGACCTGTGTGTGAACTCGCGTAAAACTTAGGACGAGCTGCGCAAAATCTCGAAATAACCGGGGGCGCGAGTGTGAGAGCGGAAAGGACGGGAGTTTGGGACCATTTCTCGATTTGTGCGTGTCATCCTTGCACAGGGGCCATGCTAATCTTCTCTGTATCGTTCCAATTTTATCGGATGTCCCCGAAGGGACAACACAAGCCGCAGCGGGCGAGCTTATAAACTAGTGCAAACTTTCCTGGGTTGTCGAGGTGGGACTAAACCATTAGCGCCTGTTGCTCTTGCTCCGCACCCGTGCCGTGCCCAAGCACCAGCGTCGCGGGTGGCTTACCATGGGCTGGCTGTATCTTTCAACCCGGCCCAACTCACTAGCGAGCCCACGTAGCCCCGTCATCAGCCATCTCATCACGAACCAAAGAGAAGTTCCTCCAAAATAACAAAACAACCGAAGAGAAGGTTCTCTGTCCAAAATACAAAAAAAATGCAGACTGATGTTGGTTGTACTGAAGCGAGTAACACCAGCTCTTTGGTACGAAAATCTTTTCGTTTAAAGAAGCAGCTACGAAAAGAAACATGCATTTTTTAAAGCTTTGAACATGAACACTAGACGCATAGGCTGTTCCCGCCGCATGCGCTTGGAGCTCATTTGATTCATTTATCAACAAAAACTAGGCGCTCGGGCTGGCTGTTGCCGTAGTTGGATTCATCCTTATTCCTTAATCTGTCCACCTCTTGGACTCTGGGTTCCGTGTCTGTTTCGTCGCGTTCATTTTCTTTCGGGTGGACTGCGAGCGACTTGGTTCTTTGTTCTCCCTTTTGTCGGGTTGGAGAAATTTCAAGCAGCCGAAGAGAGAGGAAAGTTAAGGGGATCATTCGCCAATCATTTTAAGCAAGTTTCTTCAGAAGCAGACTTTTTTGGTATGGTTCAAGTTTGAAGCAGCTTTAGGCTTAAAAGGTTAGACTGAAACCCACACGCTTCAAAGAAAGTTATCGAATAGATGAGTCTATACTTCTATGCCTCCATTTTGAATTACATGTGAACAGTTAGGAATCAGAGAAAATTTATATTATTTAGGTATATTATTGTGGTTTTAAGTCTCCTGAGTTGATATATAAGAATATGATCGATATGTCAATTTTAATATGTATGCTGAAGTTAGTATTCTCGGTGTTTTTTATTTTAGCTTGCCAAAACGTCTCCTATTATGAGAAAAATGTAGTATTAAATAGATGAGTTATACTTCTATGCCTCCATTTTGAAAGTAGGAAATTCACATTAACGATTAGGAATCGGCAAAATAATATTGTTCAGCTTTATTACTGTTGTTTGAAGTTTTATCCGTTCATAGCACCCAAATGAGAATATAGCACCCAAATGAGAATAGTATAGATATGCTGAGTTGAATAATATGTGCCGAGTGTAGTATTCTCACTCTTCTTGATTTGAGTTAAATATCGTTTTTTCCTCGCTAAACCGCCGCGTGGCAGGTCCAGTGTGTAATGCCAACCCGACCTGGTCCAGTATGCAAAAATGTTGCGGGTCAGTGCTGCATATTTCAGTTCTCTGCCGCACCCATTTGGGCTCGCGACTCTTTCATGCGTCGTCTTGGTCATTCTGAATGGAAAGAGGCGCTCCGCGTTATGCGCTGCCCACCGCGATGTACGTGAGAGCTCGCCACCGACTCCGCTTAACATTGCGTCGTTGCTTCGCTGCTTCTTCTTTCTCTAGCTGATTTAATTTGGGTGCTCTCTTCCTGAGCACGCGCCTGCAGATGGACAACTCCGGCTTCGGCTCCCACCCCACCCATGTAGATCTGGATCGTGTCTTTGCGCTCGTCGCTAGCCGCTCGGTCTATTCGCAGGTCCAAGCGAGCTCGGGCTATCCTCCAAGTTTTTTTCGCTTGTTATCCAAATATGATAATCTAGACTCAATAAATAATCGCATAAAAGTTATAATAAGAAACTACCATTACTTTTTTGGTCTGTGCATTTCCGTAAACTACAATTATCACGCAGTAAGAAATATTTTTCACGCTGATATTTTGATCTCCAATAAACACTAACTGTTAGACTATAGAGTTAGACTCCAATACGAGTTGTATTTCTCCTAGACTTGTAGTTCAAGTTAGACTCTTAGCCTAAGTCGGTTATCACATGTACTATATAAACACTTGTAGCCACACCGAATCAATCAAGCAATATACGAGATTATCTCAAGCTTTCATGGTATCAGACTTTCGTTCCTAGGTCATGGGTCCTCCACCCACGCCGCCACCCCTTCCGCCGCCCGGTACTTCGCCGCCAAAGCTGCCGCCACGGCACAATCCTCCGCCGCGGCGCAAACCTCTCTTGCTCATGCTGCCCAGCCTCTACCTACTACTCTCCTTGCTGCTCCAATGTCGCTCGCCGACACCATAGCCGATGTCAGCCCCTTTATTCCCATTGTTCTTGACCTCGCCGCCCACAACTATTATCATTGGCGTCACCTCTTCTATCTACATCTTGGCCGCTGCAACCTACGGTTGAAAGGGCATATTTTATATCCCCTAGTTTTTGTGTGTTAGGCAACAACACTAGGATATATCTAAGTGATGTTAAGTGGTGCAGGAGTCAAAAGAAATACTTGCATGTTGCATCGAAACACTTGACAGGAAAAAGAAGTCTGCATTTGCTTGCCCAGTCCGGAGTCTCCGGTCCTCAGGGGCTCAGGGGCCGGAGTCTCCGGCCTCTCAGGCTTTGACACATTCGACGGCAGCTACGGTATAGGGTCCGGAGTTACCCCGGAGTAACCCCGGAGTCTCCGCCCCGACCGGAGTCTCCGCACCTCCGGTCCGGAGTCTCCGTCCCCAGACAGAGTTTTGAAGCGAAGTGACCAAGCGACGGCAGCTGCGGTATCGGGTCCGGAGTGACCGGACTTCCAGTCCGGAGTCTCCGGCCCAAGTGGACAGAAACGGCTAGTTTTTCTGGAGGGGTATTTATACCCCTCCACCTACCTCCAGCCAGCTAGCTCGCCCAAACTTGAAGTCTCCATTATTGCAAGCTCAAGAATCACTAGATCTCCCAATCCCTCCACCCAAACTTGTTGATCTTTGGAGGATTGAAGGAGAAGACCCGGATCTACATCTTCACCAAGCCGTTCTTCATTTCCCCCTCATTCACTTGAGGGCCCCTTGGCTAGGATTTCCATTAGGAAAACCTAGCTTCTTATTGTACTCACTTGTTGTCTTTGTGACAGATTTGTAGCTGTTCGGGAGCCCCCAATCCTCTTGTGGGTTGTGCCCCGGATCGTTGTTGTAAGGGCTCCGGATTCCGCCTTGAAGGATTCCGATAGTGGAAGGTGAACCAAACCTTTGTGGTGCGGTTCATCGGAGAAGAAGGTGCGTCCGCCTTTGTGGCGGTTGAGTTTTGACCTTTGTGGTAGCTCACACCTCTCCAACGAGACGTACTCCCCTAAAAAGGAGGAACTCGGGATTACATCCGTGTCTCCGCGTGCTTTCACTTCGGTTACTTCTATCCTTGTTTATAGTCTTTACTTCGTGTATCTTGTTTAGTTGCTGCTTGTCATATAGGTAAATTCACCTTAGTTGCATATCTAGAGAATTTACCTTTTGTGTCAAGCCTAATTTGAAAAAGTACTAAAATTGAAGTAGCACCTATTCACCCCCCCCCCCTCTAGGTGTCATACGATCCTTTCAATTGGTATCAGAGCCTCGGCTCTCTTGTTGGGCTTAACCGCCTAAGAGAAGTATGACACGAAGTGATGGTGATCCCTTGGATGACCAAGCCACTACGGCATCCATGGCCGATCTCAAATTGATGGAGACATCTTTGATATCGTCCATGGATACCAAATTTGCCGAGATGCGTGAGTTGATCACACAACTCGCAAGTGGCAAGGTTCCTAAGGAGACCACCCCACTAGATGACTCCGCTACCTCCATGACGGTGAAACCGAGGAGGGAAAAGGGAAAAGAAAGGGGTTGAAGATAAAGAAACCGACCCTAAGAAATCTTCCACATCACCACCACTCCCGAAGGTGGGAAGCCGGAGTACCATGGGGTTCCCTTTGTGTACTCTCCCGACCCACCTATCCATCATACTCGCATAAACCCTTTGGGTCCACCTCCTAAACTTAATGCATTAGCTTTTGCTACTTGGCAACACTTAATGAAATCTCATATCAACAGTTCCTCTATCGAGCTTTGGAGGATCATTCAAGAGGGATACAAGGCCGTGAATCCTAACAACTTGACAAGAAGAGAGGTGGCCGAGAAACAACTCAATGCTTCCGCTCTCCACATGATTGAACTTGCCGTTGGAGAAAGTGGTCTTCATCACATTCAAAAGTCTCCACCGCCAAAGAAGCTTGGGAGTGCCTTGAGGTGGCATTTCTTGGAAATGAAAGCATGAAGAGGAATATTTGATGCTTTGAACAATGAAGTCGAAGGCTTCTACATGCTTGATAGTGAAACTCATGAAGAGATGTATGCAAGACTCAAGATTCTTGCCCAAGCCTTTTCAATGTTGGGGCAACCTATGTGGATGATGCTTGGATCAAGAGGAAGTATGTGAATGCTCTCATGCCCTTCGAGCCCGTTGACTTGAAGGCCATTCAAGGAAAATTCAACTACCTTGAGATGACATCCAATGAAGTTATGCAAGAGATACAAGCCTCCAAGGTTGCCACCAAGAATGCTCTAGACAACCGTGCTAGGGCCATGGGAATGAAGCAAGGTCCCTCTCTTGCTTTGAAGGCCAAGGTTGTGTGTGATGAACATGATGAAGTTGAAGCATGCCCGAACAACCTTCCTCCCGATGATCTTGAACAAGCCCTCCATGGTCACATAGCTCTTGCAACAAGGACTTTTGGCGTGACCCGGCCAAGGCAAAGGCTCAAGTTGATCATGCAAACAATCCAAGCGGGAAGAAGGAGTTTGCTAATAGGATAAAGACTTGCTACAATTGTCATAACAAGCATCACTTCATCAAGGATTGTCCTTATGAGAATAGAGAGCAAAACGGTGGAAGGCTTGTCCTCAAGGGCGAATCAAAATGATACAAAAGAAGCCTTTTGTCAAGAGGAAGCCATTCTTCAAGAAAGCACCAAGAATTGTGTTGTTGACTCAAGAAGAGTATCCTTCCGAGGATTCCGAAGAAGAAGAAGAACCCACTCGTGAGGTGGCCGCTTTGGCCATTGTATCAACTCCACCTCCTTCTCTCTTCGAATCCCCCAATGAGAACCTCTCCATCAACACCGCTCGTTGCCTCATGGCTTCCGTCACCGAGGTATCATCTTCTACTCCCAAGACTATGCATGAAATAGATGATAAAACTAGTCTTGTGATTAAGAAAGAACTTGTTGCTTCCGATACTATTATGGCTAACTTGCAAGGTGAAGCTAAGGCATATGTTGAGTCTCTCTTGAGACA
Organism: Poa pratensis; assembly: GCA_947311845.1. Taxonomy (NCBI): domain Eukaryota; kingdom Viridiplantae; phylum Streptophyta; class Magnoliopsida; order Poales; family Poaceae; genus Poa; species Poa pratensis. The sequence continues at coordinate 98,382,436 of CAMZMU010000096.1, forward strand.
ACTTGATGCGGCCGAAGAAATCCTTGATGACAAGGGAAAAATTGAGAGAGAGGATTCTCTCACCATAGCATCCTTGAATGCTTCCATAGAATCCTTGAATGCTTCTCTTGAAGAAGAGAGTGAATATAGAACCTCTCTTGAGGAAAGAATTGAGTCTCTTGATGATAAAAATGATGAAATAATTGCTAAAATCATTAAGGATAGAGATCATGTCTTTGCTAAATATAAAGTGATTAAAAAGGAGAAAGCCGAGTTTGTGGTTGCTAATGCTAGACTCCTTGAGGATGTGGAGAAACTTAACAAGGCTCACAAGGCCTTGGAAAGTACCCACTCTCTTCTAGTCAAGTCTCATGAGCAACTTCAAACTCAACTTTCCAAATCTAACTCACCTAGCACCTCTACTCCCTCTTGTGATCATGCAAATGTTATTGAGGAAAATGCTAGGTTGAAGGTTGAGCTTGCCAAGGCCACTAGTGCCAAGACCTCTATTCCTAAAGGTAAAGAAAAGGTTGTTGCTCAAATTTTTGAGCAAAAGCCACACAAAGGGAAGGAGGGCCTTGGTTATGTGGCCAAGGCAAAGAAGAAGAAGAGCAACACCAATGCCAAGCCCGCACAAGCCAAGACTCCATTGCGGGTGGTAATGCCACTAGGGGCAAGACCACTCGTAGTGACTTTGCGGGGCATAACAATCCCAACTACTTTCTTTATGTTGATTACTATGGGGATGTTTATGCAAAATATGTTGGTCCTTATGATGGTTACATTGCTTACTCTATTTGGGTTCCTAAGACCCTTGTTGCTAACAAAAGAGGACCCATTGAGAAATGGGTACCTAAAACCAAGCAATGATTTCTTGTAGGACTATGCTTCCGGTGGGTCTAAATGGGTGGTTGATAGTGGATGCACTAGTCATATGACCGGAAGCAAAGAGATCATGACGGAGTTGGGACCAAATATAAATCAAGCATCCGTCTCCTATGGTGATAAATCAAAAGCGGAGGTAACGGGTCTCGGCAAGGTGGTAGTTGCAAAGGATATCACCCTTGTAAATGTCATGCTTGTCGAGTCCCTCGGTTACAATCTTATGTCCGTTCGTGCACTTAATAAGATGAATTTTGATGTCCATTTTACTATTGATATGGTGGTACTCTTGAGGAGCAAGACTCTAAAGGTCATGTTCGTTGGGTATGTTGAAAATGAGTTGTTCGTGGTGGACTTTTCGGGGTCTACCAACACTCAAGCAATATGCCTATTCGGAAAGGCCGACGTGGGATGGTTGTGGCATCGCCGCTTGTCCCATGTCAACATGAGAACTTTGCAAAGTCTTCACAAGGGTGGCCACATTCTTGGACTAAAAGACAATGTTTCTTTTTCTAGAGATCGTCTTTGTAGGGCTTGTGTTGAAGGAAAGATGCATGATTCTCCCCATCCAAGCAAGACCATCATTTCATCAAAGAGGATATTGGAACTTCTTCATGTTGATCTCTTTGGTGCCGTGCCTCAACCTAGTCTTGGTGGGAAGAAATATTGTTTGGTGATTGTTGATGACTATTCAAGATTTACTTGGGTTTATTTCTTCAAGACGAAGGATGAGACCCAACAAGCCGTCATCGACTTTTCCAATGAAGTTCAACGCCAACACAATGTCCCTATTTGGTCATTAGGAGTGATAATGGCTCCGAGTTCAAGAACTACACCTTAAATGAGTTTCTTAGTGAAGAGGGGATTCGTCATCAATATTCCGCTGCATATACCCCTCAACAAAATGGTGTAGCCGAAAGGAAGAACCGGACTCTCATGGATATGGCAAGGTCTATGTTGGCGGAGTTTAAGTCTCCGCTATTCTTATGGGCCGAGGCTATCTCCACGGCGTGTCACTCATCTAACCGGCTATTCTTTCGAGTTGGCAAGAAGTTTACATCTTATGAGATGCTCACCGGCAACAAGCCCAATGTCTCCTACTACCGAGTATTTGGTTGTAAGTGTTTCTATAAGAACAAAAGTGTTCGTTTGTCTAAATTTGAATCTAAAGCTTTAGAGGGTGTTTTTGTTGGGTACGGTGCCGAATCTCACACCTATAGAGTCTATGACAAACCGTTGGGAAAGTCATAGAATCTTGTGATGTGAGGTTCGATGAGAATGACGGCTCCCAAGTGGCGCAATTTCATGTTTGTGATGTAGATAATGAAGAGCCTCAAGATGCTATAAGAAGAATGGGCATTGGTTTCCATCGTCCCGTTGAGATTCATTACGAGTCTCCTCAAGCAAGTCCAAGCTCCATTCAAGTGGAGGCCTCTTCATCACAAGTTGAAACGGCGCCTATCATGGAAGCAAATGATGCACCCCCAAGAACAAGTTCAAGACCCTCCTCATGTTGACCAAGTTGCTATGCAAGAACCAAGTTCTCCTATTGTTGATGCTAGCCAAGGTCATGACCAAGATCAACCCTCTCCTTCTTTGTTGAAGATGTGCTTCAAGATGATCAAGGTCAACATTCCGGTCAAGACGGGGACTCAAATGATCAAGATGATCAAGAGATACCTCCAAGATGCAATGAGATATCGAAGCCCGTCGTAAAGCAAGAATTGTAAAGACTTTGAAAAAAGAGTCACTATCTAGAAAACATCCTTGGTGACCACAAGAAGGGTGTTACCACAAGAAGGCAATTGGCAAACTTTAGTGAACATCAAGCTCATATTTCCATGGTGGAACCAAAGAAAGTGTTTGAAGCTCTTGAAGATCCGGATTGGTTAGAAGCTATGCATGATGAACTCAATAACTTCAAGCGCAACAAAGTGTGGAATCTAGTTGAGAAGCCAAAAGATTGCCGCAATGTTATAGGCACAAAGTGGATTTCAAGAACAAGCAAGATGAGCATGGAATGGTTGTGAGGAACAAGGCAAGATTGGTTGCACAAGGGTACTCTCAAGTTGAAGGCATTGATTTTGGAGAGACTTATGCACCCGTGGCTCGCCTTGAGTCCATCCGTATCCTTCTTGCATATGCATCACATCATAACTTTAAATTGCAACAAATGGATGTGAAAAGTGCTTTCTTAATGGTCCTTTAAAGGAGTTGGTATATGTTAAGCAACCACCGGGTTTCGAGGACCCTAAATTCCCTAACCATGTCTACAAGCTTGATAAGGCGCTCTATGGTCTCAAACAAGCACCTCGTGCTTGGTATGAGCACCTAAGAGAGCTATTGCTAGACCGTGGATTTGAATTGGGGCAAATCGATCCCACTCTTTTACCAAGAGGGTTAAAGGGGAGCTTTTCATATGCCAACTTTATGTTGATGATATTATATTTGGCTCATCTAACAAAGCTTTCAATGATGAATTTTCAAAGCTTATGACCGATAGGTTCGAGATGTCTATGATGGGCGAATTGAAGTTCTTTCTCGGTTTTGAGATCAAGCAATTGAATGAAGGGACTTTCATCTCTCAAACCAAATATACCCAAGACATGCTCAAGAGGTTCAATATGCACAATGCTAAGGGCAAGCGGTTTCCCATGGACACCAAATGCCATCTTGAACTTAACCCCGACGGTATCGATGTTTGCCAAAAACTTTATCGCTCTATGATTGGTTCTTTGCTTTATCTTTGTGCATCTAGACCCGATATTGTGTTGAGTGTAGGGGTGTGTGCAAGGTATCAAGCCGCTCCTAAAGAAAGCCACATGGTGGCGGTCAATAGAATCCTTCGATATTTGGTTGATACCCCAAGGTTTGGTTTGTGGTACCCAAAGGGCACTAATTTCTCTCTTGCCGGGTACACGGATTCGGATTGGGCCGGTTGCAAGGATGATAGGAAATCAACTTCCGGGGCATGCCAATTTCTTGGTAGGTCCTTGGTGAGTTGGTCTTCTAAGAAGCAAAATTGTATATCTCTATCTTCCGCCGAAGCCGAGTATGTGGCGGCCGCAAGTGCATGCACTCAATTGTTATGGATGAGGCAAACTTTAAAGGAATACGGTGTCAATTGTGACAAAGTGCCTCTTTTATGTGACAATGAAAGTGCTATCAAGATTGGCCACAATCCGGTGCAACACTCAAGAACGAAGCATATTGAGATTCGTCATCATTTTATTCGGGATCATATTGCTCGTGGTGATATTGAGCTTGGCTATATTCCAACCAAAGATCAACTTGCCGACATTTTCACGAAGCCACTTGATGAAGCAAGATTCACCTTCTTGAGGCATGAGCTAAATATCGTGGATTCTAGGAGCTTGACTTGACCATCTTGCATACACACCTATATTTTTGACTATCTATTTGGTTTAGGTGTAGGCATGGACATAGGGGGAGTGCGGTCCTAATCCATTGGACTATCCCTCCCCCCATTATGCCGATAGTAAGACTCATTTTGTCTCTATATTTTCATTTCATGAATTGTGAGCTTAAATGACGAGTTGTGGCCGTGAACCCAAGATACATCTTCGCGGTGTCACACCACACACTCATACATGGTGGCCTAGGCCACCGCCCTCCTCTTTGTGAGGAGTTGGATCTTATTTGGGCTTATTGGATTTATTTGGGTTTTCTAGACCTTTTATTGTCTTTGGGAGAAACACTTGGAAATTGGCTTTTTATTTGATCTTGCAACTTCCAAGTGCGTATCCCACCATCAGTGACTTTGTTCTCATCCTAAGCCTTTCCTACCTAAAAACATGCTCCTCTTGCAACATACATGTCTCCCACAAAATTCTGGCAGTTTTGGAGCTTTGGGTCCGGAGACTCCGGTGTGCAACACCGGAGACTCCGGTCTGTCCAGAGTCTCCGCCCTAAACCTGGAAAACTCCGGCTCAGGCCGGAGACTCCGGACCCGGTCGTTTCACTGGGTTCCTTAAGGGCACGGGGTGGGGAGCTGTGAACACAACTCCTCATACACCCCCGTCCCCAACCTCTCCCCAGTCGCCGCCGTTGCTCCAAGCTCGCCTCCGGCCGCTCCCCGCCGCCGGAATCCGCCGTGCCACCGGCTCCTCCACCTCCCAAGCGTCGGGGATCTTCCTCCCCTCCGTTTGAATCTCACCATGAAGGACACGGGTACCACTCTCTCTCTCTTCCTCTAGGATTCTTCCTAGATCTAGTTTTGAGAGTAGTTCTTGTTGAAATTCTTGGTGTAGAACCTTTAGGATGGCAATGTACTCTCTAGGAAATTGTTGGTGTCGATTTTTCGTTCAGATTTGACCTAGGTTGGAAGTTCCTGTCTCAGGCCGGAGATTCCGGTCCCCCTGACCGGAGACTCCGGTGTGGCCGGAGACTCCGCCCCCTGAGACCGGAGACTCCGGCCAGATCATCTCTGAAAAAATTTCTCTCCAACTGTTTCTTCTTTTGATTCCATGGACATGTATGCTTATCTCAATGCTACCTATCTACTCCTGTTTCACAGCTAACAAAAGGTACCCCGGTGCTTCATCCTCATCCTCGAATATCAAGAAGAAGAAGAAGCTTCAAGGTCGAGACTACTTGGTCTATGATGCAGAAAAACAAGCATGTGCAGAGTGGTGACCTAAAGAAGCAAAAGGCTGCTGAGACTGCTCGGGCTAGGCAAGAGGCTAACCTCCTTCGAGAAGAAAGGGCCAAGAAGGCTAAGTTTGACAACATCACCACTTTGAAGGACTTGAACAAGGAGGAGTTCCGCTCCATGAGGGCACAAATTTCTATGACATGCCCAACAATTCAACCGATGGTCACTTTTGGAGAAGGGAGCAAGAGCTCATTATGAAGGAACTCTATGCAAATTTGGACCCAAAAGCCCTTGTGTGTCCACAAAAACCTTTGCAGTTTGAAGTGTTGGCCAAGAAGGATTACTTTAAGGAAGCAATTTGGGTTGCTAGAAAGATTGGTCTTGAGCACCTCATTTCCCTCCAACAAGATTATGATATTGAGATGGTGCAACAGTTTTTTGCCACTCTTGTGCTTGGAGATGAGGAGGACACCAAAATGACTTGGATGACGGGGCCTCTCAAAGTTAGTGCACACTTTTCAGAATTCGGAGAAGCTTTGGGATATGAGTTCAAAGGTGTGAACATTTCAGTTGGTCGAAGAATGCATGTTGAAGGAGTGGCCTATGATAAGAAGCTCCTCGCCCCTTTGCTGCCAAAGATGGTGCCATTGCTACCACCAAAGGTCTCAAGCCCATCTACAACATTTTGATTCGCATGTTTCGTTGGAGCATTGCACCTCAAGCCGGGAATACGGATGCTATCCGTGGAGCTCTTGTCAACCTCATGCATCATTGCCACACGACATACCTTGCCGGACCGGATTGCCAAGGGGTTGAGATTGATGTCATGGACTATATCCGGTGTGAGATCAACATTGCTATTTATGAGAGGAAGAATCCTATGTATGCTCCCTATGTCATGAAGCTCATCCTCAAAAAGATTCCCAAACTCGATCAATCCCGTTTCAAGAAACACACCTATGGTTACCTTCAAGTGCTCGGCCATCATCTTGCTCAAGCCACTTATGAAGAGGTAGAGGCGTGAGAAGCGCCTAGGGCAAGAAGGAGGGCTCATGGTGGCAAGGAAAGAGTCAACAATGAGATGAAGAATGTTTCGTGGTGGAAAAGGGCTATGATGTGCATGGGTGTTGCGGTGCACAAGGAAAACCATCAAACCTATGTTACCAACAAGAAGATCTTGTCCAACCAAGCCCATATGATGAAGGAATTGCGCAAAATCAACAATGGTGGCACCACTCCTCCTCGCCAAGAAGATGAACCCGAAACTCCGCCATCCGAAGCAACTATTCCTTTGAGAAGTGGAATGTGGATATCTTTCCTTGGAATGATTATGATGATGTGACCTCCATGCCTACCTCTTCTCGCAACACCGGAAAGGCTCCTATGCGCTATGAAGAAGAAAGTGATGAGAAGAAGAAAGTGATGAGGAAGACGAAAGTGAAGAAGCAAGTGGTGAAGCAAGTGGAGATGATCATGATGCTGAAAGTGGGGATGGTGATGACGACTATGATGAAGACGACGAGTGATCGCCTTGGGTTTCGTTAGCATCGCTCTTTTCCCTTTTTGGCGTTTCGATGCCAAAGGGGGAGAAGTAGTTCTACTAGGTTCTCTCGTGGGATTTGCATGGGTCGGACACAAGCATGCTCGTTTATTCATTTCTTTGAAGCTTGTGTCCTTTTATCTTTGTTGTTGAACTTATTTGCTTTTTATTCGTATGAGACTATGTTTTATTCCGTCTGTGTGGAACTTATGGATATTTCATTCTATCTATGGTTGAGATGGTATCTATCTTTGTGATGATATATTTTTGTGCATTGGTTTATATTCTACAATATTATGCACAAGGTATGTTCCCTTTCCTCTCAAACCATTATCTTGATATGTCCTTGTTTATGAAATTTATCATGTTCAATATTTCTTGTGAGTTGTCTCTCCTCTACATGTTGAGCATTTTATTCAAATGCAAACTACTTGTATGCACACATGTAGGGGGAGCCTCTCGAATCCTTTGTGGAACATGTCGATATTTGTTGTGTGATTTATTGCAAATCCGAGTGTTGTCATCTAACACCAAAAAGGGAGATTGAAAGGGCATATTTTATATCCCTAGTTTTTGTGTGTTAGGCAACAACACTAGGATATATCTAAGTGATGTTAAGTGGTGCAGGAGTCAAAAGAAATATTTGCACGTTGCATCGAAACACTTGACAGGAAAAAGAAGTTGCATTTGCTTGCCCAGTCCGGAGTCTCCGGTCCTCAGGGGCTCAGGGGCCGGAGTCTCCGGCCTCTCAGGCTTTGACACATTCGACGGCAGCTACGGTATAGGGTCCGGAGTTACCGCGGAGTAACCCCGGAGTCTCCGCCCCGACCGGAGTCTCCGCACCTCCGGTCCGGAGTCTCCGCCCCCAGACAGAGTTTTGAAGCGAAGTGACCAAGCGACGGCAGCCGCGGTATCGGGTCCGGAGTGACCCCGGAGTACCCCCGGAGTCTCCGGTCTGCCCGGAGTCTCCGGACTTCCAGTCCGGAGTCTCCGGCCCAAGTGGACAGAAACGGCTAGTTTTTCTGGAGGGGTATTTATACTCCTCCACCTACCTCCAGCCAGCTAGCTCGCCCAAACTTGAAGTCTCCATTATTGCAAGCTCAAGAATCACTAGATCTCCCAATCCCTCCACCCAAACTTGTTGATCTTTGGAGGATTGAAGGAGAAGACCCATATCTACATCTTCACCAACCCGTTCTTCATTCCCCCTCATTCACTTGAGGGCCCCTTGGCTAGGATTTCCATTAGGAAAACCTAGCTTCTTATTGTACTCACTTGTTGTCTTTGTGACAGATTGTAGCTGTTCGGGAGCCCCCAATCCTCTTGTGAGTTGTGCCCCGGATCGTTGTTGTAAGGGCTCCGGATTCGCGTTGAAGGATTCCGATAGTGGAAGGTGAACCAAACCTTTGTGGTGCGGTTCATCAGAGAAGAAGGTGCGTCCGCCTTTGTGGCGGTTGAGTTTTGACCTTTGTGGTAGCTCACACCTCTCCAACGAGACGTACTCCCCTAAAAAGGAGGAACTCGGGATTACATCCGTGTCTCCGCGTGCTTTCACTTCGGTTACTTCTATCCTTGTTTATAGTCCTTACTTCGTGTATCTTGTTTAGTTGCTTGCTTGTCATATAGGTAAATTCACCTTAGTTGCATATCTAGAGAATTTACCTTTTGTGTCATGCCTAATTTGAAAAAGTACTAAAATTGAAGTAGCACCTATTCACCCCCCCCTCTAGGTGTCATACGATCCTTTCAACGGTCCCATGTCGCTTTCGACAGTATCCCACGTCCTGATGATCCTCAATGGGTCAAAGACGATCTCGCGATTGTTCAGTGGTTCTACACACGCATCTCCACCGAGATCTTCAACATGCTTGACCATGACGGCGCCACGACCGCCGCAATCTGGGGCTCTTTCCGACAGCGCTTTCAGAGCAACAGCGACACTCGGAAAAATGTTCTACATACCGAGATTCATAACATGGCTCGAGGTGACGCTCCGGTGAATCTTTTCTGCCAACGCGTCAAGGCCATCGGTGACGAACTCCGGGAACTCGGCGACCCCGTCAGCGACTCCCAACTCATCAACATCATCGTCGTCGGTCTTAGCGAGGACTTCGACGAGCAGGCCTCCTTCATACCCATGATGCGGCCGCCTCCCACCTTCGCCGAAGTTCGCTCCATGTTGCAGCTCGCCGCGGAAACTCAAGCTCGCAAGGAGTCACGCCCCAAGGTCTTCCATGCTGCGGCTCGGCCCCCTGCACCATCTCCATCGGCGCCTCCTATGCCGGCTTCTGCTACCGCGCCGTCCACGCCGTCCGTGCAACCACCTCCAGGCTGGCGCCCCAGTCCAAACTACAAGGGCAAACACCCTATCTATCTGTCGCCGCGATCTACATCGACACCCTCGTCAAGCAGTGCTCTGCCGCCAGGTCCACCGCCGTCCGTTCCTCCTGCATCTTCGAGTTGGCGTCCCCCTCATGATCCTTGGACAGGGATGGTGCAGGCGTCCCCCTCGTTAATGATTGTAATATGGTACTCCTTGGTGTCAAGCTCTCATTGCCCCTATCATAGCATCTTGAATGATTACGTTTAAAGTGAAAGCAAATATGAGTAATGTGCTTGACAAAGTATCATTGAAAGTCTCATGCCCCTTGAATACGAGTACCTACACCATGTGCTACTCAACTCAGGAAACAAAGCAAGTTCAATTTATATCATTGTAAGTATAATAATATCATCAAGAGCGTCAACTGGGGTACCTCTTGTCCCAGGATATGGAACAAGCCCATATCCAAACAACAAGACAAACAGACAATGAACAATCTCAGCACTCTTTTATTTACCACTTGTGTAGCTTTTTATTGTGATGTGCCTCACTAAATGTTCACTATGGTACGCTGTAAATTTCCACCATGAATGATGCATGGCTTAGGTTAGCGGCCCAGGCATCTCTCTAACCATTATACAAACTCATTTAAACTTACTCCATTTCACCTTTTATTTCACCGTGATAAGCATCCATAAACAAAAGTGCATGACATCAACTAGATATAATGAAGTGCAATGTTGAAAGCGTTCCATGTGACAGCACATTTCTGCTAACTCTCAACCAAAGACGTTTGTCAAGCTCATAACATCATAATTTTAATCACAATGGGTCATGTTTATTAAGTGCAATAAAAGTAAGGTGTGCATCAAGTTCGTGAGAGCTATATAACCAACTTTTTCCCATAACAATCAAAATCATAAGCATTTTAATTCAGAGGTATAAATGATACAAAATAACATGGTAAACATACTCGGAATAGCATAAAGCTAATAGGTAGATATGGTGGACTCACTGGAAAAACTTTGGTTGAAGGTGTTGGAAGCAAGTTTTTGCTTGTTGGAATTTTTGGGCTAGCAAGAGGGAGAAAGTTGACCGTCTAAAAGCATGCATGAGTGTCCATAGAACTAACTAATTCATGTTAAACAAAGTAAAGTAACATCAAAACTTGAATAAAAGATAGCTCTTGATAAAACACTAACAAATTATTACTCATTAACAAGTTCATAAATCATGCAACTATATGTATCTTTTAAAATCAACTCAAACATCCCTTTTCCCAATCTTATAATGGCATCCAACATATTTCAACCCATATTTCTAGTAGCTCTCTCATATATAAATGATAATGTGGTGGTGTCTCAAAATAAAAATCAAAACAAAACAAACAAAAAGACGCTCCAAGTTTATACGATAAAGTGCATTGATCGAAAAACAGAAGTTAGACGTGTGCAAACCGAGAGTGTGTTGGTATAGTGGGGTTGTCTTCACATCCCCAAGCTTATGGTTTTCACCATCCTTAGATGACTCTTGGTGCATCTCCTCTAATCCCTGTGAAAAAACTTCAAAACACCGTTTCTCCCATTTCTTTTCTGTGGGGTGACATTAGTAGTGATAAACAAATAGGTTTCATGCCGCATATAATCCTTAGACAAAATTTTATATGAATGTCCAGTAAGTGTATTATGTTTTATGCCTACTCATAAACTCATTTGGATCTGAAAGATCCAAGCTAAAAGTTCTAAGCATGCATTAAACAAAATGGGACAGAATCTGTCCAGAAAAACAGCAGTAGCAAAACGTATTTTTCTACCCCACTTAACTTTATCAAAAAATTCTGAAAAAATTCATGCATACATAGGATGAAAAGTTTCTTCTACAGTTTAAATATCAGCTCATTCGGAGTTACAGAATAGGAATTAAAAATCATACCGTGCACAGACTCGTGCTGGAATAATATCCCCGAATGCTATAAGCAACTTTTTCAAACCAAAATGGGTAAACTTGGCACTTTATTAAAAATTCCAGAAACAAAACTATAAACAAAGTCTCTTGTGATAGCAAGAGTACACAAAGAAAATAAAAACAACCAGGTTGCCTCCCGTAAAGCGCTTTCTTTATAGCCATATAGCTAGGCTTACTTACCTGGTATCAAGATGGTTGGAGTGAGGTGGCTTGGCATCCCCAAGCTTAAATTCTTGTACTTATTTGATATATATAGATTGAGCCCAGGGGTAACATCCCCAAGCTTGAGTTTTTGTCCCTCTTGATCTTGTTCATCACCCTCAACTCTTCCACTTGAAAATTTCTTTACACAAAACTCATCATAAAACTTGATTAGAGGGGTTAGTGTCTCCATAAATTAAATCCACATAGGTACAGCAAAGACACATCATGAGTTGATTCTAAACATTAGCTAATATTACTATGGTTGTGTATTGCTCTTTGATCAATAGAACTACACAAAAACACAAGTAATGAGAGTAATGCAAAATAAAGACATAATCTGTCAAAAACTAGACAGCCCGTAAAGAGTGAATTTTTAGAGGCACTTACGTTGCTCAAATCAGAAAACTTTGAACTAATGAAATGTGTATTAATAACTGAAGATTACTGTCCTAAAATTTCAGCTCAAAATTCCTTTTCTATGATTTTTAACATTTTTCGCAGTGAAGCTTAGGAATCTGTTTTCTGGACAGCAAATCACTATTGTTTAATCCTACCTCTCAAAAGAGGTTATTCTTGCCATAAACACTCTTTTTATTTGGTTTTAGCTTTGGGAAAAGTTTTAATGATAGAGACTTTGCAACGGTTCCATTGGCATGAACAACACATGTTCAAGGTCGACCCCAACTTCTCCATTACTCATCCTTCTCATTTAATTTCCCAAATTTTTATATAAAATGAAAATCTTAAACTAGCAGTTAGAAGACAGTAAGTAAAGTTATTTTACATGTTGTAAAGATATAAAGGTGTGCTCAAACCGAATAGGAAATTGAAGCATAAGGAACACACCACAGAATATTAAACAATTTGCTTTTAAGTCTAACTCTCTTCCTATGCATTGGGATCTTGTAAGAAAATAAATCATTGAAACACAAAGCAAGTAGCATAGGAAGATAAAAGAAGAGCAATTTCAAGACTTTAAACTTAAAGAGAGGAAACGTAATAATATTGAAATGTTTAGGACCATGTTTTCCCCTCTCATAATAGTTACAAGTAGTGAAACCAAATTTGATAAAGGAACTTTTAGATTGGTGCAACTTTGCAAACTTAGGAATATATAGAGGATTATTAAAACTATCATGTAAGATATTAGCATGTTTTCCTCTCTCAAAATAATTGCAAGAAGCACCATAAACATGATGGTCATGGGTGAAATAGTTATTAGTATAAGATAATTTCAGCCCACATAAGTACTTTTTAACATATAAAAGCTTCTCCTCTATGGTGTGAATAGGAGAATTCAGAAATAAAGTAGGACTCTCATAAGTGAGAGTGTTGTCACAAGCAGCAAGTATATCATTTTTATCCTCACATAAAGTAGTAACAATTTCTAAACATGGAGCATCATCAAGCAAAATGGGACCATCATCAAAAGCATTATCATATAGCATATTTAAGCAATACTCCTCATTATCATCAATAAGTTCAATAGTAGCATTATTAAAAAGTAAAGGAGCATTATTAGTTTCATCATAATAGCATAGGTTCTCATTAGGCATAGGTTGACATTCCTCCCCATCATCAGAATCATAAAAGCAAAGTTTATCATCAACAAGATTTTGAGTGTTACCCTCATCCATAGGTGGTGAAGGTGGATGTTCCTTCTCTTCATTCTCTAGTTGTTCATTATTTTCATCATCTTCTTGGGGTTGCATGGGCATCCCCAAGCTTAGGTCTTTATCCCCTTCTTCACATACTTCTTCTTCCAAGGTTATGTTTTCATCATCCTCTTCCTGCAAAACATCAGCACTTTCGTGGGGAACCTTGCTCCTCTCTTTATAGTTAACAACATAAATATTTTGAGAGAAGTTGGCTATGCAATATTCAAGAATAGAAGTGACCTCTTTTTCGAATCTCTTAACTCTAGGGCAAGTTTCATTTTCATAAGCAAAGGTGTGCAATTCACAAGATGCATAATAAGTAATAAATTCCTCTACTTGTTCCATCCCTAAATGAGTATAATCATTAGTATTGTAAGATACTATGACACGTTCTTCATGGAACTTACATTGAAATCCAAAGTGTCTTTTTGGATAATTAGAGCAACAAGTTGTATTACTATGGAATAAAAGCCACTCTCCAGCAATATATTTTAATCTTTCCATGAAACCTTCTAGTCTTATCCCTTCTGTTGACTTTCTAAATTCCTTAGCAATTTTAAAAGCTTTCATGTACCCAGAGTACCAATCCAACATCCATTCCCTTCCAGAAGTTTTTATGGTATTTTCCATTTTTTAATTTTTTTGTGTTTTTGATATATGGATGTATGCAAAACTAAACTAAATGCAAAACTGAAAATAAATATCTAGTGCAAACAAGAATAAAAACTTAAGCGCTACACTCCCCGGCAACGGCGCCAGAAAATGTCTTGATACCCACAAGTATAGGGGATCGTTGAAATCTTCAATGTGTAAGTATTAGTATCGATCCCACGAGGAGTAGAAGGTATAAGTATTTATCCTCTCAAATAAGAGTGTCACTTCTCTTATTATCTATGCACTAGACAAAGTAAAATGATGCAAGTGTTTTTGGGTTTTTGGTGTAAAGAATGCAAAGCTGAAAATAAAATATGATGAGTGAAAGCTCTCAAAGAGAGAGAAAGCCCAATCCTCTATGCAGCAAGAGGACAAGCTTGAGTGGTGTTTCTTATGCGTGGAAAACGTTCCCAAGGGCTACATGGATTTCATGGCATAAATATTTCTAGTACAACAAGGTAACCATTTTGTCAAGTTTTAATCTTCTTTGGACGGAGCCATAATTAGGTGTAGCTAAATAAATAAACTAAACCCCTTATGATGGATCTCATGGCCAAGTAAATGACTACACAAGAGTTATTAAGACATAAAGTCCCACCATAGCATTACACTCTAAGGTCCCCGATATAAATCCCCTCCTAATGCAACTTCATGACTCGGTCTAGGGTTTACGTGTCCTCCCCAGTCTCCCTCAATTCATTACACTAGTGTGTTCTCCTATGAGCCCATAAAGGTGAAGTGAGGTGCAGTCGACGTTCGCACAACACCATCATAGAATTGCATCAAAGATAAAAACTAGACAAAATACCAACACATGTCATATATATATCATTGCCAATTCATCCTATGCCCCCAGGAACATACGGGAACTACTCACAACGCCAAGACATGATATGATTCAATGGTGTAAGTGGTACAACACAATCTGAAAATATAACTTCACCACCAAATAATTGCAAGTACTCAATCACAAACATGAATAGTAGCACAAGACAAGTATCTAGGGTATAACAACTCTCAAACTACGAGGGGGATGAAGTGGATCACGAAGATGGTGATGGAGATGGTGCTGGTCTTGACGGTGGTGTTGATGGAGACTCCGGAGGGGGGATGGAAGAGCCTTCCGGAGGTGATTCCGGCGGCGTTTCCCCCCCTCCGATCTTCTCCGGCGGCAGCCTTCTGTCTCCTGTTTCTTGGTTTTGTGTCTCTCCGCCGCCTCCTCGTTAAACTCCTCGGGGGACTATTTTTATAGACGGTTTTAGGTCAAGACGAAGCCACGGAGACGAAAACGGACGGCATCGGAGCCACGATGATTAAAATAGGGGGTCCCACACGGGCATTGTACTTGGCCGCGTGGGCCCATCCCTTTCTGCCTTCTGGGCTCCGTTTGCTTGCTTCCTTCGCTCCGAGGTCTTCCTCCTTCCAAAATATTGACGCCTGAATTTTTGCATAATTTTTGGACGTCGTTTTGGTCCCTGAAACATAAGAGGAAAGAAATAGGGTTTTCTGCCTGCGCAGGGTTAATTCCATAAAAGTAGGGGAACTTGTGAATTATTCCCAAAATCATTATAAATCAATGATATAACCCTTATATGATGCAAATATGATTGGAATATAGGCAAAATAATGCAAAGTTCATGTATGCATTTTACATGCATCAGACGCCAGCCTGGAGGTGGCTGCACGGACTGCGTCGTGGGCAGCGTGGCGGCAGGAGCCGGCATGGAGGCGCCGATGGAGACGGCGTAGGGGGACGTACGGGCCGCAGCATGGAAGACCTTTGGGTGAGAGTCCTTGCGAGCTTGAGTTTCCACCACGAGCTGCAGCATGGAGCGTACTTCGGCGAAGGTTGGAGGAGGCCGCATCATGGGAATGAAGGAGGCCTGCTTGTCGAAATGCTCGCTGAGTCCGACGACGATGATGTTGATGAGCTGCGAGTTGCTGACGGGATCGCCGAGTTCGCGAAGCTCGTCACCGATGGCCTTGACGCGCTGGCAGAAGATGTTCACCGGGGCATTGTCTTGGGTCATGTTACGAAGCTCGGTGTGCAGGGCGTTTTTCCGAGCATTGCTGTTGCTTTGAAAAAGCTGGCGAAGAGAACTCCAGATGTTGGCGGCGGTGGCGCCGTCGTGATCAAGCATGTTGAAGATCTCGGTGGTGATGCGGGTGTAGAACCACTGTACAATCGCGAGATCGTCTTTCACCCATTGAGAATCATCAGGTCGTGGAAGACTGTTGGCGGCGACGTGAGACCGGAGGTTGCAGCGTCCCAGGTGTAGATCGAAGAGGTGGCGCCAATGATAATAGTTGTGGGCGGCAAGATCAAGAACAATGGGGATAAAAGGGCTAACATCGGTGATGGTGTCGGCGAGCGACACTGGAGCCGCAAGGAGAGTAGTAGGAGGCATTGGAGGTGCTAGGGAAAGAGTAGAAGAAGAGGGTGCAGCCCGGCGCTCGAAGTAGCCGGGGCGGCAGCGGTGGTAGGGTGGGCGGAGCCATACCCTAAACCCTAGGATCGATATCTGATACCATGATAGATGAATAGAACTATTGCTTACTGATTTAATTGTGTAGCGTACAAGGCCTTATATAGGAGGATTACAAACCGACTAGACCAAGAATTACAAACCGAATAGGCTAGGCAAACTAGATAAACTTGAGGTCCAAGTAATAGTCTAACACCTTGCCGTGTTGCAAGCAAAATGATACGTGTATTTCCCAACTTAATAAAACGGAAAAGGAACGAAGGAAACATGTTGCAAAATCTCGTCGCATATCGGCCATGGTTTGTGGCGAAAAGTGTGACGCCAGCTCTTTCAACAAGCGTCTGCTTCCCATGTTCTTCTGTTCGCGTGGAGTAGTTCTCTGCCTCTCGGCCGGGGGGTGGCGAGGGAGAGGTGAAGAGCTGCTCTGGCGTGACTGGGTGCAGGGTCGGCGTCGGGAGATCTTGGAGTCTGCGTCTCCTTCGGCGGCTCCCCAGCGACGGCGAAGCTTTGCTGCCGCTATCCTTGGCCAGAAGACTGGCCCCGCCGTGCTCGACAGAGGTGCCTGCTCGAGCTTCTTCCTCCTCCGGAGGATCTTTTCAAGTCTCGGTGCGACATTGAACGTCCATGCTTCACTAAGTGGTTTGTCCCCGGTGGAGTTCAGTGGTGCGGCCGTGCCTGGAGGCTGTTCGTCGTCGGCAAGCTTAGCCTTGATTGCGTTTATGCGATCTTTCTCAGGGTGCTCTGTGTAAATTCCAAGGACCTTGTTGTAATTTCCTGTTACTTTAGGGTCCTTCTTGTAATTGTATGCCTCATGCCGACTTAATGCAGATTCCAGGTCCTTCGGGGCCTTTTATGTTCAAAAAAAAAAAAAGTGTGACGCAATCACGATCCTCCTCGCGCTGCGCTGTGGAGGACGAAGATGGTGCAACCAATGATTCGATTCGCATCGGATGCCCTCCTCCATCCGACGGTCGGTCGGTCAGTCTGTCCGTCTATTGCAGACAAGCTTCCAGTGTATAGTTAATGGCGTGGTTGGAGATAAGGGTCGTTCGAGCTCCCCATGAAGCATGAATAATGTAGGCGCGCTTCTCAGACAGAAAGACAGGAGCAGCTAGCTGGAAAGGGAGAAGAATGGATTTTCTTTCGGACGAGGATGATTCACTTGGATTACACATGGTCAACGCGTATCGTCCAAATCAGATCGTAATCTGTCCTTTGTAAGTTGTAACCTTTGAGGATGTTAATTAATTCCAATCGCCCAAAATAAATCATGCTAACTAAACCATAATGAAACTCTGATTTTTTTTTTCTGTGGAAGGAAAAAAATGTTATGTCTGCCGTTTGGGACCAATTCGATCGACACTCCCGCCGGGCATGAGCACTAGGATGTAGTCCGGTAAGTAGACGATCTCAAGCAGTTCTTGTCGGTTTGAATTAATCTGATTGCTAGCTAGAACCCCAAGCTAGCTAAACAAAGCTAAGTGCGTGCGTGGATGCCGGTGGCCAGGGTCGATCGCCACATGGGATATGCCAACTCGCCATCCGCGCAGCGACAACAACGCGCGCGGCGCCGATGACGATTAGCTGGCGCGGCGAGAACGGGCGGACGGCATGTATCCGGCGACAACACGTACCCGCGCCGCGCACGTAGTTCAGTTGCGCTGTCAAAGGGAGACTCGATCGGCGCCTCCCACGTTGGACCAACGGCCGGCCGTGCAAAGGGATACCTGCCGGTGATGGCACCGATCAAACCCGCCTAAAAGATAAATACTCCCTCCGTTCCACAATTTAAGATGTTTAAGCATTTGTCTACATTTAAATATACACAAATGTATATAGAAACATTTCATATGTACGTTCATCCATTTTAGTATGCATATAAACAACATGTGTACCATCTAAAATATTTTACATTTAAAAACAGAGCAAGGATGTGCAAGTATCGTTGAGTGGATAGCCACCAAAATCATTTGATTGGGTGTATACATGCATGCATGCATTCGCAAGGTGTATACACGCATCAACCAAATAGACCAAAACTGAAAATAAGAGAACGCTTCCGCCGTACGTACACCTGAAATACACGATTTAAACTCGATTTTAAAACTGATTGTCTGCCTGTATTGACACCTTACCTTCAGAGAGAAGCTGACATTAATCGATTGGATTCGGATTTGGATTGGAACAAGAGAGCCTATCGGAATACCGGCCGTCATCATGACGGTGCCGTGAGCTAGCTAATGCTTATCGTTGAAACCGGTGCCAACGCTCCTCTCTTTTTGTACTTAGCGACTAGGAGTAATAGCTAGCTAGTAAATGTTGCTTTCCAGATCGTGCGGGTTAAAACACAGGATTAGAGTCAAGCGGGTGCACTACGTGGTCGTGCAGCACATGTTGAAAGTTTGACCCTTTTTTTTTTCTAATACAGAGAGTGCATTTTGTCCTTCCGGCATTTGAATCCAACAAAATCATATGGATGAGTAAGAAAGATGTATCCACCGTTGCAGTTTAAAAGACAGACTATGTAACACTACATTCACTTTAAAAGACAGACTATGTAACACTACATTCACTTATTAATCTTAGCTACCTTACTACATACTCCCTCCGTTCATGTTTATAAGGTGTATAGTTTTTACTGAAAAGTCAAACTTCACTATCTTTTATCAAGATTATCGAAAATATTATTGGCATTTACAGTATCTTTAGATTCATCATGAAGTATGTTTTATATTTTATTTTCTTAGTATTTAAAATATTGGAGGGCAGGCCTTGTTGTGAGATTCTCCTCACTTGTGCCAAGAGATTCTGAAAGTGCATGTTGCCCCCATGTGTGGTTTTGGTAATTAATGACAATCCTTATGGACTAATGTTTGCACTGAGATATACTTATAGATCTTGTACATGGGAAAAGATTGAAATTCTTGTGTTGGACTCTAGAAGCTTATATGATGACCAAGGTTCTATCCAAGGGTTTATATGAAGAATGGTCATGTGTAGAGTTGAGCATATTGCAGGTATGTCTTGAAGGATTCAAGACATCATCTTTACGAAGAGAGAGAAGATTATGAAGTGCAAGTTCAATATGATCCATCTCGGAAGATATCATTTGATTGAAGCTTGCAATGGATACATGAAGACGGAGCTTAGCGAGTCTCTCCCATAATGGAGTATGGGGGAGTATTTGGAGAAGTCTTCATCAAGCATGTGCTATATCAAGCACAATCAAGAAAGGTGTTCCAACTTGAGGGAGTCAAGATCGTCATCATCAGGCTCAAGTGGAATGCACAAGGCAAAGGTATGATCTTGATAGGGTTTCTATTTTACCGGTCTCATGGTGTTAGTGGGAGACCGGGTTATTGGATAGATGGCGTACTATCAAGAGGGGCTCTCAAGTGAGTAACTTGATCACATCTTTGTGGAGAGCTCAAACCTTTGCGTACTTGCATATCATCTTTCTTGGTTCTTATTTGGCTTTTATCCATGTGAGGATTTAGAGCTTGTTTTCATCACCATACTAAGCTCTAGTTCATCAAAAATAGATTGCATTTGAATATCTTGTTGCGTTTTTTATATTGGAGGTTTTACCAGTTTGTATTTTCTAAGAGAGGTCAAACTCTCCTCTTGTGGTTTCCTCCTCACGTGATGGACTATGATATTTCTCTGCATGATCTTATAGTGCTCTTCGTTGCGATTCCAACGAGCCCAATATCATCGAAAACGGAGTCCGGATGAAAAAGATATTGCAGTTTTCGTATCTCTATTTCTGTCAACCGGAATTTTCGGGGGGGGGGGGGGGGGGGGGAATATCCGGGTCGGGTGCCGGATATTCCGTCACTAAAAAGTGTCTTTAGCTCTTTTCGTGCCCTGAGTGCGAGCCTCTGTCTAAACCGGACTTTTGAGCCGGATATTTTGAAGGGGGGGGGGGCGGATATTCCGGCCCTAGCTGCTGCAACGGCTATATTTCGAGGATGGACAATAAATATCCCTCCCCTTCTTCAACCTTAAAAAGCTCATTTTTTCCCCTCTCTCTCCTCCATTGTTGACCTTGGAAAAGCTTGCCCCCTCGTAATCCCTCCCATGACTTTTGCATATCTTTGAGGGAAAAGTGAGAGGAGATATAGATCTACAATTCCACCAATCCATCTCTCCTCTAAGTGAGGGGAACCTAGTAGATCTTGATCTTGGAGTTCTTGGTGTCTCTCCTCCTTTGTTCTTCCTCTCTTATTCCCCATTAGCATTTGTTGCTGTGTTGGAATTTGATAGTGAAGGATTTGAGCACTTGTGCTCTTGCCATTGCATTTGTGCATCGGTTTGTGCTCTCCACGAGAATTCGTGGAAGTGAAAGTTTGTGAGCTTGTTACTCTTGGGTCTTTGGACCCTAGAAGCCATTGTGGTGGTTGAGACTTTTTGTGGTCACTTGTAGCCATCCGGGAGCCCCCAATCCAGTTGTGGGTTGTGCCCCGGTTTATTGTTGTAAAGGCTCCGGACTATGCCTTGAAGGATTCCGATAGTTGAAGGTGAACCAATCCTTTGTGGTGTGGTTCATCGGAGAAGAAGGTGAGCCTGTTGTGGCATTGAGACCAACCTGTTGTGGTAGTCTCACACCTTTCCAACGAGACGTACTCTCCTAAAAAGGAGGAACTCGGGAATACATCCTCATCTCCGCATGTCTCGGTTATTTCTATACCCGAGATCTTTACTTATGCACTTTACATTGTGATAGCCTTCGTGCTTGAAATATTCTATTGCTTTCACCTTGTTGCTTGTCTTGCTTAGCATAAGTTGTCAGTGCACTTAGGTGAGCCTAGTATATTTAGGTTGTTGGCTTGTTAATTTAAAACACCTAGTTTTATTCCACAATTATCAAGCCTAAACCGGAAAAGTTTTAATCGCCTATTCACCCCCCCTCTAGGCGACATCCTTGTCCTTTCAGATTCTGGGTTCGAACCAGCCTTCCACCGTGTGGGAGCCTATATACATTGGTCTATCCTAGAATTTAAAATATTGATCAAAATAACAGTTATGGAAAACATAACCCTAGCCGCCGCTAGAGAGAACTTTCGTACCTTCTCCGTCTTTGTATGATGGTTTTTCTCATCATCAACCTCTTTGGCACTAGTAGATGGGGGAAATTACAGATCAATGTTGAAAATTGAAAATTAGATCCGACAAATCATAGATCAATGTTCAGAAGTACATGCGTGAAATCATTGTTTCTCCCGTGTTGCAATGCTATTTAAACCAAACGGTTGGCGACAGGTATCTCAACTCTCGCATGTCCCTGATATGAATTGCAGAATCTTGTGAATCATCGAGTATTTTAATACAATTTTCGACCGAGGTCACTTGGCCGAGGGCAATGTTGAAGAAGTCACGAGCTCATTTGGTACCCTATACATTCCATTTCATTTGGCAGAAATAAAAAAGGTGACGTCATTTCTTTTCATTTGCTAGAAATAAAATGGCATAATTAGTGACAAAATTGAATTATCGTATCAAGGACATTTGCTGGAACTGCAGTTGAAATGACGTTTCTAATTTCATGAGATTCAAACACGTTGGGTACGTAATCTCAATTGAATTTTGTGATTCGTATCCTGAATGATGGCTACAAAACAAGGTCTAAAAATCTTGTTATGTTCTTTCAACCTTTGTCGACGGCGACGATGATGGTTTCAAGTGTGGTTTGGTGAGATGTTCTCCCATGTCGAACTTTTATGCTTCGCATCTTATTCGTCGATAGTATCACACCAAAGCAGAGGTTCAAAGATTTTATGTGAGGAGTGTAACCTTTATGATGAATTGGTTTGACGAAGAAGATTTTCATGGATGTGCGTTGTCTCCATGTGAACGTTTAGTTCCATTGTCACTGCCAAAATCTTCAACGAAAGTATTTTATTAAAAGATTAATGATAACCACTATTGCTACAGTACAAGAGAAAAAGACGAGTACTCAATGTTGCAAAAAGATATCTTGGAACAATTCAACCATATTAAAAGTTTTGACTCTGAATGCCAGCTTCAAATTGCTTTTTTATATCCATGGAAATTGAGAAAGCACACAGACAGAGCAAAAGCTGAGTTAGAATTGATTATACTCAACAAAAAAAAAGCTTTGATAATTGTTGTGAACAAAGTTTTTTATCAGCATGCAGACAGAATCATACAAGGCACAAAAAACAACTTTGAGCTTATACATACAAGCCGGCGATGATCAAACTGTTCTATTCGCAGTCCAAGCGAGCTCGGGCTCTCTTTCGAGTTTTCGCTTGTTATCCACATACGTCTAGACTCGATAAATAATCGCATAAAAGTTATAATAAGAAACTACCAATACTTTTTTGGTCTGTGCATTTCCATAAACTACAATTATCACATAGTATGAAATATTTTTCAAACTGATATTTCATACTTTGAACTCAAATAAACACTAACAATATGTTTTTTTTTTTGCATTCTACTATGGCATTAGTCCCCATTGATACTATATTTCAAATACAATTTTGTCAGCATGTGGCACCATAATTTTAATTAACTCACATGATGAAATATCGATGTAAATATAATAATCATAAACATTTTTTATTTCCTCCATATATTATATCCTAGGTTTGGTGTTGGGTGTCTATTGTATTTTTTCTTTATATATCAAAGCCGATGGTTCCAGAATGTAACAAAGGATGCATGCGCACACAATCTTGCAAAATAGATCTAACGGGTTAACTGGTTAGGTGGAAATATAAAAGGTGTGGGTCCAGATCTTTCTACAGTGTTCACATGAAGAAAATGCTACTCCTATGTGTGGACCTAAGTACAAATGTTGGGTAAATCAATACATACATGCATGTTCACACAAATTCCATGTAGTACACAATGGAAGAATTTGGCAAACCACGGTCATCTTTTTAGACAGCGGATCGATCGATCATGCATTCATGCATGCTCCTGGCCTTAAATCTTGTTTCGATCCTGCACAGGTACATGAGCAAATGCTGCCCAAGTCGGTGGAAAGCCCAACTATCTTCTTCCGTCCCGTCTCCCTCAATTCCACCACGCCAGAGGAGCTCGGCCTTCTTCCTTGCCGTGTTGCAAGCAAATGATACTCCATGTATTTCTCAACTTCAAAAGGAAAAGGATCGAAGGATAAATGTTGCAAAGTACTATCATTGTATACGCCATTGCATAACCTTCCTGGCGTTGTGCGGAGACAGCTCGCGTGGAGGACGGCGATGGAGCAATGAATGATTCTATTCGATTCTTCGCATCGGATGTCCTCCATCCGACGGCCGGTCGGTCAGTCTGTCCGTTCCAGACAACTTCCATCCCGTTGAACAGTTGCGACGCAGGCAGAAGGATATGCTTGACAACCGTTAATGGCGTGGTTGGAGACAAGGTCGTTCGAGCTTCCCATGAAGCATGAATAATGTACACGAGCGCTTCCAGACACACATGAGCAGTAGCTGGAAAGGGGGAGAAGAATGGATTTCTTTTGGACGAGGATGATGATTCACTTGGATAGATGGTTAACGCGTATCGTCCAAAACAGATCATGATCTGTCCTTTGTAACCTACAAAATGTTAATTAATCGATTGTAACACCCCCCCCCCCCCCCCCCCCCCCCCTTCCCCCCAAAATAAATCATGCCAACTAAAACCATACTGCAACTCTGATTTTTTTTCTATGGAAGGAAAAAATGTTGTGTCTGCCGTTTGGGACGACACCCCCACCGGTCACCAGCATGTCAGTGCACTCGTAGTAGACGATCTCCTCAATTGTTGCTAGCTAGTATCCGAAGCTAAACAAAGCTTGTGTTGATGCGGGGCGCCGCGCCGGCCGCTAGGGTCGTCACATCACATGGGATGCCAACTCGCCATCCGCGCTGCGACAACGTGCGCGGCGGCGGCGCCGGTGATGATATTTGGCGGACGGCCGATATGACCTTTTCGTTTCGCGGGTGGCGTTTGGCGGCGACCGGTGGCATGTAGTTCGGCGCGTAAAAATGCTCGGTAAAAATGTGAGAAAGTCAAAATCTCTAATAATTTCCCAATGAATGGCATATTTGAAAATAGCAGAGGTCTAGACGACTTGGCTAAACATTTGAATATTGCGCATCATGTGAGGGATCACAAATTGGATTTTCTGGCTATTTCCGAGACGGGTAGACGAGATTTTCCAAGCACCCTACTAGACCGCCTTTCAGGTGGAGTGGATTTTGCTTGGCATTCTTGTCCCCCTCGAGGTAGATCGGGTGGCATGTTACTAGGCATTAAAACCGATACCATGGAGTTGTTGGACCGTTCGGATGGTGAATTTCATATTAAATTTCATATTCGAAACAAGTCCGACAATTTTATTTGGAGTCTGGTTGCTGTGTATGGTGCTGCCCAAGAAGAATATAAGGCTGCTTTTCTTCGAGAACTGGTTAATTTAGCTAAGGATAACCCATATCCTATTCTTATAGGAGGGGATTTCAATATGCTGAGGTACCGTCATGAGAAAAGTAAGGGTAGATTCGACGGTTATTGGCCTCTCTTATTCAGTGCTGTAATTGATAGCTTGTCTTTACGGGAGGTTCATATGACGGGGAGACAATTTACTTGGGCTAATAGTCTCCCAGAGCCGACATACGAGAAGCTGGACCGGGTGCTGATGGATTCCCGTTGGGAAGATAAATATCCATTGGTGACGGTTCGGGCTTTGGAACGTATTGAGGCTTTCTCGGATCATGCCCCCATACTCCTATCTACTGGAACATTGAAACCGCCCGTAAAGTCCCAATTCAAATTCGAATTAGGTTGGCTGTTGCGGGATGGTTTCGATGATTTAGTTAAAAGGATATGGGCTCAACCGGCAGTGGGCGACAGTGCTATCCAACGGTGGAATTTTAAGATACGCAATCTGCGTAAATTCCTTCGTGGATGGGCCAGGCACACTACTGGTATGCTTAAAAAAGAAAAAGAGCGCCTGTGTTCTATTATTGATGAGCTCGATAAACTCGCAGAATTACGCCCCTTATCAGCAAATGAGAGTGACCTAAAACGGCACTCGAATGAGCAAGTGGGTCGAATGCTGAGGGAAGAAGAGATTAAATGGTACCAAAGGTCTAAGGCCCAATTCATTCTGCAAGGGGATTCGAATACGAGGTACTTCCACAATGTTGCCAATGGCAGACATAGGAGGAAACTCATTCATTCTCTTCACCAGGATGAGGGTCTGATCGAGGGGCAGGACAAGCTCAAAGAGTATATTACGGACTATTACAAAGGTCTGTTTGGTGCTCCGGAGGATGGAAACTTCACTCTTGACGAGACAAGAACAGATGATATTACCCAAGTAACTCTGGAGGAAAACAACCTGCTTATCGCACCCTTCTCTGAAGAAGAGATAAGCAAGGCGGTTTTCCAGATGGAACATAATAAGGCGCCTGGGCCTGATGGGTTCCCAGCTGAGTTCTACCAGCATTTTTGGGAAACCATTAAGCCCGACTTGTTAGAGTTATTCGGCTGCTTGCATGCTGGACATCTCGAGCTTTTTCGTCTTAACTTTGGGGAAATCGTTTTGTTGCCTAAGATTCAGGCGGCTGAGAGGATACAACAGTGTCGGCCTATATGTCTCCTGAATGTTAGCTTCAAGATCTTTACAAAGGTAGCGACCATTAGGTTGAATTCTGTTGCAGATCATGTGGTTAAACCTACCCAAACTGCCTTTATGCAAGGGAGGAATATACTTGACGGGGTCGTGGTTCTCCACGAGACCGTGCATGAGATGCATACGAAGAAACTTAATGGGGTAATTTTCAAGATTGACTTTGAAAAAGCCTATGACAAAGTTAAATGGCCATTCTTACTTCAAACTCTGAGAATGAAAGGGTTCTCGGAGGAGTGGTGCGAATGGATCCGAAACTTTGTTGTGGGAGGAAGTGTGGCGATAAAAGTCAATGACGATGTCGGCCACTACTTCCAAACAAAAAAGGGACTAAGGAAAGGTGATCCTCTCTCGCCTATACTATTTAATATAGTGGCGGACATGTTGACCATCATGATCGAAAGGGCAAAAGTGGATGGCCAAATTGAAGGAGTAGTTCCACATCTTGTCGATGGGGGACTGTCTATACTTCAATATGCGGACGATACAATTATTTTTATGGAACACGATCTTGATAAGGCGACGAATCTGAAATTGTTATTGTCAGCATTCGAGCAATTATCAGGATTAAAAATCAACTTCCATAAAACTGAATTGTTTTGCTTCGGCGATGCACAGGACGCAGCCGCTCAGTATGCTGATATATTCGGTTGTGAGCATGGTCAATTTCCTATAATGTACTTGGGCATACCAATCCATTATCGGAAACTGACCAATGCGGAATGGAGACATGTCGAGGAGCGTCTGCAAGCACGGCTGTCTAGTTGGAAAGGCAAATTACTATCCCTTGGTGGGAGGTTGGTGCTCATTAATTCGGTACTTACAAACATGGTACTGTATATGATATCCTTCTTCCAGTTACCAAAAGGTGTCTTGAGTAAATTGGATTACTTCCGATCAAGATTCTTTTGGCAAGGGGATGGTGAGAAAAAGAAGTATCGACTGGCTAAATGGGATGTTGTTTGTCGACCAAAAGATCAAGGAGGGCTGGGTATTCATGATCTCAGCATCAAGAAC
Source organism: Poa pratensis (assembly GCA_947311845.1). Taxonomy (NCBI): domain Eukaryota; kingdom Viridiplantae; phylum Streptophyta; class Magnoliopsida; order Poales; family Poaceae; genus Poa; species Poa pratensis. Next base: position 98,409,408 of record CAMZMU010000096.1, read on the forward strand.
TCAGCTCTCCTAGGGAAGTGGCTGTTTAAGCTGCTAACCGAAGATGGGATTTGGCAAACACTTCTCAAAAGAAAATACATCGGCTCAAAGGCGGTATCACAGGTGTATTGGAAACCTGGTGATTCCCACTTTTGGGCCGGCCTAATGGCGACTAAGAAACATTTCTTTCGCTTTGGTGTATTTAATATTAAGGATGGCACGGAGATTAGATTCTGGGAGGACAAGTGGTTAGGAAACACCACCCTCCGGGAGCAATATCCTGCCCTATACAATATTGTTCGACACAAAGGGGATACTATAGCCACTGTTATGCAGTACTCACCACCCAATGTGACGTTCAGACGTGATTTATTCGGTCCGAGATTAACATCTTGGAATGCCTTGCTGGCACGGTTGGCCTCAGTCCAACTTACACAAGGTCACGATGAATTTCGGTGGAATCTATGCGGGAACGGAAAATTCTCAGTAGATTCTATGTATAGGGCGCTTGTGCATTCTGATATTCCAGTCGATGATAATAAAAAAATATGGCAAATGAAGATTCCACTTAAAATAAAAGTATTTTCGTGGTACCTTCGTAGGGGTGTCATTTTAACCAAGGATAAGCTTGTCAAACGGAATTGGCATGGAAGCACTAAGTGTGCATTTTGTCCACAACATGAGACAATAAAGCACTTATTCTTCGAGTGTAATTTCGCACGTTCTATATGGTCATCTATCCAAATAGCGTCTAATCTTTATCCACCCAAGTCTGTTGCCAATGTTTTTGGGAACTGGTTAAATGGGATAGATAAAAAGCTTAGAACGGTTATTAGGGTGGGAGCAATTGCAGTGATATGGTCGCTTTGGCTCAGTAGAAACGACAAGGTTTTCAATGATAAAGGTGTTTCTCTTATGCAGGTACTCTACCGATGCACAGGTATTCTCCGTACGTGGTCCACCTTACAGTGTGTGGGACATCGAGACCTCTTTACGGAGGCATGTGCACGGCTGGAGGAGGTGGCAAGGGACATTTTATCACAACATGGGTAGCCGCTTGATTGCCGGATTGGACCTCCATAGGCCATCGAGCTTGCCTCGGACATAGGCGTTTTACTTTATTCTTTGCTGATTGTAATTCGCCTGTTGTCGCATTATCTTTTATTTCTATCCGGGACTGCGGTTGTGTGCATTCTTTATGCAGAGGCCGGGTGTAATACTTAAACATTTGAGTAATAAAGCCCTTTATCTAAAAAAATGTAGTTTGGCGCCTCCCGATTCGACCAATGGCCGGCCGCGCCTGCAGATCGCTGCACCTCGCCCTTCGACGTTCTGTGCAAAGGGAGGATATGGCATGCGCAGCGACCCCGGCCGGCCATGCCAGTGATGGCACCCATCATACATTCAGACCTCTGAATCTTTTCAACCCGAGGGATATAATATATAAAATGCTCACCACCGAAATATAATTTGGGAGAACGCTGGTTCCTGCTGCGTCGTATCATCCAACTTGATGTATACTGCCATACTGGATTATAATAACAGTTCGCGTATAGGCTGTAAACCGTAGTCATTAGCATAGGTTGTAGATATGGTAGTTATAGATTGATTACCAATATTGTTGAGATTGTAACCTTGATGTACAAGTTAACTCTAATATAAATATGACCGGAGGCCGACCCAGTTGGGCACGGCAAGCCATTGATCTTAACTTGGTATCAGAGCCTAGATCCAATCTCTTCACCCACCGGGCCACCGCCAACCATGGGAACCGAAGGAGCCCTAACTTCTGCCTCCGCCGGTGCAATGATCTCAATGGCTAGTTCATCCACAGCCATGCCGTCTGCCTCCTCCTTCGCCGGTCTTATCACCGTCGAGCTTGATCGCCTCAACTTTCCCTCTGGAAGTCTCAGGTCGTCCCGGCCATCTCCGGTGCAGGCCTCTTCGGCTACATCGACGGAACCATCGCCGCGCCCCCGCTGACGGTGATGGAGGGCGAAGGGAAGAATCGCCACGCGGTGCCCAACCCGGCACACGCTATCTGGTATCGCCAAGACTAGATCGTGCTTGGAGCTCTTCGCTCCCACATGCACCTTGACATCCTCGCGCAGATGACCTCCTTCACCACCTCGCGCGGCGTGTGGACGGCGCTCCACACCATGTTCGCTGCCCAGAACAGGGCAGCCATCAACAACATCAGGTGCCAGCTGTCGTGCGCCACGAAGCACGACATGTCCGTGTCCGAGTACTTCCAGAAGATGAAGAGCCTGGCGGACTCGATGGCGGCTACAGGCCGCCCCTTGGAAGATGACGAGATCATCGGCTACATAAACGCCGGTCTCGGCGAAGAATTTGACGCCCTCATGTCCTCCCTCACAATCTACAACATGCCTGTCACCCTACCTGATTTCTATGCCTTTCTTCTGAGCCAAGAAGCACGACAGGCACTGCGATAGACCCAGACGCCCGAGTTCAGCTCCTCCGCCAACAACGTCAACCGCTCGGGTGGCTCCTCCAACAATACCCGTGGCGGCTCCTCCGGCGGCAATTCTCCACGTCCGCCAGCTCCCCAAGGCGGACAAGGAGGAGGAGGATCAGGAGGAGGCGGTGGCGGCTATTGTGGTGGGTGTGATGGTGGCCGCGGTTGATGGGGGGATGATAACCCGGTAGGCCCATGAAGAGGGAAGCATGACCCGCCGGGCAGGAGGCCCGGCCAGGCCAGCTAACCATCAGCATGGGCCGGGTTATGTTGCTGGGCCAGAGGCTTTGGCGGTAACCCGGTTCAGGAAAGGAAGTTTCTAGAAGACCAGAGGCGGTTCAGGACTTGGAAGACACGAAGGCTAGAAGAGCTAGAGTAGGATTCCGAGTCTGGGTAGAGCCCGGGTTCGTATTGTAAAGTGCCAGGAGACCCGGTCGTCTATATAAACCGGTCCCTGAGCTCTAGTAGGGGAGAACTTTACGATCCAAGCTTAGGCGAGAGAACCATCGAGAGAAACACCACAACCTTGTAACCTAGATCGAGATCCGGCTCTGTTGTCGTAGCCGGGTTATCGAGATCGAGATCAATAACAAGATAGCAGGAAGTAGGTCTTTATCTCCAATGGAGAGGCCGAACCTGGGTAAACCTTTGTCCCTGCAATGCTAAACAATCTCCCAGACGCCAGTGTCGCCTTGCCCATCAACTCAAGCTACCCCAAAGTAGCATCTGCCGTGTTATCTACCCCACGACAGTTGGCGCCGTCTGTGGGAATCGCGTCCAAAGGTGTCACCATCATGGGAGAAGCAAGGCAAGGAGTAGAGAACTATGTTTTCGGCGAGATCACCCTCAATTCGCAAGGAGAGCCCATCGTTGATGATTTTGGCTGGGGGCCGGAATCAGATCTACTTGAATCAGGTGATGTTATTCCAATTGGCAAGTTTAACGTTTTTGTTGGTATGATTGCAACTAGATCTGCTAGTGATGGAGACTATGAATCTGTGTCAGGAGCTGCCACAATTGTTCAATCTGATGGAGAAGAATCAGTTGGTACGGCTGAAGATGAGCTGCCCCTGGACGTGCACGAGGAAAGATCGGGAAACCCGGCTCCAATCCCGGGTGATGTGGTGGACTATGCAGATTCAGAATCGATCCTGCCCTTGTTCGAAGGCCGGTTCGGATATGGAGTAGAAGAAGAGGACGAAGAGGAGCAAGAGTCCGTTCCAAGCCCGGTTAGGAGGGTGGCGGTTTACACCGCTCCTTCGATCAACGCGGGGGCATCACCGTCAACGGTCGTGCCACCAGCTTTTACTCCGGGTCAGCAGCAGCAACAATTGCCACCAGTGTTGGAGCTGGCGGGTCAAAGGGTTGATGGAGACCCGGCTTCGGTGTCAGAGGAAAGTGAAAACACGGCGCGTTACAGGAATAGCTTCGGTTTTCTCAATAACCGAGCTCAGGGTGAGGAAAGAAACAATGCAACTGGGGCCCAGGCCATGTTTAACAATGGCCTGGTCCTAGATCCAACAGCACTTACGAGGATTATTACTCCAGAAAACGCGGCAGCCAGAGCTATAGAATTGGATACAGCACGCCGGGCCTTGGAGCAGGTGCGCAGAGACACAATGGCAGAGAAAGAAGATATGGAGGTTAGGCGAAAGCAATTAGAGGATGAGGAAAATCGTCTCAATGAGATGACCAGGGCACACCGGAGGAGGCACCAGAGCCGGCTGGCTCCTGGAGAAAACGCCATAAATCCAGCAGTATTGTTTAGAACCCCAGAAGATCAACCAGTTGGTGTAACCCAGGTGGCTCCAGTTGTTAGAGCAAATGTAGAACCAGACAGAGGAACAGGAGCAGCTGGAGTTGCAGTTGCAGCGGCGCCGGGTCTTCTCGCTGGGGGAGCCAGGGGAAATCCGGGTCTGCCGCCCAGGACACCAAGGTTTCATACGCCGGCGGGTCACTATTCCAATCCAGCAGATAACGTATATGCCGCAACTTTAGCACTTGATCGTATTCCATTAGGAGACTCGCCAGCAGAGGTTGAAGCTCGGCGTGCCATTGACATGTTACGCACTGCGGTTGCTCAGCAAGTTCAGTATTCAAAAGAGAAAAGCGTGCTTCACTCCACAACATATCGTAGCAAGAGTCGCCACGGGGGAAACCCGCCATTGGCCGGGTTTGCCGCGGCACAGCAGCAAAACCCGCCCCAGCAGAACCAAACCAGAATAATCAGCAGTATCAACCCGCCCCTGCAATTTCTGTGGCTCAGCAGATAGTCAATAGATCGCGAGCAGGAAGAAGTGCAGCTAATGCAAACCCGGCAGTACCTGCAGCTGGAGCACCACAAGGAGGACCGGGTCCCGTGCCAGCAGCATCTGCAAGCTCGCCGGGTAACAAATCTTTTAGCAAGTTCTTCCACTTTGGCGGGTCCCAAGTGTCTTTCAGATGCCATTAGAGCAGAGCCTTTCCCTGAGAAGTTCAAGGAGCCAAGCAAGATTGCCAATTATGAGCCGAGCACAGACCCGGCGAGTTGGTTGAGCAGCTATGAGATGGCGATGTGTATACGCAATGCCACAGAGAACGTTTGTGCAAAGTATATGTATTTGATGATGAGTGATGGTGCAGCAAAGTTGTGGTTCAAGAATCTGCCAGAGAAATCTATCAATTCTTGGGATGAGTTGAAAACAATTTTCATCAAGCACTTTCAGGGCACGTGCAAGCGTTTATTTTCCATTGAAGATCTTGATCGTTGCGTACAGAGGAAGGGCGAGTCAGCTCGTCACTGGATGGGCCGGGTCACGGAGATCCTGCACTCTTCATCAGGTATCGAGCCCAAGGATGCAATTTCATCGATGGAGAAAACTTGCAAGTACGCTCCCTTGGTCCAGAAGCTGGGCCGCATGAAGGAAGGACACCGGGTTAAGCCCGTTACTATGGCAGAGTTGATGGATGCGTGCAACAGACATGCAGCCACGGACAAAACCCAGGATGATAGTGAGGAAGAAAAAGGGAAAGGTGCTGCGAACAATGGAGGAAAGAACAATGGCCCGGGAAACAATAACAACAGCAATCAGAACCAGCACAAGCGTGGGCATCAGGAAGGAAACTCAGAGCTAGTTGCAAATGCAAATGCCGGGTTTCAGAGGCAAAGGATGGATGGGAATTATCAGGAAAACAGAGGTTATCAGGAAAACAGAGGTTATCAGGAAAACAGAGGTTATCAGGAAACAGGTTATCAGGGAAATAATGGGGTGGTGGAAATAGTTATCAAGGAACACGCCCAATGAGCACTGAAGAGGCCTTCAGGATGCCGTGTCCTCGTCATAGCAAGAACGGCAGACCCGCCAATCATTCATTGGCCCAGTGTGTAGATTTGAACAGGTGGAAAAACAATGAGATTCAGAGAGCTCTGCAAGGAGCAAACAGGAGTGGAGGACCCGGCCCGAGTGCTAACCCGGCTGCGGGGCCTCTAACTGGAGCAAACGCGGTACCAACTGGAAATACAGGACCCGGCCAAAATACAGGTAATCAGGGTGGATTCTCGAACCAGCCGAGGCAACTTGGCCAATATCATATATATACCAGTGGCACGACCAAGAGAGAAAGAAAGATAGTCAAAAGGGCAGTTAATTCAGTGGCTGTAGGGGTACCAAGGTATTTGAGATGGTCAGAGCATACTATTACTTGGAGCAGAGCAGATCACCCGGATGTGGTGGAGCACCCGGGTCTGCTTGCGTTAGTTGTGGCTCCTCAAGTTCATGGCTTTGAGTTAAAGAAGGTTTTGATGGACGGTGGCAGTAGCATTAATATCTTGTACTGGGAAACATTTATGCGTATGGGTCTGAAGGAGTCACAGTTGCAGAAAACGTCAACAATATTTCATGGTATAGTTCCTGGGAAGTCTGCTACACCAGAGGGAAAAATTTCATTAGAGGTTGCTTTTGGCGAGTCTATCCATAACTTCAGGTCAGAGTGGCTCACTTTGAGGTGGTGAAATTTCCAAGTCCTTATCATGCGTTGTTTGGAAGGCCGGCTTTTGCCAAGTTCATGGCAGGCCGTGTTATGTGTACTTGCAGTTGAAGATACCGGGTCCCAAGGGGATCATTACTATTCATGGTAACAGAGAAATTGCAGCAGAATGTGACGAGGGAGATGCAGCCCTGGCAGAGCGAACTTGTGCTAGAGAGGAGTTGAAAGCTTACAGGTCTAATCTTGACCCGCAGGACAACAAGCGCTCAAAAAACCAACAACAGAAGATGACAGGGCAAAGTTTAAAGCAGCAAAGGATACTAAGATGGTGGATTTTGTGCCTGGGGATTCCTCCAAGCAGTTCGCCATAGGGACCAGCCTAACTGATAAATAGGAAAGCGCGCTCATCGAGTTCATCCGTGAGAATCGGGATGTTTTTGCGTGGACACCTAGTGACATGCCAGGCATTCCGACTGAACTCGCTGAGCACCGTTTACATGTTGATCCAAAGGCAAGGCCGGTGAAACAAGGTTTGAGAAAAATGAACGCAGAGAGAAGAAAAGCTATAGGAGAGGAGATAGCCCGGTTATTGGAAGCCGGCTTTATCATGGAGGTTTTCCACCCAGAGTGGTTGGCTAACCCGGTTTTGGTTCTGAAGAAAAATAATGAGTGGAGGATGTGTATTGATTTTACAAGTCTCAACAAGCATTGTCCAAAAGACCCGTTCGCACTGCCGCGCATCGACCAAATTGTTGACGCAGTGCAGGCAGCGAGCTCTTGTGTTTTCTGGACGCATATTCAGGTTATCATCAGATCAAGCTTAACAGGCAGGATTGGGAAAAGACATCGTTCATCACCCCCTTTGGTGCTTTTTGTTACAAGACCATGACTTTTGGGTTGAAGAACGCAGGAGCAACTTATCAGAGGTGCATTCAAAATTGTTTTCATGATCAGATTGGGCGCAATGTGCATGCTTATGTGGATGATGTGGTGATCAAGTCAGAAAAAGCCGGGTCATTTATCAGTGACCTTACAGAAACATTCAAAAATTTGAGGAAGTACAAGATGAAGCTCAATCCTACAAAGTGCGTGTTTGGAGTTCCAGCAGGAAAATTGCTCGGTTTCATTGTGTCAGAGCGTGGAATTGAGGCAAACCCGGAAAAAATCAGAGCCATCCAGAGTTTGAAAAAACCTGAGGAATTGGCAGATGTTCAGAAGTTGACAGGATGTGTGGCTGCGCTAAGCCGGTTTATATCCCGGCTCGGAGAAAAAGCAATACCTTTGTACAAGTTACTCAAGAAAACAGACAATTTTGTGTGGAATCAGGAAGCAGACGAGGCATTTGAAGCTCTGAAGAAACAATTATCAAAAGCGCCAGTTCTGGCGGCCCCGGGTCCCAAGGAACCCATGCTGTTATACGTCGCTGCCGGGCCTCAGCTGTGAGTGCTGTGGTGGTGGTCGAGCGTAAGGAGGAAGGCAAGGAAAACCCGGTTCAGAGGCCGGTTATTATGTTAGTGAGGTGTTATCAGAAGCAAAGCAGCGCTATCCGCATTGGCAGAAGCTAGTATTTGGTGTTTTCATGGCAAGTAGAAAGTTGAAACCATATTTTCAGGAGCATCCAATCACAGTGGTGAGTTCAATACCCTTAGCAGATATTATCAGGAATTCAGAAGCTACAGGAAGAATTGCCAAGTGGGCAATAGAGATGGGGCCTTACCACATTGACTATGTGCCTCGTACAGCTATCAAATCGCAGGCATTGGCGGATTTTCTTAATGATTGGACACAGTTGAGTGCACCACCTCTTGCGCCGGGTCTCAAGCCTTGGGTTATGCACTTTGACGGGTCTAAGCAAGCACAAGGTTCAGGAGCTGGAGTTGTGTTAACTTCTCCCAAGGGTGATAAGCTGAGCTATGTTTTGCAAATTCACTTTGATTGCTCTAACAATGTGGCAGAATATGAGGCCTTGTTACATGGTTTGCGTATGGCAAAGGAGATGAGCATCAAGCATATTAATTGTTATGGGGATTCAGATCTTGTGGCACAGCAAGTTTCAGGAACATGGGATAGAAAAGATGCGACAATGGCGGCTTACAGGAGAGAGGTGGACAGGGTAGCCGGGTTTTTCTCAGGCTATCAGGTGGATCATATTGACCGCAGGAAAAATGATGCTGCAGATGCTTTGTCAAGACTCGGCTCACGCAGAGAGCCGGTTCCACCTAACGTTTTCTTGGACGAGCTATGGACTCCATCAGTCAAGCCTCAGGGCGTAGAGGAACTGGCGGGTCAGGAAGACCCGGATTCGCAATTGGTAGCAGCAACTCATGAAATTCCAGAGTGGACAGAACCTTATTTGGCGTATCTTTTGCGTGGAGAGCTGCCAGAGCAGGAAGTTATATCCCGGCAAATTGTGCGCCGGGCTAAGGCCTACGTAGTTATTGATGGCGAGTTATATAAGAGAAGTGTTTCTGGAGTATTTCAGAGATGTGTGTCTGGAAAGGAAGGCCGGCAAATTTTGAAAGAGATTCATGAGGGAGATTGTGGTCATCATGCTTCAACAAGGTCTTTAGTAGCAAAAGCTTTCAGACACGGCTTCTTCTGGCTCACAGCTCAGGCAGATGCAGAGCGCTTGGTGAGTAGATGTGATGGTTGCCAAAGATATGCAAGGCAAATTCATGTGCCGGCTCAGGAGTTGCGAACAATACCCTTGACTTGGCCCTTTGCAGTTTGGGGGCTTGATATGGTGGGTCCTTTTAGCATGTCTCCTTGCAAGAAAACCCACCTCTTGGTTGCCATTGATAAGTTTACAAAGTGGGTTGAGGTGATGCCTGTTACTAATTGTGAAGCAGCTACAGCAGTCAAGTTTTTGAAGCAGATCATACACAGGTTTGGGTATCCTCATAGTATCATCACAGATAATGGTACTAACATGTCCCTTGGTGAGATGGCAAAGTTTTGTGGAAATCAGGGTATACGTTTAGATGTTGCTTCAGTTGCTCATCCACAGGCCAATGGACAAGTAGAACGAGCAAATCAGGAGTTGCTTCGAGGTTTGAAACCACGTCTCCGGGTCCCGTGTCTCAGAGCCGCTGGAGCGTGGGTTGAGGAGTTGCCATCAGTAGTTTGGGGAATCAACACAACACCAAACAGATCCACAAAGATGACCCCTTTCTTTATGGTGTATGGGGCAGAGGCAGTTTTGCCAAGTGATATAATTCATGACTCGCCTCGCGTGGCGGCTTATGTTGAAACAGAAAATGAGCAGACCCGGCAGGATTCTGTGGACCTGCTTGAGGAGAACAGAGAACAAGCACTGGAGAGATCAGCAGTGTATCAGCAGATTTGAGGCGGTATCATAGTCGCCGGGTTAAAACTCGCACTTTCCAGGAGGGAGATTTAGTGCTGCGATGGGTGCAATCCAAGAAGGGATGCACAAGTTATCTCCCCCTTGGGAAGGGCCCTTCATCATAAGCAAGAAATTGAACAATGGTTCATATTATTTAGTGGATGCAAGAGAAAAGTCCGAGTCTGTGAATGACACATCGCACTCTACCTTTTCATTGGAAGAGCGTGAGAGGCCATGGAACATTGCGCAGCTGCGCCCATATTATACTTAGCATGAGAAAGAGATATGAGATGTAAAACACGATGTAACAGGCAGCAGGTTTCAGACGCGCTCTTTTCCTTACCAGGGTACCTAAGGGGACTGGAAGGTTTTTAATGAGGCGGCTTGCTGACCTAACCTTTTCTATCAATAAAGTGAAGGTTGAACAGAAATTTGTGTTCTTTTCGTTTCTTTTTTGATGTTTGATAGTAGTGTTGCATAGTTCTATGTTAAGTTTGGTCTTGGGGGCTTGTCCTTGGGGGCTCGCCCAAGACCCGGCTTTTTACGGTCATCCGGGTCTCGATGTTTTGTGACCCGGCTGTGCAGTTTTAGTTCATAATTTGGATTCAGAGTATGAAGGTGAAGTTTACATTTTAGTTGTTTATGTTTTTGTCATAGAACAAGTGCATAGTTATCTTTGAGGACGCCCAGAGAGCGTGTCCCACCAGTATGAGGATCAATGGGGTAATGTTGCATAGTTAAGCCATTACTTTATAAACATTGATCCAGGTCTTGGGGGCTCTTACTTCAATAGTTTGCAGCTGCAATCCCAAGACCCGGCTTTATGCCACTAGTTTATTCTTGGTTATCTTGCTGTTGAGCTGATGTGACTCGCAATTTTATGGCCTGATTGCTCACCTGGAAATTCAATCAACCATGAAGCCCATTGGGACTTGGTTCGACCCTGTTTTTCTCAGAGAAGTAGCGACAGGGTATCCATGCGAAAGCCGGCTCACAGTTAAAGAAATCAAAAGGGTCATCAAAACCACAGAAGAGGCATATTTCAAGCAAAAGTTTGAGAGTAGCATAAAAGTTTCATCAGGTGCATAGGCGCACCATCACAGGCATAGTAACAGTGCAAAGTTATTACAATAACGCCCAAAGGGCCGAATAAGATTGTTTTCTTGCAGAGATAACAGCATCTGCGTAAGTTTTCAAGCTTTGGCTTCAGGAGCCGGGTCACGGGGAGGAGAGCCGGTTGGTTGTTCTTCGACGGTCTTTGCCGGGTCTCTTCTTCGGCGGCCGCCGGGTTAGCCTCTGGCTCCTTGGTCTCGTCGGTTTCTTTGGCCTTGGTCTTGCGCCGGGTGATTTTTCGAAGTGGCTGGAAGAAGTTTTCATCATCTTCTTCAGCTATCGCCCGTGACGGAGGAGGAATAACTGGCGTAGAGGAGCTGGGAGCAGTGGAGGTACCAGGAGCATTTTTGCCGGGTCAATGGAATCCTTATAGCTTTGGAGGAGATCGACGCGTTGTGGCTCGTCATCCATGATCTCTTCATCATTTTCAGTATATCCAAGCTGCAAAGTGGTGAGCTTCATCTTGCTGGCAATTACAGTGGCAACGTGCCGGGTTTGCTTCACAACCCGGGCGTAGCACTTCTTATCGAACTCCTTGCCATCAGTGTCAAACTGAGGAAAGCCCTTCTTCAGTGGAGCCGGGTTTAGCTGGGGATGGTAGGCCTTTGCCAAGGCAAGACCTCGCATCACCCCGGCCCTGCAAGCTGATCTCTTGAGCAGATGGATCCATTGCGGCATTGTTGACAGATGCCCAAGGACTTCAGTGTACTTGCTTGGCGGGTTCTCCCAGAGCCTAGCGGCTTTGATGACCTCGCAGCTGCCAAAGTACAGCTGACGTGTCAGCGTGTACATGCATTTGATTTCTCTGCAGCGGTTTTGCGGAGGTTCCATCACGAGGGCCTGTGTAAGGAAAAGTAACAGTGAGATTTCAAAAACCGGGTCTGCTTGATCAGTTTAGGTTGAAATTCAAAGGAGTAGTGCTTACCCACTAAAGATTCAACCATAGAGGTGATCATTCTTTTTAGCCGGGTCAGCTCGTTGTTGGTTTCATCCAGCTGCTTCTGCAGGGTCTCCTGTTGCTCCTGGAAGTTCTCCTCGTTCTCCTGCATGTCCTTCTTCAGATCGGAGTTTTCTTGCGTCAGGCAGTAATTTTTCTTCAAGGCCTGGAGTTGAGCTGAGTGATCAGCCCGGGTCTCAGATTCAGTTTTGGCAGCGTCAGTGAGCCGGGTGATTCAGCCTGGGCCTTGGCATGGTCTTCCTGTTAAGATGCAAAAAGTTATGTTAGTCCCAGGTCGCCGCAGGCGTGCAACCCGGCACTTGGGGGCTACATGCGCAAAAAGTCTAAAATTTTCTAACTGTAAGTCCCAGGTAGCTGTGGACAGCTAACCCGGCACTTGGGGGCTACTCAGTTTGAAGTTCAATTGTTCAACGTAATAAAGAAGTCCCAGGTTGCTGCAGGCACACAACCCGGCACTTGGGGGCTACAGTGTTCAAAGTTTTGATGTGAAAATGGGCAAGTTTTAAATGATGGAAGTTTTTTAGTCCCAGGTTGCTGTAAACAGACAACCCGGCACTTGGGGGCTACAGGTTTGAAGTTTTTACCTAAGGAATGCATATTGTAAGCACCAAGCTCATCACAAGTGATGAACTTAGAGCTTGGGGGCTACTTAGGGTATAGTTATGCAAGAAAATATACAGGCAAGAAGTAAAAAGGGTACCTGATATCGTTTTTGAATTAGGGCGACCAGTTCTGTCTCCAGGGTCTTGTGTTGAGCAAGGCGAGAAAAATATTCGTCGCAAAGTGCTGGAACGGACATGGCGTCCAGAGCCGGTGAATTTGAGGAGGAAGCCGGGTTCTTGTCCTTGGCAGGAGTTGCCGGGTCAGCATCTGGGGCTGGCACCTTGGCAAGAGTCTCAGGAGCATTTTGTACTGGAACGTGCCGGGTCCCAGTAACCTGCACTTCATCTTCTTTAGTCCCAGAGCCTAACCCGGGCGAGTGAGCAGCTGGGGAGGATTCTGGCACCGGGTCAACAATATTTTTTGGAGAAGCCGCGGGGGTTGCTTGCTCCCTTGGCTCGTCTTTGTCCTCCGGTTCTTCAATATGTGCCTCCATAGGAGAAGGCTCTGTGGTTGCTGGAGGAGGAGACGCCGCGGGAGGAGATTCCGGGTCTTCATCCATAAAAGCCCTGGCACTGGAACAAGATAGTGTCTTAGTTAAACAAGAATGGGACAGTAAAGTATAGAGGTATGGAAAAGATGTGTGAAGTATTTCTAACCCGGCGTTGATCTGGAAATCCTCGGGTGTGCTAACACCATCCGAGGAAGAATCTGACAAACGAGATGGTTTAGGAACCCGGATCTTGCCAGCTAAAGGGAACTGTTTGCTGGGCGTCTTCTGGATGGATTTGGCCCAGCTTGATAAAGAGCGTTGAGGGATACCTGGGCTCAGGGAAGCTTGGCTTGTAGAAGACCGGGTTCGGCGTCTCTTGTTCGCCTCAGCCTCCTTCTCAGCCTCCTTTTCCTGTGTTTGTGCTTAAGTTTGAGATGAGTTCATCATGAAGATTGAGAAAAGAGAATGTGGTACCTTGGCAATGGTGGCCCGGGTCTCTTCTGAGTAGGAGCTGCAGTAGCTTGGGGACCCGGCGCTACGTCAGAAGCCGGGTCAGTGGGGCCTGGAATAAAATTTGCCGGGTTATCAGTAGAGGTGTCCTTGTTGGGGACTTCGTTGTTAATCAACTGGAGGAAGAGCCGGCCTACGGAGTCTAGCTCACCTTCTTCTTCTTCGTCGTCTTCACTTTCTGTGTCCTCCCCATCAGGAGAGGATGTAGGGGTAAAATCCACGCTCCACCACTTGGAGTCCTGAGAAAAAGCAGTCACAGTAAATAACAGTCTATGGATGAGTTTACCGGGTTAAAGTAAGCAAATGGATTGAGTGTTGGCTTTACCGTGGGGGGTTTGTTCTTGGCACTAAATGGGGCGAGCCCGTTCAGTGCAATGGCATCTTTCTTTTCGCCAAGCAATCTCTTGGCATTCTTCACGAGCTGATCATCAGTAAGCGTCATCTCGAGTAACGCATGTTGTCTGTGGTTTCACCAGTGTACTGGCAAATTAGCCGGGTCCTGATGCTGAGTGGCTGGATGAACCAACCGATCCAGCACTTGACCAGATCTGTGCCCTTGAGGCCATGGGCGAGTAAAGCTCTGGCCCGGCGAAGAGTGGGCTCGAGCTTGACCCGCTCGGCGTCATCGGCATAACTATTCATTTTGGCTTCATATGTTAAGCCCGAGTTCCGGAAAGCCGGGTAACGGGCATCGTCAGATTCTGGTGAAGTGTCATTGCAGTAAAAATATGTGTTTTGCCACCCCTTGGGATGGCTGGCTAGAAGAAGAGCCGGGAAATCGCATTCCCTTCGGCGCTGGATTGCAACTCCCCCATATGGGAGTACTTGGTCCTTGCGAGAGGGGTTGCAGTAGAAGAACTCGAGGAACAGCTCGAGGCTTGGAGCCATTTGCAAATAATCTTCACAGAACACCACAAAGTTGCTGATGTTCAGCATGGAGTTGGGCGCGATGTCTTGAGGCCTAAGGCCGTAGTACTTCAAGACCCGGCGAAAAAACAGGGAACCCGGGGGGCGAAGGCCGCGCTGAACGTGGTCGAGGAAAACCACCACTTCACCTTCCTTGGGGCTGGGGCGGATTTCTTCTCCAGCAGCACGCCATTGAATCTCATCCTTGGAGGGAGCTCGCCGCAGTTCACATATTCTTGAAGCATCAAGTTAGTCACCGTGGACTTGGTCCAGTTGACCTGAGTAGCAGCGGGGGCGGCGGAGCCAGATGCACCGGCGTGGGTGCTGTGAGGCTTCTTTGCGAGCTTCTTCGCCGCACGGGGAGCTCCGGCCTTCGCTTTGTCCTTCACCATGGCTGAGAGCTTCGAAGTTCTCTGAGCACAACAATGGAGATGAAACCCTAGTTCTAGATGTAGATGTGTAGAGGGGGAAATGCGAAGCAAATCTGGACGAGATTCGAGTTGGAATCAAGTGCGGAGCACGGATATGTGGGATAAACGTACCTGTGGATCTTCTTGCAGGAGATTGGGAGGCTCGATTTGAGATTGGATCCGCGGCTGCTACAGTGCGTGCGCGAGGAAGAAGATGACTGAATGGGGAAAAGTGACCGTGGTGTCTCTTGGTCTCCTATTTATAGGCACAGTAAAAACCCTAGGGGTGTTGTGGTAAAAAGTGAAGAGATAAGGATCTTTGACTAAAAGTCAACGACAAACGGAATGAGATAATTACGGAGTATTAAATGATAAGATCGTGATTAAGATGGATAAGGATGGAGTTATAGTTGGGCGATAATTTTCACTAAGTGTCGAAAGTGAAACCCGGGCGTGTGAACCCGGCAAGAGATAACCGGGTTACGGCGTGAACCGCCAAAGAGACTGGCCAAGCAAAGGAGAAAAGAAACATGTTCTGATATTAAATTTGTTATGTGTTTTTTATGTTTCAGGTGATTAACCCGCTGGCCAGGATATCAGTTCTGCTCAAAGAAGCAATATTCAAGAATAAGAAGCAGAGCATGCCAACCTGGCAACCAGGTTAATCTGGGGGCTACTGATGGGGGGATGATAACCGGTAGGCCCATGAAGAGGGAAGCATGACCCGCCAGGCAGGAGGCCCGGCCAGGCCAGCTAACCATCAGCATGGGCCGGGTTATGTTGCTGGGCCAGAGGCTTTGGCGGTAACCCGGTTCAGGAAAGGAAGTTTCTAGAAGACCAGAGGCGGTTCAGGACTGTGAGATCCTGGCTCAGGGCTTAACAGGATTGATAGAATACTCATATCAACAAGTTGCAACTTCTTTTCCGGAAGCTCATCTGGAAGGAACTCTGAGGTTAAGCGTGCTTGGCCCGGAGCACTCCAAGGATGGGTGACCGACCGGGAACTGGTTCCCGGATGCGCACGAGTGAGGAAAAACTGCGCAGAAAAGACTAGTGTTGATCTGTGGGGCCAGTCTGGAGATCCTAGAGAGCTGCCAGGGGTGACAGGCCCGGCCCGGGGGTGGCCGGGTGTTACAATTTGGTATCAGAGCCGACCTTCGCGGCAACACGGGCGTGTGCGGGTCAGGGGCGCGGACATGTGGAGCATGTGCCGGCACTGGACGCACAGACGTGTACCAAGAGGGGAAGTTCCTGGACTGGGGGCTGACCGACGAGGGCGTCGGTCTTCTAAGGGGGGAAGGATGTGAGATCCTGGCTCAGGGCTTAACAGGATTGATAGAATACTCATATCAACAAGTTGCAACTTCTTTCCGGAATCTCATCTGGAAGGAACTCCGAGGTTAAGCGTGCTTGGCCCGGAGCACTCCAAGGATGGGTGACCGACCGGGAACTGGTTCCCGGGTGCGCACGAGTGAGGACAAAATGCGCAGAAAAGACTAGTGTTGATCTGTGGGGCCAGTCTGGAGATCCTAGAGAGCTGCCAGGGGTGACAGGCCTGGCCCGGGGGTGGCCGGGGTGTTACAAGGACTTGGAAGATACGAAGGCTAGAAGAGCTAGAGTAGGATTCCGAGTCTGGGTAGAGCCCGGGTTCGTATTGTAAAGTGCCAGGAGACCCGGTCGTCTATATAAACCGGTCCCTGAGCTCTAGTAGGGGAGAACTTTACGATCCAAGCTTAGGCGAGAGAACCATCGAGAGAAACACCACAACCTTGTAACCTAGATCGAGATCCGGCTCTGTTGTCGTAGCCGGGTTATCGAGATCGAGATCAATAACAAGATAGCAGGAAGTAGGTCTTTATCTCCAATGGAGAGGCCGAACCTGGGTAAACCCTTTGTCCCTGCAATGCTAAACAATCTCCCAGACGCCAGTGTCGCCTTGCCCATCAACTCAAGCTACCCCAAAGTAGCATCTGCCGTGTTATCTACCCCACGATAGCGGTCGCGACCGCTTGAACAACGGAGGACAACGCTGGCGCCCCAAGTGCCAGGTTTGTGGCAAGATCGGGCATGTCGCGCTGAAGTGTCGTGAGCGCTTCAATCACGCCTATCAGGCGGAAGATGCCCATCACGGTGGGTACCACGCTGGCCCAAACGGCCAGGGCAACCATGGCGGGTATGATGGCTACTATGGAGGCAACCATGGCGGATACGGTGCCTACCAAGGTGGCGGATACGGTGGCTACCAAGGTGTCAACCACGGTGGCCACTGGGTGATGGACACGGGCGCCACAAACCATCTCACGGGCGATCTGGATCGCTTCCACATGCACGATCGCTATGAAGGACGGGAGCAAGTTCAGGTCGCCAACGGATAAGGTTTGCATATTGAACATATAGGTCATTCTAATCTATCTGGCTAATCCAAATCTTTAGCTCTTAAAAATATTCTCCATGTTCCACAAATTCGGATGAACCTCCTCTCTGTTTACCGCTTAGTTTCCGATAATCATGTCTTTGTTGAATTTCATAAACACTATTTTCTTGTTAAGGATCGAACCACGAAGGCGGTGCTCCTTCACGGTAGGAGTCAAGGAGGTCTCTACCCTATACCACTTGGTCGTGCCACATCATCATCTCATCAAGCTTGCTCCACCGTCAAGTCTTCCTCGAGCCAATGGCATCAACGGCTTGGGCATCCATCCAATAAAGTAGTCGAGTCAGTTGTTAGTTCAAATAAACTTCCATGTATCCCTAGCAATGAGTTGTCAGTGTGTGATGCGTGTCAACGCGCAAAGAGTCATCAACTACCCTATAGTTCTTCGAGTCGTGTAACCACCTCCCCTCTTGAACTTATTCATACCGATGTGTGGGGGCCAGCTACTGTTTCCTCGGGTGGTTATAAATATTATGTCAGTTTTGTTGATGATTTTAGTCGTTTCACATGGATATATTTACTTAAGCACAAATCTGATGTTGAGCAAATTTTCTATAGCTTTCAAAACCATGTTGAACGTCTCCTTAAAACCAAAATTCGTGTGGTCTAGTTAGATTGGGGGGGGGGTGAATACCACCGCCTTCACACATATTTTCGGCGCACTGGCATATCTTATCGTGTCTCATGTCCACACACCTCGCAGCAAAACAGGATTGCCGAGCGAAAACATCGTCACCTAGTAGAAACCGGCCTTGCCCTTTTAGCCCATTCTTCTCTACCTATACGGTATTGGGATGAGGCATTTTTGACAGCCTGCTATCTTATCAATCGAATGCCTACACCTGTTCTCGATAAACAGACACCCATGTTTCGGCTCGTTCAGATCCAACCTGATTACTTCTTTCTTCGGGTGTTTGGGTGTGCTTGTTGGCCTAGCCTCCGAAAATACAACTCTCGCAAACTCGAGTTTCGTTCAAAAATGTGCGTGTTTCTTGGGTACAGCCCGTTTCACAAAGGCTATAAATGTCTTGATCGCTCCACTGGTCATATATATATTTCCCGTGATGTCGTGTTTGATGAGCGAGTGTTTCCGTTTAAATCCAATGAGCGTCCTGACCTTTCTTCCTTAGAAAATCCTATTGCCTATCCTGACTCCGAGCCGGTAGTGCAGAATGCACCTTTGCGTGTGTATGACTTGTCGCTTTTACCTGGTATTCTGCCTGTTTCAGGATCTCAAACAGTGTCGAATCAACCTCCTGCTGGTGCACCCGCGATCGACGTGCATGGCCTCGAGCCACGCGCCCATGCACCGGCGACAGATCGCGTCCTCCCGCGCACCTCTCCGTCACGATCGGCGGCCCGTGAAGATGCGACCCACGAGCAGCCCACGCTGCATGTCTCCACTGCGTCAGGCGAGGCAGCTACTCAGCTTCCACCCGTCGTGCCTTCGTCGACTTCTACGACGGCTGATCCTCCTCCTGCATCGACAGCTCCTGCAGCTCCAGGGCCACGCTCCAGCCGTGTTCGTCTGGTTATTGAGAAGAAGTATACGGACGGCACGATCCGATATGATCCGAAGAAGCGTGCTTTCTTTGCCACGCCCACTACTCATCGGGATGGTCTATCAGATCCAGCATGGCGAACTGCTATGGAATCAGAATTCGCAACTTTGCAGAACAACCGCACATGGGTTCTTGTTCCTCGCCCTGCTGGCACGAACATTGTTAGTTGTAAGTGGATTTTTAAGGTAAAACAACACTCTGATGGCTCTCTTGACAAGTTCAAAGCTCGGTTAGTTGCTCGAGGGTTTACCCAACAGTATGGCATTGATTATTCTGACACCTTCAGTCCTGTCGTTAAACCAGCCACCGTTCGTTTGGTTCTTACACTTGCAGTCTCTCGTGGTTGGAGTTTGAGGCAGGTTGATGTGAGTAATGCTTTCTTGCATGGTTTCTTGGATGAGGATGTTTATATGTGTTTGTTTGAGGCAGGTTGATGTGAGTAATGCTTTCTTGCATGGTTTCTTGGATGAGGATGTTTATATGTACCAGCCCCCTGGTTTGTTTGAGGCAGGTTGATGTGAGTAATGCTTTCTTGCATGGTTTCTTGGATGAGGATGTTTATATGTACCAGCCCCCTGGTTTTGAAGATGCTGCTCGTCCCTCGTTTGTGTGCAAACTGTAGAAGTCTATCTATGGGCTTAAATAGTCGCCTCGAGCATGGTACTCTCGACCTAGTGACAAGCTTCAACAGTTGGGTTTCCGTCCGTCTGTTGCTGATACATCTCTATTTGTGTTTCATCATGAGGGTGTCACTCTTTATATACTTGTCTATGTTGATGACATTGTTATTGTTGGGTCTTCTTCTGCTGCAGTGGATCGTTTGTTACAGCAGCTGTCTTGCTCGTTTCCTATCATGGACCTCGGTACACTCAGTTATTTCCTTGGCATTGAGGCTGCTCACAATTCAGGGGGAATGATTCTGTCACAGCATAAGTATGCACCTGATTTGCTTCATCGAGCTTGTATGGAGAATTGTAAGCCAGTCCCCACGCCCATGTCCTCTATTGACAAGATGTCAGCTACTGTTGGACAAACATTATCTCCTGATGATGCCTTTAAGTATCGAAGTATTGTTGAGCGTGTTTATTGATACAGATTGGGCTGGTAATATAGATGACAGGCGGTCTACAGGGGGTTTTGCAGTATTCTTTGGTTCTACCCTGGTTTCGTGGAGCTCTCGTAAGCAGCCCACTGTATCTCGATCAAGTACTGAGGCAGAGTACAAAGCACTAGCAAATGGTGCAGCTGAAGTGACATGGGTTCAGTCATTGTTGAAGGAACTAGGAGTTCCTCAGCCGAGAGCGCCGATTTTGTGGTGTGAGAATTTAGGGGCTACGTATCTAACTGCCAATCCAATATTTCATGCAAGAACAAAACATATCGAAGTGGATTTTCATTTTGTTAGAGAGAAGGCACTAGTACAGAACGACACATCGGAAACGGGCCAAAAACCCCATCGGAAACGGAAAAAGGGTCTGTGTCCCCGACCCTGTCACTGATGTGAAGGCTCTCATCGGCAACGGACCAGAAAACCCGTCACCGATGAGCCATGATTTTGGCTACGGTGGCCATCCAATCTCCGTTGCCGATGTATCGGGACATCAGAAACGGAGATTCTGTTTTACTCGTTTGCATTGAGGTTTTTTCATAAGCCTACAGCAGCAATACAGTTGCCAATTGACATTCAAAATATCACAGCAGAAGCATAAAGTTGCTAGCAAAACAGTTCATAACGTATATAACAATTGTCACCATTACATAGCATCAAAAGATGAGTTACACATGCTTCGCTAATCCTATCATTCTCATGCCTCCCTAAACTGCAGCTAAGGCTTGCTCCCTAAACACACATCCACAAAATAGCCAGAGAAACTGAAAAAATAGAAACTACACCAAGCCAAATTGCCAAATTCTTCGTACTAAGGCTTGCTCCATCTTGGACGGTGTCGCCGAAATATAATAACGTCACCGCTATGACATTTCGGCCACACTGTCCAAGACACTCTTAATTAAAAAAGTGTTTTGAACAGTGCAGCGAAACCTCACAACAGCGACGGTTCACGGATATGATCCCACTTTATAAGTAGCACATTTAAAGTTTGTTCGGATCAGCTTTGTGTTTCTGGATAAAAATACATGGATTGATAGTTAGAGAAGAGCCAAAATATGATGCTACATGACATAGATATAATTTAATGTGAAAACAGTTTACACCTTTAAGCGCCTATATCCGTGTGCTTGCAGTCCGATCAAACGATTTGGAGGCATAACTTGAAGGTGATGTTTCCTTAAAGAGCCTCACCATTTTTTATGCAGTGTCGCCGAAATACTATTACTTCATACACTAGCTACACAAAACAATAACGAGGATTAACACATTGACAAAAAGTTGTGACTGGATCTATTCATCATCGGTAGTACTACAAAGAGGTGAAATTAATTCACCCTACTAGACTTTAAAATAGTGCAAGATACTAGACAAGTTTTCTATATACTAGACAAGTTTTCTATGCTAGACTAGAAAACTAGACAGAAACAATAAAGTGCAAGATACTAGACGAGTTTTCTATATACTAGACAAGTTCTTATACTAGACAAGTTTTCTATGCTAGACTAGAAAACTAGACTTTACAAGACTTGAAATTAATTCACCCCGATTTTCATTTTGTTAGAGAGAAGGCACTAGTACAGAACGACACATCGGAAACGGGCCAAAAACCCCATCGGAAACGGAAAAAGGGTCCGTGTCCCCGAACCTGACACTGATGTGAAGGCTCTCATCGGCAACGGACCAGAAAAACCGTCACCGATGAGGCATGATTTTGGCTACGGTGGCCATCCAATCTCCGTTGCCGATGTATCGGGACATCAGAAACGGAGATTCTGTTTTACTCGTTTGCATTGAGGTTTTTTCATAAGCCTACAGCAGCAATACAGTTGCCAATTGACATTCAAAATATCACAGCAGAAGCACAAAGTTGCTAGAAAAACCGTTCATACGTATATAACAATTGTCACCACTACATAGCATCAAAAGATGAGTTACACATGCTTCGCTAATCCTATCATTCTCATGCCTCCCTAAACTGCAGCTAAGGTTTGCTCCCTAAACACACTGTCGCAGCAGTGGAACATGGGGTTCCCCTAGTACTGCCAAAGTGGGTCCACCCCATGTGGGCCCAAGATGAAGATGGACAAGACCAAGACTCAAGTCAAGCTGGCGGGTTCACCGTCAAGACATGCATGGCCTACGTCGACTAAGGGCTCCGGTCCTGGGGACCTTCCGGGTCCCCGAACCAAGCAAGAAGGCCAGGAAGGACCCGAGAGCCCGAGTTCCCGGCAGGAGGCCAGGCTCCCTCTCGGGTACTTCCCCACATCCTTGTGGATAAGCACTCCACCTCACCGCGGAAGACTTGGGATGCAAGGCGAAGGCAGCGCAGGCGGGAAGCACGTCCCGTGGTGGTGTCAGCTCCTGTCCACCCCAAGGCGGACGCTCCCACCTAACCCAAAGGAGACGCTAGGCTGAGGAGAGGCCACGTCTCCTCCAAAACTAGATGAGGAGGGTCCTTCACCCCGAAGGTCCCTCATGCCCTTACGTGACCCTGTGGCAACCCCTTAGCCTATAAAAGGAGGACCAAGGCACGGAGGAGGGGAAAGGTCGAAGCAAGGACGAACACAAGCTAGAACCAGAGCAAGACTAGACTAGGGCTGCGAAGGTAGAGAGGAAGGTGATCTCCTCCGGTCAGGATCTGTCCTTCTTCTACCTCCAGCCAAAACCCTTCCGGGTACCCCATCCGGGAGGTTCCATTGTAAGCCACACTATGAAGAACCCTTTAATCCAGACATGCAGGAGTAGGGCTTTTAGCCTCCGGGCGGCCTGATCCTGGGTAGCTCCTTGTGTCCCTTTGGTTGCATGCTTTGATCGTGGAGAGGAGAGCTTGATCTAGACTCCGCCCAAGAAGACGATTCTCAGCCTCCTTCGCGCCGCGTGCCGAACCTAAATGGGGGTATCCTATACTCCCGGTGTCCGTGCAACGAGACACGACATCTGGCGCGCCAGGTAGGGGGCGCAAGCGCTGGTTTCATCTTCATCAAGTTCATCGGCAAGTTCTTCGTCAAGCATGCCTCCGAGGAAGAAGGGAGATCATGCGGCGTCCAAGCCGGTCTCTCCCTCACGCACTCAAGCTTCAGCTGAACGTCGTGCTGCTGGCGCACGGCGGAGCGTCTCTCCGTCCCCGCCTCCCATGGAGAGGGTGGCGCCAGACGAAGCGGACGGTCACGACAAGGACAACGGCCCTGGCGGAGCGGCGGCTCCAAAGGGCACACCATGCCTCCTCCTCGCTCGGGGGAGAAGAGCGTCTGCAACGGCGCTGGCAAGGAGCCCACCGCTGGAGGAGGGAACCACGGCGTTCGCCCAGTGGGGTCCACGAGCATCTAAGAGCAAGACCTCCGCGCACTCGCCTTCGGACGTGCAAGCTCACCATGATGCTCTAGTCGCTGCCAAGGCCCTGATGCAGTTCCCTCCAAGCAGCGGCGATCCCAAGGTCTACCAAGAATGGAGAACTCGCGTCGAGAGGCTCCTCGACTTCGCCGATGGTGGTCCGTGGGTCGAACCCACTCAAGCTCCCACCGTCGACAATCCCGGAGCAGCACAAGACAAGACACGTGATCCGCGAGGCCAGCCTCGTGGTGAACGTCAAGCCAAGACGGCGCCTCCTCGCACCGCGCCACCGATGGCTGATCGGCTAAACCGTGATCACGGCGAGGCCATCTCCATCGGGTCGTCTACCTCGCGCAACCCAGATCTTCGTGACGAGCTCAACAGCCGTCAGAACGAGGATATGCGCACCCGCATCGAGCGTCGCCGAGAACGTCACCGCCGGAAGATTGGGGCATCGACCTCGCCGAAGGCTGCCTCGCGCTCGCCCCGAGTTCCGCCACTTCAACTGGCCCAAGAAATTCAAGATCGACGTTCTCCGCTACGACGGCACCACGAACCCTCGGGACTTTCTGCAGATCTACTCTCTTGCTGCGATGGTTGCCGGGGCCGACGAGGTCATGATGGCCAACTGGTTCCCCTTGGCCCTGAAGGGAGACGCCCAGACTTGGCTTCTCAACCTTCCCAAGTGCTCCATCCGTTCCTGGCGGGCACTGAAGGAGCAGTTTCTAGGGGCTTTCCAAGGCGGGTACGAGCGCCCGGGGGCTCCCAGTGATCTCCACGACTTCAAGCAGCTGCCGGGTGAAACTCTCCGCAAGTTCATCCAGCGCTTCACCCAGAAGATGAACACCATCCCGTGCATCAAGGAGGAGTTGGTGATCCAGTCCTTCCACGCCAACGTCCGCAACCCCAAGATGCGCGAGAAGCTGAGCATCCATCGCGTCGAATCTGCTCGTAAGCTCTGGGAGCTTGCAGATCGGTGCGCTCGAGCTGAAGAAGGAGCCAAGTTCCCCGGGGAGGATGAACCCGAGGACAAGGTCACTCCAGCCAAGAACAAGAAGCGGGACTCTAGACCCGATAAGCGGATCTTCGTCACCAAGCCTCTTCCGAAGAAGACCAAGCCCGCGCCGACTTCCGAGGAAGAAGGTGAAGGTGATCCCTGATGCACATCCATCCAGAAGGCAACCACTTTCTTAAGGACTGCCGCATGCTCAAGAACCTCGCCATCCGGGAGCAACGTCGAGCTGATGGGGTCAGTCAAGACGGTTGCTACAACTGCGGCACTGCCGGGCACATCACTCGTGACTGTCCCACGGGTCGCCAAGGCGAAGGTGGCCGTGGATGGAACCGAGGCGGTGGCGGCAGGGGCCGTGGAGGAGGACGCGGCGGCCAAGGTGGTCGCGGTACCACACTCCGGAGGCCACCCACGGCGGCAACGGGGAAGCTCCGGCTCTCCAAGGAGGCAACGGCAGCAAGTATCAAGAAGTCACTAGAGTTGTCGGGTGCATCCACGGAGGGTCTTCTCTGCCTCCCTCCAACGGCGCCTGCAAGAGACTTGTCCGGGAGCTGAACGCGGTTGCTTCTGCTCCGTCCAAGCCCCTGGACTGGTCTAGTCAAGTCATCGCCTTCGACCCAGAAGACCACCCTGCAAACACTGACGGGGTCGGGACCCTGCCGCTGATCGTGTCGCCCGTCATCCACAACTACAAGGTCACCAAAATGCTGGTCGACGGAGGCTCCAGCCTCAACTTGCTGACGGCGAAGGTCCTGGCTATCCTTCAAATTCCCCTGTCTCGCCTGCAAGACACCGGGGTGTTCCAAGGCATGAACGGAAGTGTTACTCGACCCCTCGGGAAGATCACCCTTCCGGTCACCTTCGGCGACTCCAAGAACTTCCGCACCGAGGAAATCGTCTTCGACATCGCCGACACTCCTCTACCATACACGGCATACTTGGCAGACCTGCTCTGGCCAAGTTCATGGCCGTCTCCCACTTCGCCTACAACATGTTGAAGATTCCGGCGCCGTGGGGTGTGATCAAGGTCAAGGCCGACATCGACGATGCTATCTACTGCGTTCACCAGCTGAACCAGACGGTGGCAATCATGGCGGATGTCCCTCAAGGTGTACAGGAGGATGATGATGGGGCTCTCCCCGGGGGCGAAGGGCACCCTGGGGGCTCCACATCTACTCCCCCCAAGAAGGCGCCATTCCATGGTGATCCGCAGCTGACCAAGAAGGTGGCGCTAACCAGCGACGGAGTTCGCTCCATCACCATCGGCGCCCGCTGTCGTGGGTTTGTCACGTCAGGTGTCATAGATGACTTCGTAGGTGTGGGATTATGCGAGTCAAGCATCTCCGAGCTTGGGATCGCAGGAACAAAGATCAACACAGATTTACCTAGGTTCGGCCCCCTCAATGTGAGGTAAAAGACCTACTTCCTGCCTACCCTAGATTGGTATTGATATGATAATCGAGGTGTTACAATGGAGGCGATCCGATCTGGTACTCGCCGTATGAGCTAGGGTTTGGGGCTTGATAGCTTGACCCGCTCTAAGTCCTGCGAGTCCTCTTTATATACACAGAGGCTCGCTAGGTTACAAAAGGAAGCTTCCCCATAAGGAATACACCCACAGAGGCCTACTCGGAGACTACTTGGTCTTCACGTCCTCCGGGATATGTCTTATAGATCTTTCCCCTTATGGCGGTTCAATATTGGGCTTGCTCCCAAGTGGGCCTTCGTCCGTGCGAGTAAGTTAAGTCGCACTGGGCCGCGGGTTAATCCAGAAAGTATTCCCCCGACATTAGCCCCCAAGCGTGGCCTGAACTTCATAGTATTTCTTGATCTTGAATGCTTAGGCCGCACTTTTCCTTGTTTCGCGACTTATAATTGTGCAAGTTTGGCCTTGACTCGCACCTGGAAGATCATCTGACTTCGTGAACTTCTTTGTTAGTATCCTGATAGATTCAGAACTTGATGACGATCTATCTTCAAATTTTTGATGATAATATGATATAGCCCCCAAGGATTGAGAGGATGTTATGTGGTAATCATCTCAATTCTTCTCAGAGAACTCTGAAGGTCATCACCTGTAACTTGATATCATAAATAAAACAATTGTTAAGTTACAAGTAATTGTAATTGGTGTTGCCGTACTATAAGCAGTACATCGACCTCTAGTTAGGCCATCTGAATCCTTAAGTGGGCACTCGCGCGACTCAGTATTTCCTAGGAATATGTGTGTTCAGGGTCGAGAGCGGCCATGATAGGCAATCAAGCTCGATTGACGCCACACCCCAGTACTTTGGCCACATAATGCGAGTAGCAATCCAACTTAAGGTAAATTTGATAATTGCCAATAAATCGGTTGTTTCAGGGTAACAAAGACCCCAAGAAACATAATGATATTGCCATGATAGGCTAAGCTATGATAAGCTTTGATTATGATGACACATAAGGTCGCGCCTAGGTGGCAACCGAGTGTTATACATAGGGTTGGATCGCGCGTAGGTGGCGATCCATGGTGATACACGGGGTCGGTCGCGCCTAGGTGGCGACCAGAGATGATACAAAGTTTACGGCCGCGCCTATGTGGCAGCTGGTTTCTGATACAAGGGTCGATCGCGCCTGGGTGGCGATCAGATGTTGCATAGGTCACGCCTAGATGGCGACCAAAGTTGAAGTTCTAGCCCTGAGTGGCTGTGATGATACTCAGCTATAAAGCTGGAAAGGATAATGCTTGGCTCTGATTAGCCTTTTCTTATGTATAGTACGGTCGCAGGTGTGCGACGTTCTAAGGGCGAGGTGCCTCGAGACGATCCTCGAAATCATGGCGTTCGCTGCTTTCTTCCCTTACATCCAACAGGTAGTACGACCCATTGTTTAGCTTCTTGCTGATGATGTAGGGTCCTTCCCATGGAGAGGACAGCTTATGCATTCCCTTGTGATCTTGTTTAAGTCGCAGTACTAGGTCGCCTTCTTGAAAGGTGCGGGTTTTGATGCATCTGGCATGATAGCGTCGCAAGTCTTGTTGATATACTGCTGACCTTGATGCTGCCAAGTCTCTAACCTCTTCTAATGTGTCCACCGAGTCTTGCCGAGCTATCTCATTATCTGTCTCGATGTAAGCCGCAACTCTTGGTGAATCATGTATGATATCGCTGGGCATGACTGCTTCTGCTCCATAGACCATGAAATATGGTGTAAATCCTGTGGATCTGTTAGGGGTTGTTCTCAAGCTCCACAGTACTGCTGGCAGTTCTTCCACCCAACATCCTGGAGATGCTTCGACCTTTTCAATAAGGCACGGCTTAATTCCATGGAGAATTTCCTGGTTAGCTCGCTCAGCTTGTCCATTGCTCTGCGGGTGTGCTACTGACGTGAGGTCCAATCTTATCCCATTGTCTGCGCAAAATATCTGTGTAGCCCCTTCAGAGGTGTTGCTCCCATTGTCTGTAATGATACTATGGGGTAACCGAAGCGGAATATGACCTTCTTCAAGAACTTGACTGCTATTTCAGCCTCGCAATCTCCCACAGGTTCTGCTTCTATCCACTTTGTGAATTTGTCCACCATGACTAAGAGGTGAGTTTTTCCGTTTGAAGACCGTCTGAAAGGCCCTACCATGTCAAAACCCCATACGGCAAAAGGCCATGTGATGGGTATTGTGCGAAGTGCTTGGGCTGGCATATGATCTTGCCTAGCGTATCTTTGACATCCATCGCACACTCTGACGATTTGCTCTGCGTCTGCTAATGCTGTTAACCAGAAGAATCCATGTCGGAACGCCTTTGCCACCAAAGATCTTGACGAAGCATGATGGCCACAATCGCCTGAATGAATTTCGTGCAAGATTTTTCGTCCCTCTTCTGGTGAGACACATCTTTGGAATGCTCCTGATACGCTGCGCTTGTATAATTTGTTGTTGATGATTGTATAGGCCTTTGATCGTCGGATGATTTTGCGCGCCTCAATTTCATCGTCCGGCAGCACTCCGCGACTTAAATATGCCATATATGGCTCTGTCCATCCTGGCTGTTCATGCAGGGCTGCGACTAAAGTTGAATCATCCTCTGGCTCTGCAATGTCAATCTCTGCTGGAGGTTTGACTGATGGATTATGCAGTTCATCCAGGAAAACATTGGGTGGGACTGACTGTCTGTTGGATCCAAGCCGAGACAGGGCATCCGCAGCTTCATTTTATCTCCGATCAATATGTTCAACTTGATATCCAGTGAAATGTCCAGCAATTCTGTCCACCTCTCTCCTATATGCAGCCATGTTCGCATCCTTGCTGTCCCACGTTCCGGAGACCTGCTGTGCCACCAAGTCTGAATCGCCAAAACAGCGTATACGACTGATGTTCATCTCCTTTGCTATACGTAGATCATGAAGCAGTGCCTCGTACTCCGCCACGTTATTTGTGCAGTTGAAGTGTATCTGTAACACATACCGCAGCTTGTCTCCCTTGGGAGATGTCAGAACAACTCCAGCCCCCGAGCCTTGCAACTGTCTTGACCCATCAAAATGCATGGTCCAGTATTTGGTTTCTGCCATGCTAGGAGCAACTTGGATTTCTGTCCAATCGTTAATAAAATCTGCAAGGGCTTGCGACTTAATTGATGTGCGCGGCTCGTAACTGATGTGATGTGGTCCCAACTCGATCGCCCACTTAGCGACTCTTCCAGTAGCTTCTCGATTACGAATGA
The DNA here is from genome assembly GCA_947311845.1 of Poa pratensis. Taxonomy (NCBI): domain Eukaryota; kingdom Viridiplantae; phylum Streptophyta; class Magnoliopsida; order Poales; family Poaceae; genus Poa; species Poa pratensis. The sequence continues at coordinate 98,438,311 of CAMZMU010000096.1, forward strand.
TATCTGCCAATGGTGCTGAACTCGCCACAGTTATTGGATGCTCTTGGAAGTAGTGCTTCAGCTTGCGACTCGCCATGAACACTCCAAACACCAACTTCTGCCACTGTGGGTAACGCTGTTTGGAAGCTGTGAGGACTTCGCTCACGTAGTATACTGGTCTCTGGACAGGGTATTCCTTTCCCGTTTCTTGTCTCTCTACAACCATGACAGCACTCACAGCGCGGGAATTTGCTGCTATGTATAGTAGCATTGGCTCTTTATCTTTTGGAGCCGCCAGAACTGGAGCATTCGTCAATTGATGTTTCAAGGCTGTCAGAGCTTCGTCGGCCTCTGCGTCCCAAACGAAGGTGTCTGATTTTTCAACAGTCTGTACAGAGGTAGTGCTTTCTCTCCCAATCTTGATATAAAGCGACTCAAAGCTGCTACGCAACCAGTAAGCCGTTGTACATCTTTTATCTTTTCTGGCTTTTGGAGATCCATCACGGCCTTTATCTTGTCAGGATTGGCCTCAATACCTCTTTCTGATACTATGAATCCCAATAGCTTTCCTGCTGGTACTCCAAAAACGCACTTTGTGGGGTTGAGCTTCATGTTGTATTTTCTGAGATTTGTGAATGTCTCTGCCAGATCACCAATAAGATCCTGGCTAACTTGCGATTTAATCACAATATCATCCACGTAAGCGTGAACGTTGCGACCTATTTGCTCATGTAGGCAATTCTGAATGCATCTTTGGTAAGTCGCACCTGCGTTCTTCAACCCAAAGGGCATGCTGACGTAACAAAAAGCTCCGAAGGGTGTGATGAAGGACGTCTTTTCTTGGTCCTCCCTCTTCATCTTGATTTGATGGTAGCCTGAATAGGCGTCCAAAAAGCATAACAGCTCACACCCAGCAGTTGAATCAATTACTTGGTCGATTCTCGGCAAAGCAAATGGATCCTTTGGACAAGCTTTGTTAAGACTGGTATAATCAACGCACATTCGCCACGTACCGTTCTTTTTCATAACCAATACTGGATTTTCCACCCATTCCGGATGGTATACCTCTGTGATGAATCCTGCAGCCAGCAAGCGAGCTATTTCCTCTCCTATTGCCTTTCTCCTGTCATCATGGAAACGCCGTAGTGGCTGCTTCACTGGTTTAGCCGCAGGTTCACTTTGAGGCTATGTTCTGCTAATTCTCTTGGTACCCCTGGCATATCTGACGGCTTCCATGCGAAGATGTCTTTATTTTCCTGGAGAAAAGCGACGAGGGCCTTCTCCTGCTCTTTTTCCATGTGTGCTCCAATGCTAGTCTGCTTGGATGAGTCGCCAGGAACAAGATTTATCTGCTTAGTGTCCTGGGCCGCTTTGAATTTCATTGGTGGCTCGGCAGATGGCGTGGTAACCACAATCATATCGTTTGGGTCCACCTGCGACTTATAACCTTTTAGCTCTTCCGCGGCACAGGCGGATTCTGCGAAAGCCGCATCTCCTTTCTCACATTCTATTGCTTTTTCTCTATCTCCGTGCACTGTGATGACCCATTTTGGTCCTGGTAACTTCAACTGTAGGTACACGTAGCATGGCCTGGCCATAAACTTAGCAAAGGCCGTTCTTCCAAACAAGGCGTGATATGGGCTTTGGAATTTTACCACTTCGAAGCTTAGGAATTCACTTCTAAAGTTCTCTTCTGTTCCAAAAGTTACCCCTAGGGTTATTTTCCCCACTGGCCGTGCGGACCTTCCTGGGACAATGCCGTGAAATACTGTTGACGTGGGCTGCAGGCTGGAATCTGTCGGCCCAGTGAAAACCAGGGTATCATGGGCCGGCCTGCCACAGCCCTCGAACGCTCCGCAGGAATTTCTGCTAAGGACCAGACGTTCAGCCTAGCGAGCCTCGCGAGGTACTTTCCCTCGCGAGGGCTTACTTGCTCGACCGAGCATTTCTGCTAAGGACCAAGACGATCGGCCTGGAGGCCTCAAGAGGGACCTCTGCCTCGAGAAGGCCTCTCCTAGAAGATCTTCAGGCCCTGGCGCGTCTCCGCGCCCTCGGGAGGTTTTCCCTCGCGAGAAGTCAACGGCTACAGAACCTCGGCGAGGGTTCAGGCCTCGCGGGGTTCCTTCAAGTGGAAGCAAGCTCCTGCACCGCTGCAGAGCGCACATGGGCTCTGCGCCCGCCGCAGAGTGACGCGCGCGCCTGCGTGATGACGAAGACGCCGCAGTTGCCATTCTCGTGTATAAAGTGGTCAAAGGAGCTGCGGCAAGCAAAGCGGACTCCAAGACTTGCCAAATTGGTGATAAAGCGGCCGGCCGCCGCTACGCTCCAACTGCGACGTCACCGTGGGGCACGCCCCAAAGCTCTGCAGCGCCAGCCCACCGTCCTGGTTGGACGGTGGCTTTTTCTGCCAAGACGACGTGCTCCCTGCCATGGACCGTGTCCATGGACGCCCCCGACGCTGTGCGCTGTGCTCCAATTCGGCGGCATTGTGGTATCCCTTCCCGCCGGAGGTTTTCGGGGAAGAGGACCAAGCCCAGTATATAAGGAGCCAGTGTACGACCTAGGAGGGGATCCCGCATTCACAACACATTCCACAACCAAGGAGCTACGTCTGAGAAGAAGACGGAGCTCATTCCACCATAGTCCACCATAGCCATAGCAGTGCCCTCGGCAAGCACACTTGTACTGTGAACCTCTCCAAGCAGTGCAATACATCTTAGCAGGACGTAGGGCTTTTACACCTCACGGTGGGCCTGAACCTGGGTAGCGGCTCGTGTTACCTCTCTGTCGTGATGTTCCTCACCGAGCTCGACGAGCACCGTCGCCGAGGTTGTTGAGGATTTGTTTGACGTTGTGTTCAGCCCCTTACTCGTTTCCTGGCACTTGAGAGACACCCCTAGTTCCTGGGACTAGTCTCCGACATTTGGCGCGCCAGGTAGGGGGCTGAGGCGCGTCTTCAACTTCTTCAACCTCTCCGCGCCATGACTGACACGCGAGCTGCGCGTCTCGCGCGACGGACGTCCGGCAGGGCCAACACCGAGCCCGCCGCCAACCACAACCCGCGTGGTCGCCCACGCGCCAACCGCGCTTCAGAGCGCAACGCCGAGCCGCGCGTCGAGCACCCTGAGGACGACGGCGGCAACGGCAGCGGCAACGACGGCGGCATCGACGGCGAGGACGAGGGAGCTTCCTCCTTGCACCCATCCAGGCGCGAGAGCGCCTCCACGATGGGCCGAGCAGCGCCCAGTCCAGCCACCGCGCTGCTGATGGCGCAAGAGCTGCTGCGCTACCGTCCCACGCAGGCGGGCCACGACAACTGGCTGGGCGTCTCGAGGAGCTCATCAACGCCGCCGCCGTTCCTGCCGCCACCACTGCAGCACCAGCACCCTCTCGCTCGCTGGTGCGCCACTCCGGACGCGAGGGGAACATAGCGCACGGCGCTCCTCCTCCCCCTCCGCCTCCGCCACCTCCTCCAGCTGCAGCTCCGGCAGCAAACCACCGCGCCGCGTCGCACGCATCCTCGCCGCACGACTGCCAGATGTGCAGCGGACTCCGGCGGATGCCCGCGTGGAGATCGAGCGCCAGAGGGACCGCCACAACCGCGTCGTGCAGGAGATCGCCGCTGCAGGTCGCCAGAACCGCGGCGTACTCGCTGGTGGCGCCGTGACGTACGCCACGGGCTGCACCGCCTTCACCCGCAACCTGCGCCGCGTCGTCTGGCCTGTGAAGTTCAAGCCAGACCTCCCTCCACGCTACGACGGCAGGACCAACCCTCTGGAGTTCCTGCAGCTCTACACCGTCTCCATCCAGCTGCAGGAGGCGACGACAAGGTGATGGCCAACTGGCTCTCCATGGCGCTCAAGGACTCCGCGCTCTCGTGGCTCATGAACCTCCCCGAGAACACCATCGACACGTGGGAGGACCTCTGCAAGGTCTTCGTCGCCAACTTCAAGGGCACCTACGAACGCGCGCTCACCTACAACGACCTTCGCGCGGTGCGCCAGAAGCCTGACGAGACCCTCCGCAGATACATCCAGCGCTTCAGCCAGGTCCGCAACAAGATTCCGAACATCCCGGACTCGCACGTCATCTCCGCCTTCAGGGAGGGCGTCACGAACCACAGGATGCTCGAGAAGCTCGGCATCCACGACACCTCTCCTCTGTGGTGAAGCTCTTTGATCTGGCTGACAAGTGCGCCAAGGCTGAAGAGGGCCTCCTCTTCGTCAAGAAGGAAGTGGAGGAGGACCCTCCAGAGGGGTCCAGGAGCAAGAAGAAGCCTGCCGAGAAGCGCAAGACCACCGCCATCCTCGCGGCAGAGCCTGACGCAAACAGCCTCGCGAGGCCTCTCCGGCGGCTGAAGAGAAAAAGGCGGACAATCGCCCATACTGCATCTACCACAACAGGCACAACCACGCCACTGAAGACTGCTGGGAGCTCAAGCAGCTCAGCAAGGAGCGGGAGAAGAACCAGGGCCGCGGCGGCCGCGGCGGAGGCCGTGGTGGCCGCGGAGGTGGACGCCACAACTTCCAGCACAGGCTCGGGGGAACAACGCTGGGCAAAACGGCAACCTCCCCGACGAGAACCCTGGGGGCTACCAGGCCCCTCAGGGGGCAATAGCCTGCATCCTCGGCGGGTCCCAGCGCCCAAGTCCAACAACCACTTCAAGCAATTCTCTCGCGAGGTCAGCGCAGCGCTTCCAGGGCTTGAGGCTTCCCAGCCCCTCAAGTGGTCACAGTACACCATCGCCTTCGACTCCAAGGACCACCCCAAGTCGACCAAGGCAGTAGGCACCATCCCACTGGTGTGCACCCCCATCATCAACAACATCGCCGTCGCCAAGACGCTTATAGATGGGGGTGCGGGCTTGAACGTCATCTCTGTCGAGACCTTCGAGCAGCTTCAAGTGCCCTACGAGTGGCTCATGCCCTCTAGGCCCTTCACGGGGGTGACAAGTGGCTCTACCACACCTCTGGGGCAGGTGAGGCTCGCGGTCACCTTCGGCACGCCGCAGAACTACCGCACCGAGCAGATCGACTTCGACGTCGCGCACATTGGCCTGCCCTACAACGCCATCCTCGGCTACCCCGCCCTCGCGAAGTTCATGGCTGTCACTCACCATGCCTACAACATCGTCAAGCTTCCAGGCAGCGGCGGCACCATCGCCATCCACGGTCAAGTCCAGGACGCAATGCGCTCTGTCGAGACCGCCTACAAGGCCGCTGCCGTGGCATTCCCGCTGATGAGGACATGGAGCCCCTCGAGAGGCCCGCGAAGAAGAAGCAGCTGTTCTCACAGGAGCAGGCAGCCACGAAGAAGGTGTCACTGGACGCCAGCGGCTCGGGGGCTAGCGTCACCATAGGCGCTGGCTTGCCTCCCAAATAGGAAAGCGCGCTCGTCGCCTTCCTCAGGGCAAACTCTGACATGTTCGCATGGACACCGTCAGAGATGTCCGGAGTACCGAGGGAGGTGATCGAGCACCACTTAGCCGTGTGTCCAAACGCACGCCCCGTGAAGCAGAAAGCACGGCGCCAGGCGCCAGAGAAGCAAGAGTTCATCATCAAGGAAGTAGAGAAGTTAAAAGAAGCGCACATCATCAGAGAAGTTCCACACCCCACATGGCTCTCCAACACGGTGGTCGTTCCCAAGCACACCGGGGGCGGCAGGCTCTGCATCGACTACACCGACCTCAACAAGGCCTGCCCCAAGGACCCGTACCCCATGCCTCGGATAGACCAGATCGTGGACTCCACCGCCGGCTGCGACCTCCTCTGTTTTCTGGATGCCTTCTCAGGCTACCACCAGATCAAGATGGCGAAGGAGGATGAGGAGAAGACAGCATTCCTCACCCCTTGTGGTGTGTATTGCTACGTCTGCATGCCCTTTGGCCTGAAGAACGCCGGCGCCACCTTCCAGAGGCTCATGAGGAAGGCCTTGGGGGCTCAGATGGGAAGAAATGCAGAAGCCTACGTCGACGACATCGTGGTCAAGACTCGCGAGAGCACACCCTCATGGAGGACCTCGAGGAGACCTTTGCCAGCCTGCGCAAAGTAAGCATCAAGCTGAACCCCGCCAAGTGCGTCTTCGGGGTACCGTCAGGCAAACTCCTCGGGTTCCTAGTGTCTCACCGCGGCATAGAAGCGAATCCTGACAAGATCAAAGCCATAGAAGAGATGCAGCCACCTCGTCGCCTTAAGGACATGCAGCGCCTCGCGGGATGCATGGCCAGCCTCGGCCGTTTCATCTCCAAGTTCGGCGAGAGGGCGCTGCCATTTTTCAAGCTCATGAAGCGGTCTGGCACGTTCAAGTGGACGCCTGAGGCGGACAAGGCATTTGAAGACCTGAAGAAGTACTTGGCTAGCCCACCTGTCATGGTTGCCCCAAGGCCGGCGAGCATCTGAAGCTGTACCTATCAGCCACTCCACAAACAGTGAGCGCAGCCTTGGTGGCAGAAAGGGAAGAGCCAGTCCTCGCCAAGAAGGACACCGCCACGCCAAGCCCAGATCCCCCCGACAAGGAAACATCCTCTTCAGGCCCTGAGCCCCATGCCGAGCCCGCGCAACCAGAAGGCACCCTCGTCGAGGGTCCACTCTCGAGAGGCTCGACAAGGCTCCCGAGGAACCCAGCGCTGCGTCACCATCGACACCCTCGTCGAGCATCCCGTCTACTTCGTCAGCACTGTGCTGCGAGATGCTCGCGAGCGGTACACTATGCAGCAGAAGCTCCTCCTCGCGCTCCTCATCGCTTCCAGGAAGCTGCGCCACTACTTCCAGGGCCACCCCATCACGGTGGTCACATCATTCCCTCTGGAGCAGATCCTGCGCAATCCAAACGCCACTGACCGCGTCGCAGGGTGGAACATTGAGCTGCAACCTTTTGGCCTGCGCTTCGACACCACCAGGGTCATCAAGGGAGAGCATTGGCTGACTTCGTCGCCGAGTGGACAGACACCAGCAAGAAGAGCCTCATGAGGCAGAATCCACGCCAGCAGGAGACACGGTGCCAAGCCACTGGACCATGCACTTCGACGGAGCATTCGCATGCCAGAACGCTGGGGCTGGCGTCGTCCTGACCTCACCCAAGGGCGACAAGCTCTACTACGCCGTCCAGCTGTGCTTCACGACAGACAAGGTCTCCAACAACATCGCCGAGTACGAGGGCCTCCTCGCCGGGCTCAGAGCCGCAATCGCCCTCGGCATCAAGCGCTTACTCATCAAGGGCGACTCCCAGCTCCTCGTCAACTTCTCCAACAAGAGCTACACGCCTAAGGACGGCCATATGGCCGCTTACCTCGAGGAGGTCCGCAAGCTCGAGAAACACTTCAAGGGGATGGAGCTCAGGCACATCCCACGAAGGGAGAACCAGGAGGCCGACGACATCGCCAGGCGAGCATCACGCAGAGAAGCCCAGCAGGCGGGCGTGTTCGAGGAGAGGCTCACCAGGGCATCGGTGAAACAGCCAAAAGAAGCCGTTGAAATGAACATGGACGAAGAGCTCCCACCACCACCAACATCTGGAGCACCAGGCTGCGGTCCACCCACAGGGGAACGCCTGCTGCTGGCCATGACACACCAAGAGACGGGCTGGATCGATGAGCTCAAGGAGTACCTCAGGGACGGAGTCCTCCCTGAAGAGGACGCAGAAGCAGAGAGAGTTGCTCGCCAGGCCAAGTCATACTGCCTTCACGAGGGAGACCTGTACCGCAAGCGTCCAAATGGAGTTGCACTAAAATGCGTCCCCCCTGAAGAAGGCCGCCAGCTGATCAAGGACATACACAGTGGAGAATGTGGCCACCACTCATCATCACGCACCCTCGCAGGGAAAGTCTTCAGGAGTGGTTCTATTGGCCCTCAGTGCTTCAAGATGCAACCATTGTCCAGGCTTGCGAGGCATGCCAGTTCCACGCCAAGCAAGTCCACCAGCCGCACTGGGGCTCCAGACCATCCCTCTCCTGGCCCTTGCGGTCTGGGGGCTGGACATCCTGGGACCTTTCCCACGCTCCAGCGGGGGCTACCGCTACCTCTACGTCGCCATCGACAAGTTCACCAAATGGGCGGAGGTTGAAGCGGTGCGCACCATCCCGGCGAGATCAGCGGTGAAATTCATCAGAGGCCTGGCCTGTCGCTTCGGCGTGCCAAATCGCATCATCACCGACAACGGCTCGCAGTTCACCAGCGGCATCTTCAGGGCCTACTGCGAGAGTCTCGGCACACGGCTCTGCTTCGCCTCGGTGGCTCATCCACGAAGCAACGGGCAGGCTGAGCGGGCGAACGCAGAAGTGCTCAAAGGCCTCAAGACAAGAAGCTTCAATCGCCTCAAGGCCCACGGCAAGAACTGGATTGAAGAGCTCCCCTCCGTGCTCTGGTCCATCCGCACCACCGCCACGAAGCCCACTGGAGAAACGCCGTTCGCTCTCGTCTATGGCGCTGAAGCAGTCCTCCCCACCGAGATCAAGCATGGGTCCCCACGGATCCTTGCTTTCAACGAGGACAACCAAGAGGAGCTCCACAACGACGACTTGCTGCTGCTCGATGGACTACGTCGCCGTGCCGCCCTCCGAGCGGCAAAGTACCAGCAAGACCTGCGCCGCTACCACAGCCGCCACATACGGCCGCGCACCCTCGAGACAGGCGATCTCGTCCTCAGGAGGATCCTCTCCAGAGAAGGCCTCCACAAGCTCTCACCCATGTGGGAAGGCCCCTACAGGGTCGCGCACATCGCCAGGCCTGGCGCGGTGCGGCTCGAGACGGAAGACGGCGATCCGATCAAAAATCCATGGAACATCGAGCACCTACGCAAGTTCTACCCGTGATCACGTCGCGGCAGGCATTTTTTGTCTCAAGAGGGAAGCACGCGTCTTCACCTCCCAGCTTCACCAAGCTTTCCCTTCACGAGGGCCATCTCCACTGAGAGTTTCCTACAACGCGTGCCACGGGCCGCGGGAAGCCTCAGCCACTCCATGTGGAACCCCATGCCCAGACATGGCGGACTTGTCGCCAAGTGTAATGAACAATTTCAGGTCATCATGAACCTATTGCGCTTCGGCGCCGTTATGTAATATTGCTTGGTGAGTTTGCTTTCTTACATTTCATTCGCGCTCACATTTTTCCCCATGCGCACCTCGCGAGCGGGGGCTGAGCACGGTGCCTGTGTCTCGGGAGCATCCCAGCAGCATCGTAAAATCCAAAGGATCCGAGCTCTAACTCGTGGCTCTCCGCCCACGACCGTTATCTCACCAAAGAGCTCTGACTCGTGGGTTAGCTCCCATGCACGTCACCTCACCAAGGACCTTGGTGCTTATTCTCCTCGTGAGATACCCATGAGGAAATCTATGAGCGCGCATGAGTTGTACAACTATGCTTTGCTTGTGGGTTCGCTCTCTCTCTCTCTCTCCAACACAGGGAACAAGACGCCTTGCAGGGCTCCAAAAGCTCCAAGCCAGTCTCAGGCAGCCTCGAGAGGGAGAACACCTCACCAGGAACACAACACCCTCTACAAAGCAGGCGTCTCGCCAGAGCTAAGTCCAGAACTTACGCCTCATGAGCTCTTTTTCCCTCTCGCTGGTTTTGTCGCCCCTCGAGCCTCTCTTTTCTCTCTTACGCCTCATGGGCTGCTTGCACGTCAAAGGGGAGCCCCTGAGCATCGCGCCTCGAGGGCTCTTACCTCTCTAAGCCTTACGCACCCCCCGGCCTTGTCGAGCCCTGACTCCGGCATACCGAAGCGGCGGTGCTATTTGCGCTAAGAGCAGGGTCCTAACGACGTAGAGCGAAAAAGACATGAGGGAACAGATAAAAGGCCTCCCGAGGGGCACTCACACTTGCACAAATTAAAGTGTCTTTACAAACCAGCACGAAATAAAAGTGACAAATCTTAAGATAACTGGTGCCCTTGGCACATCTCTCTACAGGGGCAACCTAAGCAGCGGGGTTGTCGTCGTCGCCGTCGACGTCCTCGTCGTCCACCTCCTCAGCACCAGCCTCGTCGTCGCTCTCCTCAACCTCGACCCTCTTGAAGCGTTGAGTGTACTTCTCCACGTCGTCCCACACCGAGGCGTCCAGCTTCTCGGCGAGCTCCTTCTCCAGAGGCTCCATCACAGACGCGAAATCGAAGCCGGGGTGGAGGTGTGCAAGGTTGGCGAAGACTTGGCCGACCGCGACGCCAAGGAGCTCGCGGCTCTCGGTGTCGACCAAGTCGTCGAGGTTCGTCACGACCTCTTCAAACTTGGTGAGGAGCTGCTCGAAGAAGCCAAGGTAGACGGCGACGTCCTGGTTCCCCTCGACAGAGAGCCTGGGGGCTTCGGTCCCCAGGCGGCCCGCGACGGCGCGCGCGCGCCTCACCAAGGAAGCAAACATGCGCTCCCGCTGGCGCGACAAGACCTGCGCAGTCAGAGCGCTCCGCCGAGCTTCCTCGACGAGTTCCACAACAGGCCCCACCTGCTGCTGCATCTCGTTCATGTCCTGCGTCAAGGAGGCAAGGTCCTGCTCCGCGTGCTTCCGAGCCTCCACAGCGTCATGAAGGCGGGAGTCGAATCGCTGCTTCTGAGCCTCAAGCTCCCTGATGCGGGCCTCGAGCTCGTTGCGTCTCTTCGTGAAGCGCGCCTCCTGCTTCTTGGCCTTGTCCGCGAAGTCCTTCCTGCAATTGTCGCGGAAGAGCTGCTCCTTGGTCGCGGACTCCGCCGCCAGCTGCTCCTCCTTCTTGCGGAGGTTCTCGTTGGTCAGCGCGAGGCGCTTCTGGTAGAACGCCTCGTCTTGAGTGACTTTGCTCTCGCGAGACTCCAGGTGCTCCCGCTGCGCGGACTGATCCTTCTCGATCTGTTCGACCTGTTCCTCGCGCTTGCGCAGCTCGGTCTCGCGGGCATCAAGTTCTGCCCCGCGCTGCACCATCTGGTTCTCACGGACACGCAGGTCCTCGCGGAGCTTCTCCAGGCCTTGCCGCACGGTCTCCGACTCGGCAATGATTCCCGCCTCGCGGTCTAGGAGCTCCTTGTGCTTGGTGGAGACCGCCGCCTCGCGCGCCGCCAGCTCCTGATGCTTGGCCTCCGTCTCCGCCTCGAGAGCCTCGCGCTTAGCGCTCAGGACCGCAAGGGTCTCCTCGACCTCGCGGACCACGCTGAGGCGGATCTCTTCAGCAGAGCGCAGCGCCGCCTCGCGTTGCGCCTGGGCTGCCTCGTCCTTCCGGCGGCAGCGCTCCACGGTCTCCTGGAGGCAAGCCCAGCCCCGCGCAAGCTCGGCGACCTCCTCCGCCCTGGTGCGGTCTTCCTCAGCGAGCTGGGCCTCGAGCCCATCGAGCACCTCCCTCGCCGAGCGAAGGACGGCCTCTCGGCGAGCTGCGACAGGGCGCCGACCCAGCAAGGCTAGGGCCCACGATTCTCCAGAGGGCCTGGAAGCGCCAGCGCCTGCTGAGGACTCCGGGGCATCGCGCCTTGGGCTCTGGGTGACCTCGAGGCGCGCCTGGGGGCTCTGCTGGGAGCCTCCCTCTTCTTCCGTGCAAGGGGCCTTCTGGGGGCTCTGGCGAGAGCCCCCCTCGCCTTCTGCGCTGGGAGCCTTCTGGGGGCTCGAGGCGCCCCCACCGTCAGCTCCGCCATTTCCCTGCCCCTGGGGAGCACTCTCCTCCTCCTCAGGAGCAGGGTTGGCCTTCTCTGCTGAGGCCGTCCCCGCGGCAGCCTCAGCGCCCCGTAGGCCCTCCAAGGCCCGAGCTCGGTGGAGGCGACGGCACCGTGGTGTCCTCCATGTCGACGTCAGCATGCGTCTCTGCAGACGCAGCTGTTCCCGCCGTGCCCTCCTTCGCCGGCGGCGTGGTCCTTGCCGCGTCCACCTCCGGCGTCTTCTCTTGCTGCGCGGGAGAAGCGTCAGGCCGCGAAGGCGGCGGCGTCGTCACCTCAGCCTCCTCCTCCCTCTCCTCGTGGCGCTCCTCCGCCCCAGGAGGTGGCGTCGCAGCCTCGGGAGAGGAAGCGGTGGCCTCGTGGTGCACCTCTTCAGTTGTGGGCGTCGCGGACGCCGCGGCAGAGCCAGAGATCTCTCCAAGTCTCCGGAGCCTCCGCCTCTTTGGCTCCTCAGTGCGTCTGGAGAGGAAAAGACTCAGAAACCCCTCGAGAGGCATACACCAAGAACAACATCAAACAGGAAAGGGAGTACAAAAACTTACGCCGCGGTGTCGACCCACTTCCTCTTCTTCCGCTTCGCGGGCGGAGCACTGGGCCCGCGCTCGTCCGTGCCTCTGTCTCCTCCTGGGCCCCGGCGTTCCTGTCGTGGATCGCCTTGGAGCGAGGCTCGCAGTGGCCCGACGAAGCATCGTCATCGTCGCTATCCTCCTCCCCCTCAACACGCCGCGAGGGGGCAACCACGAACTCGTCGCCGCTGCCTGAGGAGACTCGTGGACCTCAGCTTCAGGCGCCGCACTCTTCGAGGCGCTCGAATTCCCCGCCGAGGAAGCGGCGTCTCCCGAGGCGCCGGTTGCGCCCGCATCGGACTCTGCGGGCGTCTCCGTCGTCTCCTCATCGCCCTCAACTGGCGCCCCCTGCGCCGCAGACTCCGGGTCCTCGCGAGGCCCAACGTGCCCCTTAGGCACCAGGCCCCACTGGTCGAACTTCGGCATCGCCTGCACATGCGAGACGCGGCGCCCGAGATCGATCCGATGAAGCGGCACAGTCTGGTCAGTGGGCACGGGGATGTCGGAGACGTGAAGAGAGTCTCCATGAGGGCGTGCAATTCCTCCTTCGTGTAGAGGGTAGCGCTCAGGCGCATCTTGTCCCTCTGGTTGGAGTACAGCCACATCGCGTCCGCGTGCCTCTGGAGCGGAGCGATGCGGCGCCTCACGAAGTCCTTGGCCACCATCTGCCCGGTGAGGCCGGCCTCGCGGAGGTCCCTCAAGCGCCTCACCACAGGGCCAAGCGTCGCGCCCTTGAGCCCTTTGGAGGCCCAGCTCGCCCTCTTCGTCGGAGGCGCTTCAGGCAGCTCGAAGAAGGCGCTCTGGCTCCCGAACTGCATGAGGAACCAGCGCTTGCGGAAGTCCTCCACCTTCTTCGTCACGCTGGTCACGATGTCTCGCCGTTCCGCGCGATGGGGATGTAGACGCCCTTCATGCCATCGGTGATGCGGAAGGACACGCACCCTGACCGCTCCTTGTTCGCCGTGAACCGGAGCGCGTAGAAGCTGCGGAAGAGGTCCACCGAAGGCGGAATGCCGATGTACGCCTCGCAGAGGTAGGCGAAGATGGCGAGGACGAGGATGGAGTTGGGGTGGAGATGGAGAACCTGGATCTGGTAGCGCTCCAGGACCGCCAGGAAGAAATCGGAGAAGGGAGGAACGAGCCCGGCGAAGAGAGAGTGCATGAAGATGGGGTAGAAGCTGCCGTGGGAGTTGCCCGCGCGCTTGAGCACGGTGGCGCCGTGCTCGTTGGTCTTCGAAGCCGCCATGTGGCGCACCTTGTCCAGCTGCGCCTCCGTCTCGAAGCGGGAGCCGCTCAGAGCCGGCTCGAAGTCGCCGTCCCGCTGCCCTCAGCGGACGCGCCGCCTGCGCCACTGCCTTGCCCTTCGAAGCAGCGGTGGCTTTCTTGGGCGCCATTGCAGCAAGGTCGCGAAGGAGGAGATTGGGGATTGAGCGCTGGGAGGAAGGAGATGAAAGGGGAACGAATGAAGTGATGGCCGCCTGCGCCGAGCTCTTCGCCTTATATCGGCTCATCGAGCCGTTACAGGGACGTGGCGGGACCCACCACCACGCCCGTTACTTCAGAGGAGATCGTGGGATCGTGCCCGGCCGTAGCGCTCCACGTGTCTCGGGCTTCGCAGGCTTCTTTGGGCCCACGACGATTCGCCTCCGCCTGAGGAGCTCCAACGTGCCCATCGCGGGCCCGGGGGCTACTGTCGGCCCAGTGAAAACCAGGGTATCATGGGCCGGCCTGCCACAGCCCTCGAACGCTCCGCAGGAATTTCTGCTAAGGACCAGACGTTCAGCCTGGCGAGCCTCGCGAGGCTTTCCCTCGCGAGGGCTTACTTGCTCAACCGAGCATTTCTGCTAAGGACCAAGACGATCGGCCTGGAGGTGTGGGGACCCCGGACTAGCTGTCCGAAATACCCGATTATGCTTAACACAACGATCCCGTGATCAGTCTGTCGTTGCACATAATCCGAATTGGATACCAAAGTTTACATCCATTACAGTACCGAATAAAAAGTCTTACATAAATGGTCATTTAGACCAAGTTCTTACATAGGTGCCTTCATGGGCCAAACCAAAATATCAGCGGAAGCTACGGCGTAGTAGACATCATATTCTAACGATGACGACCCGACAGGCAGCTGACTTGTGGAGATCCTTAGTTCGCGTAGAAGTCGCCATATTCCTGCTCGGCGTAGTGCTCCTCCTCGTAGTCTGGCTAGGACAATAGCCAGGGACGAAACCAATATGAGTACATTTGAATGTACTCGCAAACTACCCCAACATGAGTATGCACTTTTATTTGTTTTAAAACATCTCTATATCTTTATTGAAAAAGGTAAGAAGAGTTTTATAACCATCTTTGAAAGAAGTCACCATCTCATTTTGTTTCTCAAAAACTCCTCCTTTTCAAGACCATGGCTCACCATAGTCCATTTATTCCCACAACTCATACCACTTCATTGGGTATAGCTGGGTAACACCATCACCATTTCAATTTCTTTTTAAACTTAAAAGCTTTTCCAAAAACTTGCACATGGTCTAGGACAGCCTCCCAACTGTCCATATCCGAGGACTCGGCTATTCGAATAGTTTTACACTCTGCAGAGGTAGCACGCTTTTCCCCCATCCATCCGGCAACTCATCGTGTCTGCCACGTCTCGCCATACAAGGTGTATGCGAAGTAAGCCGCCGACCATAGCCTGTCCTTTGCTCATGCTAGTATAGGACCCTACCGCTACGAATTTATCATCCTTTCCATCAACACCCAGTCCAGATTCCCCGTCGGGAAACCTAAGTGTGAGGACTCGTAGTTCTGCCCGGCGAGCGAACCCTTCAATCCTCCCACCATCGTGTTAGGACCCAGGTCAGGGGTAGGTCACCAAACCATCCCCTCATGGAACGAGGTCATCCTCGTTGTTGAGGCATCCCATACTAATATGAGCAAATTATATGACTACGCCCTTTCCCATATGTGGGTAGATGTGGTCGCACAGGGTATGATTGGTTGTCATAGTACTAGGACACAATGTGCATTTTTCATAAACATCACCATTCTCCACTTCTTTACTTCCACACCGACATCTCGGTGTTCCATCACCACACAAGTCTTTTTAAAGGAGTTTTGAATAAACAACATTGTTTTCCCATCCTAAAGTTTTATATAAGCTACTACATAGGGTGGCAAAATAGTATCCATATATTTTTGAAATGGGTTTTATAAACCTTGCTTTGAGAGTAAAACATGTTATGAAAGTAGATGCATATGTATTTAGGTGCAAGCTCAGGGAATAGCTTGCCTTGCTCGGCAAAGTTCTCGGGTTCTTGTGCTTGATGATCAGAGAATTCCCCCTCCTCGTAGACTCCGGCAACGTTCTCGTCTAAACGTTAAACAAGCAATGCAAACAATTACTAAACTACTCAAGCAAGCATCACAACATATCAATCACAAACATCACAATTAGCTACTGCCCACATCAACCACACAATTTGGTTTCAAAATATTTGAATTAAACACTATTTATTTAAGTCCAAAACTATGGCAGAAACTTGTGGAACATGTTTAATTCAATAACTTGAGTTCTGTTGGTCACAAAAATACAAACTAAAATTCTATGGAAAGCTACTGATGTGTAGAAGACAACCCAATTTGAATTGGATCATTTGGAGTTACCAAACTCCCTACACATTGGATTGAATCCAGTAGCTTAATAATCAAGTTTTAGCTACCATTTAAATTCTATTTCTCCAAAAATTAAACCCTTTTAGGGGTAACTAAACATGGCTATATGTGAGCTAACAAAATTGGTCCTGACTCATTTGGGTCAACCAATAAACATATTTGTTTGTTTTAGTCCAGAAAGGTTTATCTTAAAGTCAACAATTAATATTGCTTAATTAATTCTACCAAAATCAGGGGAGCTAACACAAGGCAGTACTAAGCTAGCAAAATTGGTTTGGAATTAATTGGACTAACAGAGTATCAGAAACAAACAAGTTTAGATTTTAAACCTTCTGTGGCATTTTCAATAATAATTTTTAACTATTTATTTAAATGACATGAGACCAATTGGGTTGGTTAAACAATTTCATAAGCTTTCCAGAACAATTGAGTTTGATTTATTTGGATTCCTAAATCTTGAGATATGGATTTTCTAAGTTGGGTCCAGTATTGAAATTTCCAGAGAAACTAAATTTGAAAATCTAATTTGCTCTGGATAATGTCGAAAAGTATGACAGGTGGGGTCCACGAGTCAGTGACTCAGTGTGCGCTGGAAATTGAATAAAATGCTGACGGGTGGGGTCAGCCCGTCAGCCTAACGCGTAACCGAAGCGGTAAGTTACCGTTGGATCTAGATCCAACGGCTCCTGGAGCCCGAGTTCATCGTCGACAGGACAACGGCGACGCCGGAGCTCCGGCGACGGCGAGGTGCACGGGAAGCTCACCTAGAGGGCTTGGGAAGGCTCGGGGAAGGTGCTGGAGAACTGCGGAGGCTCGAGGAAGGCGGTGGTGCGAGTTGTACTTGCTGGGGAGGGCTGCAGCGGCGATGGCGACGCGTCGGACTTCCACGGCACGGCCACGATCTCCGGCAAGCTCCTGCGGGCGCTCTGGTGCACGAAACAATCGAGGAAAAGGCGGCGGTGAGGGCGCTGTCCATGGTGAGCAAAGTGCAGGGGTCAGAGAGGGGAATGGGGCAGCAGCACGGCACGGCCGTGTGCTTCGTCTACCTCGGACACGGCGGAGCGTCGAGGAAGCTCACGGGCAACTGGAGCTTCGAGGGAGTGGCTCCGCCCTCCTGGCGGTGCACAGAGGAGTGGAGAGGGTTGAAGGCAGTGGTGCGGGGTGTGGAGAGCTCTGGCGCGGGATGGGGTATTTAACGGCGAGCACGGGTCCATGGTGGTCCGGGCGCAGGAGGGTTCCAGGGGCGACGTGCTCTCGCCGTAGGGGCGGTGGAGGTGCGGCTACGATGTGGGAGTGGCAGGGAGCAAGGTCGAGTGTGTGTCGACGAGCGGAGCGTGCTCGCGAGTGGGACGGCCAGGGAACGCTCGGGCGGTGCGCGGCGCGCACTGCACACGGCGTCACTCCGGCGGAGGCGGGTTCCTGCGGGCTGCGGTGCGGCCAGAGAGGGGGCAGCGAGGTGAGGGAGAGAGAGGGGGGGCACGGAGCTGAGCAACGCGGCATCGCCACGCCACGGCCACTTGCGCGACATGGCGCGTGCTCGCCGGAGCGTGTCCCCTCCGACGCTTCTCGTCGACGCCATCCTCCCCTCTTCGATTTCTTGAGCGCGGCGAGTTCGGGGAGAGGAGAGAAAGAGGTTGCCAGCATCAATTCGACGAACAACACCCGAATTTGATCAATTGATCTTCGGGTTGGATGAAATGGGGAAGAACACAGTGCATGACTGCAATGTGTTCGATGAAATGCTTAAGCCAAATTTGAATTTGAATTTCTGAATTTTAATTTCATACTTTGCTTCATAAATATGTATAGGTATTTGTGGTGCTGTGTTGCATTTCATGGGACAAGTGCAACATAGCACACTTTGTGATTTGAATTTAGTAAAGAAGGTAAATAGAATTTAAATTTAGGTTTTTAAATTAAATTTTTGAGAGGGAAAAGTTATAGGAATAAAAATGGGAGAGTTTATATAGCTTCTCCTCTCAATTTTGTTTGAAACCATATTTGTTTCTCCTCTTGGAGAATTTGTGTGACACAATTGTCACTTTTATTTTTCTTGCTTTATTTTGCTAATTCAATTCTTTTCTTTTCTTCTTGTTTTTTTATTTTAGAGCAAACAACATAATTAGCAAGAATAAATAACACAAGCAACAAGAATTAATTACCACAAGCAATATTTTGCAGACAACACATAATATTTAACAAAAGTTTTTGTTGGCTCTCATTTTTTTGGAATAACAATATTGATTAATATTTTTGGGATGTTACAGGAGGCCTCAAGAGGGACCTCTGCCTCGAGAAGGCCTCTCCTAGAAGATCTTCAGGCCCTGGCGCATCTCAGCGTCGCCCTCGGGAGGTTTTCCCTCGCGAGAAGTCAACGGCTACAGAACCTCGGCGAGGGTTCAGGCCTCGCGGGTTCCTTCAAGTGGAAGCAAGCTCCTGCGCCGCTGCAGAGCGCACATGGGCTCTGCGCCCGCCGCAGAGTGACGCGCGCGCCTGCGCGTGATGACGAAGACGCCGCAGTTGCCATTCTCGTGTATAAAGTGGTCAAAGGAGCTGCGGCAAGCAAAGCGGACTCCAAGACTTGCCAATTTGGTGATAAAGCAGCCGGCCGCCGCTACGCTCCAACTGCGACGTCACCGTGGGGCACGCCCCAAAGCTCTGCGGCGCCAGCCCACCGTCCTGGTTGGACGGTGGCTTTTTCTGCCAAGACGACGTGCTCCCTGCCATGGACCGTGTCCATAGACGCCCCGATGCGGTGCGCTGTGCTCCAATTCGGCGGCATTGTGGTATCCCTTCCCACCGAGGTTTTCGGGGAAGAGGACCAAGCACAGTATATAAGGAGCCAGTGTACGACCTAGGAGGGGATCCGGCATTGAGCAACACATTTCACAACCAAGGAGCCACGTCTGAGAAGAAGACGGAGCTCATCCCGCCACTGTCCACCATAGCCATAGCAGTGCCCTCGGCAAGCACACTTGTAATGTGAACCTCTCCAAGCAGTGCAATACATCTTAGCAGGACGTAGGGCTTTTACACCTCTCGGTGGGCCCGAACCTGGGTAGCGGCTCGTGTACCTCTCTGTCGTGATGTTCCTCACTGAGCTCGACGAGCACCGTCGCCGAGGTTGTTGAGGATTTGTTTGACGTTGTGTTCAGCCCCTTACTCGTTTCCTGGCACTTGAGAGACACCCCTAGTTCCTGGGACTAGTCTCCGACAGAATCCTTGAGTCCTAGACGCTGGAAAGTATCGTAGTACAAGATATTAATGCTGCTTCCTCCATCCATAAGCACTTTGGTCAGCTTGTATCCTGCAACGTATGGTGCCACAACCAGTGCCAACTTGCCAGGTTCCCGTACCTGTGGCGGGTGGTCGTCGCGACTCCAGGTTACCGCGTATTCCGACCACCTTAACCAAGCGGGTGTTGCTGGTATCACGGCGTTCACCTGCTGACTTCTCCGGCTCAATTTCTCTTTTCTTTTGGAGGTATCGATAACTATTGTGTGATACTGCCCCGTCTGCCT
Organism: Poa pratensis; assembly: GCA_947311845.1. Taxonomy (NCBI): domain Eukaryota; kingdom Viridiplantae; phylum Streptophyta; class Magnoliopsida; order Poales; family Poaceae; genus Poa; species Poa pratensis. The sequence goes on from CAMZMU010000096.1 coordinate 98,457,645, forward strand.
GGGGTTACTCGCGCCGTGCTGCCCAATATTTGTGCTATGAGCCACACTAGGGTTTCCTTCATGGGAATTCCCCCCGTTGTGTTGGCTCTCTTCTTTCCACTTTTTGTAATAATGGCATTGCGCCTTGGTATGGTCCGCTGGTCGTCCATCACCTGTCGCATGAAGGTCGCATGGCCGGTTGAAAACTTCTTGCATATTGATTGGACGGGAGCCGTATCCTCGACCCCTTCCACCTGGCCTCTGAATCCTCCACGCATATTGGCGACGAGCCCTGAGTGACCATCTTCGCTTTTGCGTTTGTTTTGACTCGTGTTGTTGTGGCTCGTTTACTGCTGCTGGGCTTGTTGGAGTTTTTCTTTCCTTTTGCAGCAACCTCCTCTTCTTCTCCGTCTGACGCGTCTCTGGTTTTGTCTGAGCTGGCATATTTGTTAGCCGCAGCCATCACCTCGCTGAGGCTCTTGACTTTATCCTTCATGCGACCCAGCTTATGAATCAGCGGCTCAAACTTGCAGTTTTTCTCCATCACCAGGACGGCTGAGCTTGGTGGTATATTATCTGAGGAGTGTATTATTTCTGCCACCCTTTTCATCCAATGGCGACTCGACTCGCCTTCCTTCTGGACACAACGCTCTAAATCTTCTATATTGCAGAGTCGCTTGCAAGTTCCTTGGAAGTTCTTAATGAAGGCATCCTTCAGTTCCTCCCAAGTATTTATAGAGTTGGGAGGCAAATTTTGCAGCCATATGTGCACTGCTCTTTCTAGCATCATGTTTAGGTAGCGTGCGCAGATCTCTTCCGATGCGTTTAGGATGCTCATGCCCATCTCGTAATTGTTGAGCCAAGTGGTTGGATCCATGCTGGCGTTATAGTTTGCCACCTTGCGTGGCCCTTTGAAGTCTTCAGGAAAAGGTTCCGATCTGATCCTCTCAGTGAAACACGTTGGTCCCTTGAGTCGCGAGGACAGGGCTGTGGGCGCGCCTGCGGGTTATCTGTGGGCCGCTTTTGTATCAATGGCGCATTCGCCTGCGCTTCTGCGACTTGCTCATGCTGCCTCTGTGCGACTCCTGACACGTCCTCTGGTGGCCTGCTCTGGACGCTTCTTTCTGCTGTAATCCTGTGATTGGCTAGTACGAGGGGCAGCTGTGCTTCGGCTTCCGCCCTATTGGCTTGTTGCAGGACTGCCGTACTTAGCATCTGAATCGCGCGCCGCGCCTCAGCATTGACCGGGTCATCGCCTGTTGGTACCATCTGAGTCAAGATATTAGCCGCAGCATACATATTATCGACAGGGTTCTGGTAATGGCCCTGTGGGGTGTGAAACCTCCTTGGTTGTTGCTGGGTCTCTTGATTTGTTGGTACCCTTCCTCCCGCAGTCGTCTGGATTCCCGTCCCCGCGGCTGGAGTGAGCGGGATTTCCACTGTTGGTTGAGTCACGCGCAGCTGTGTTTGCGGGTCAACCTGTTGTTGAGTCGCAGCCAGCGCGGCTACTCTTCGCCGCTCCTCTTGGATTCCTTGGTTTATCTGATCGAGCCTGCGGCGCTCTTCTTCCATCCTTCGAACCTCATACAGGAGCTCGGCCCTGGCGGCCTCAATTTCTGTTGCACGGAGGGCGGCGTTCGTGGCTGACACAGGGACAAGAAGTGGGTTGCTTGGGGTGCCGATGCCTCGGTTTCTCCAGCAGTTCCTGATGCGCCTGCTCCTCCGGCCATGTAAACCGCGACTTGTGCCATCTCTTGATCTGGTAATGATGTGATTTCTGGTGGGTAACCCCAGCAACTTTCTTCAAAGGCAGGTATGATGGACCCAAACTCTTGCGAGTCCATGCTTTCCACGGATTCTTCCCCGTCATCGGCGACTTCTTCTACTGAATCGCCTTCCTGGACCGATCTAACGGACCTGCCACCGATGAAGCCGACGAAGACGTTGATGGATCCGAACGGGATGACGTGGCCGGTCTCCAAATAATCTGCTTCCGGCCCCCAGCTCGAATCGTCGATGAGGGGTGTGCCATTGACCGTGATGATACGGCCAACAACAAGATCTTCAGCTCCCTTCATGGATCCTGCGCGGAACGTGACGCTCTTGACCGCAGGCCCCACGGTGGGCGCCAACTGTCGTGGGTTTGTCACGTCAGGTGTCATAGATGACTTCGTAGGTGTGGGATTATGCGAGTCAAGCATCTCCGAGCTTGGGATCGCAGCAACAAAGATCAACACAGATTTACCCAGGTTCGGCCCCCTCAATGTGAGGTAAAAGACCTACTTCCTGCCTACCCTAGATTGGTATTGATATGATAATCGAGGTGTTACAATGGAGGCGATCCGATCTGCTACTCGCCGTATGAGCTAGGGTTTGGGGCTTGATAGCTTGACCCGCTCTAAGTCCTGCGAGTCCTCTTTATATACACAGAGGCTCGCTAGGTTACAAAAGGAAACTTCCCCCGTAAGGAATACACCCACAGAGGCCTACTCGGAGACTACTTGGTCTTCACGTCCTCCGGGAAATGTCTTCTAGATCTTTCCCCTTATGGCGGTTCAATATTGGGCTTGCTCCCAAGTGGGCCTTCGTCCGTGCGAGTAAGTTAAGTCGCACTGGGCCGCGGGTTAATCCAGAAAGTATTCCCCCGACACCCGCCTCACCGACAAATAGGAAAGCGCGCTCGTCGCCTTCCTTCGGGAAAACTCTGTCGTCTTCGTGTGGGAGGCGTCAGGTTTACCCGGCGTTCCAAGGGAGGTGATCAAGCACAAACTGGCGGTCAATCCGGGGGCTCGCCCCGTGAAGCAGGTTCTCTGGAACCAAAGCAAGGAAAAGCTGGAATTCATCATCGCCGAGGTGGACAAGTTGATAGAAGCTGGTGTCATCCGGTCGGTTCCCCACCCAAGCTGGGTGGCCAACCCGTGGTGGTACCGAAGCCCATGACCTTCAAGTGGAGACTCTGCATCGACTTCACAGACCTGGATAAGGCCTGTCCCAAGGACCCTTTCCCTATGTTTCTTGGACGCCTTCTCCGGGTACCACCAGATCATGATGTCACTCGAGGACCAAGAGAAGACGGCCTTCATCACTCCCAAGGGCTGCTACTGCTACACCCGGATGCCTTTTGGCCTCCGGAACGCCGGCGCTACCTTCCAGCGCGCAATGCAAGCATGCCTTGGGTCACAGCTGGGCCGCAACGTTGAAGCGTACATCGACGACATCGTGGTCAAGACCCGGTACAAGGACTCCCTCATCCAAGACCTACACGAGACCTTCGAGAACCTCCGCCGGGTCAACTTCAAGCTCAACCCCGACAAGTGCGTGTTCGGGGTCCCCTCCGGCAAGCTGCTGGGTTTCCTGGTCTCTCACCGAGGGATCGAGGCGAATCCGGACAAAATCAAGGCAATCGAGCGCATGGAGGCGCCCCGGCGGGTCAAGGACGTACAGCGCCTCAACGGGTGCATCACTGCACTCGGGCGCTTCATCTCAAGGCTTGGGGAGCGGGCCTTACCGTTCTTCAGGCTGCTCAAGAAGTCAGGCCCCGTGGAGTGGACCTCCGAGGCCGAGGAAGCCCTGCAGTCCCTTAAGCGCTACCTCGCCTCGCCACCAATCCTCGTGGCACCAGAAGAGAAGGAGCCCCTACTACTGTACATTGCTGCCACCAACCAGGTGATCAGCGCTGTGCTTGTGGTAGAGCGTGACGCTCCTCCGAAGAAGTCAAGCAAGATCAAGGGCAAGCGACCCGGGAACTCTCTCCCGGGACAACCGTGCAAGAAAAGGCTGCCGGGTGACCAGGGGTCTCACGATCCTGACGTCACTGCAACCTCACCAGACGGCGCGGAGCCCGTCGGGAATGGAGAATCTCCCTCCGACGAGACTTCGCCGGGGGCTACCTCGTCCCCACCCCAAGACGTCGACGTGGAGGAAGCCGAGCCCTCTCAGGACTCGGCGACCCGCAAGGTGCAGCACCCGGTCTACTTCGTCAGCGCAGTGCTGCGCGACGCCCGGGAGCGGTACCCCATGATGCAGAAGCTGCTGCTGGCAATCCTCATTGCCTCCCGCAAGATGAGGCCGTACTTCCAAAGCCATCCCATCACGGTGGTGTCCAAGTACAACCTAAGAAGCCCCCTGGAGAACCCACTTGCCACTGGTCGCATATCATGGTGGGCCATGGAGCTTCAAGGTTTCGGTCTCAAGTTCGAGCACACGGACAACATCAAGAGTCAGGCGCTGGCGGATTTCACGGCCGAGTGGACCGAGACGGCGTTCGACGACCCGGAAGAGGAAACCTGCCTCCCCGGGAAGGAAGATCCTAGCGCCTGGACCATGCACTTCGACGGCTCCTACACCAAGGGGAAAGGAGGTGCTGGGGTTGTCCTAACCTCACCAACCGGGGACCGGCTGAAGTACGTCGTCCAGATGCACTACCAAGGGAACATCTCCAACAACACGGCGGAGTACGAGGGCCTGCTCGCAGGACTTCGTGCTGCCGTCGGCCTCGGCATCAACAAGATCGTCGTCAAGGGTGACTCTCAGTTAGTCATCAAACAAGTGAACAAGGAGTACGCGTGCCCTCAGATGGCACCATACGTTGAAGAGGTCTGGAAGCTGCAGCGGCGCTTCGACAACTTCCGGGCTGTGTACGTCCCACGGGGAGAAAACACGGCCGCGGATGAGCTATCGCAGGTGGCGTCCAAGCAAGAACCAGTGCCTCCCGGGATCTACATCGAGGTCCTCAGGCGACCTTCGATCCCACCCGAGAGGCTCGCGACAAGATCTGCGCCGGGGGCTGGCGACCCTTCTACCTCGACAACACGGGTAGCCAGCCCAGAAGCTCAAGACCCGGCAGCCCCTCCAGCGGAGGAAGCTATGCTTTCTTTCCGTCGGATGGTGCTACCGGTGGAAGGAACCCACCCACCCTGGGCCCGGGACATCGTCAAGTACATCATGGAGCACGCCCTCCCGGAGGACGATCACGACGCCGAGCGGGTGGCTCGTCAAGCCAAGCTCTACGTCATGATCGACGGCGAGCTCTACCGGCGACGGGACAACGGAGTCAAGCTCCGCTGCATCCCTCAAGAACAAGGCCAAGTACTGCTACGGGACATCCACGAGGGCACATGTTCAAGTCATGTGGCATCAAGATCACTGGCGGGTAAAGTTTTTCGTCACGGGTTCTACTGGCCAACAGTCCTCAGTGATGCGGAGCAGCTAGTCAAGACCTGTGAAGCCTGCCAGTACTATGCGAAGAACATACATCAGCCGGCGCAAGCTCTGCAGCCAATTCCAATCTCCTGGCCGTTCGCGGTCTGGGGGCTGGACATCGTGGGAAGATACCGAAGTCTGTCGGGGGCCATGAATACCTTTTCGTGGCCATCGACAAGTTCACAAAGTGGGTGGAAGTGATGCCAGTACCAAGACAGACAGCTCAAGCAGCCATCAAGTTCATTGAAGGGATCGTGTACCGCTTCGGAGTACCCAACAGAATCATAACGGACAATGGCTCTCAGTTCACAAGCCGATCCTTCCTCAACTTCTGTGAAGAGCTGGGAATCAAGGTGTGTTTTGCCTCGGTGTCCTACCCAAGGTGCAATGGGCAAGTGGAGCGAGCCAATGCGGAGGTCCTAAAGGGTTTGAAGACCAAGGCCTTTGACAAGTTAGAAGACAAGGGCAAGAACTGGATTGAGCATCTACCAAGTGTCTTGTGGTCCCTCAGAACCACACCAAGCAGAGCCACTCAAGAAACACCATTCTTCCTTGTCTATGGAGCAGAAGCCGTCTTGCCAACAGAGCTCAGGCATGGATCCCCCCGGGTACTTGCCTATGATGAAGACGCACAAGCTGAGAGGAGGATTGATGACATCAACTTCCTGGAAGAGGTGCGGTGCCGAGCTTCCTTACGATCTGCTCGATACCAGCAAGGGCTCCGCCGCTATCATGATCGCCATATCCGTTCACGGGTACTGGAACCCGGAGACCTGGTTCTCCGCAAGAAGCAGAAGCTTGATAACATGAACAAGCTGTCTCCAAGTGGGAAGGACCTTATCGGGTGACGCATACCCTGAGACCCGGAGCTGTTTATCTGGAGGACGAGAAAGGCAGGCCGGAGGGCAACGCCTGGAACATCGAGAATCTCCGGAAATTCTACCCCTGAATACGAACATGAATCGCAGATAGTTCGAGTCAACTAAGCACGCCCAAGGGGCTAGTGTTCTGTATAAGGGTGTAAGAATCGTCGCCAAGGAATAAAAGATAAGTTTTTCAATTCCGTGAGCCTCTCTTGTTGTCGTGAAGTGTGTTATCCGTAACAACCCCCAAGCAGGGGGCTGACATGGTGCCGGTGGCTGACAGGTCGAGCGCGAGTAGCCTATCAGTAGGCGCTGCCACCTGATCGTGCCGTACTGCCGCGGTAAGAAGTGGAACGGGCAGTGCTGTGTTTTAAAGAACCTAAACACAGAAATGCACATTCAACTTTGCTTGCGGGTTGCTCCGGATGAAACACTTTCACGACATGTAAGGGAGGGTCCATTCTTTTCCTACTGAAAGTGTGTTATGTGTAGCGCCTCTCCCGGGACAGGAATGGATGCTGAAGAGCGGCTCAGGAGCTGGTACCCGGGAAGGACAGAGTAGATCAAGGGCACGGCAAAAACCAGCTAAGTCTTTGCATGTGCATCTTGCATTCTAGGCATAATATCTCGCTCGGAGTCAATATACCACCAACCTGCGCATGCTTGACAGTTGATGAGAACCTTTGCGGGGGTAATGCGTCCTCCCCGGCGAACGGTCAGATTTCCCTTCTGGCCTAGTACCCGTGGCTGTGGAGTGGACTCCCGGAAGGCATAGTGCTCTTAGGGGTGCTGCTACCGGTGCAGGCGGTTAGAGTACTTGTCACCTAAGAGATCTCCTCAGAAAACTTGACGGCGCGTTAGTGCAAGGGGAGGTTTGGGAAATGACCCCGGGAGTTGAGCCCTAGGATTGCATTCATCTGAACTTACATTCTGAATTTACAATTCTGAATTACATTCAGTCGAAGCTTTTCCTGGATACATATCTAGCCTATGCTACTAAGGCCAGCTCAGGGCTCCTGGCTGTGCAGCTCTGTCTTCTGTTTTATTGCCTGCCGGGTGAACTCCGGACTCCCGGGGACGCCTGGGATGAAGGAGGGCATTCGCGCAGGATCTTCAGGGGTCCCACGGGCCGGGGAACTTCCGGGCAAACCCCGGCACATGCTGGCTGCAGAGGAGGTGCACGTGGTCCACGAACTTATCCATGATGTCTTCCTCATCCTGTACGAAGGGAAGAAATCGAGTCAAGGCGCAGGATCTTCCCAAGGGTCGTATTGCCAGAACCAGGCAGCCTTACCTTGAAGACATCGTCAAGGTCGCAGAGGAGGCGGATCAATCTCTGATTGCCTGCGGCCTCCTTCCACAGCTCCATCTTGATGGTGTCCTTCCGGGTCGCCAGCGCCACCGACCTCCATGGCAGCAGAACCGGCGATGTTCCCCACCGCGGGGAAAACCAAGGAGACCGAGGGCGAGGAACGACCTCGTCCTTTCTAGTGGCTCGGGCTCCAGCTTCGCTGGGTGCCTCCGCCGCTCCTCGAAGACGGACTCCGCCGTCGACACATCGGACAAGGCCCTCTCTGCTTCGCCGGACATTGTTCTGCGGGGCGGGGAGGCAAAGGAAGAAGAGGAGCGGAGCAAGGCGAGAAGATGTGCAAGGGGTGGAGTCTGGATGGTCTTTTATAGGCCTCCCACGCTCCACCTACCCCTTGACGCTACGGCTGCTGCAGTAATGGGAGCGCGTTTTGCAAAAAACTCGTTCTCATTCACACGGACGCGACACGAAGACAAGGAGGAAAACAAGATCTTCTTCATTTACAAGGACTACAAGGGGACGATCTTTTTTACAACAAAAAGGTTGGCTCCCGTCGAGCAAGGAGCACCGCCGTACAATGGAAGACGCTACTTCCAGAAATACGTCGTCAAGGCCGCCAAGGAGGAGGTCAACGAGATCTCCATGGCGCCCGTCCGAAGCTCCTCGCCTTCAGGAAGACGAGCTCCCCTCGACCTTGATGTCAGATGAGTTTTCCTCATCTTCATCCTCGTCGTAGGAGCTCGAGCTGCCGCTGCTGCTCTCCATGCAGCACTCCACGCGTCCGCCATCGACACCGAAGATCTTCACGGAGAGCGTGCATCTCCGTCGTACCGGAACACCAAGCACTGCCCCCTGGACAGGCGGCGGGCACGGGAGAACGACTTCCACCCCGGACCCAGAAGCATGGCGCCTTCAGTGGTGCGCTCCGCCATGGCCCAGGAGGGGCCATTGGGGCAGCCTTCCACTTGCAGCCAGAAGCCGGAGGGTCCGATGTCCTCCGTCGCCATCGCGAAGGAATCCGGCAGGAGAAGCCGGCTGCGAGGCCTGCGGTTCAGATCCACGATGAACTCGAACGGCGCGAAGCTGGTATGAACCATGCTCCTAGGAGGGGGAGCAGCGGTGCCGCGGCCTCCACGGCCGCCGCGACCGCGAATCCCACGACCTCGCGGAACAGCTCGACCACGAGTGGAGGGGCCACTCTCCGCAGCAGCTGAAGAAGTACGAGGGCGCCCAACTCCTCTCCTCGCTCTCGCCATTGGCGCTGGCAGCTTGTGGGGAGGCCTGGAGTTGGACTGAGGAAGAAGATGAACGAAAAGCCAGGGGTGCGCCTCGCTTTTATAGCCACGGCGGTGCCTCTGTCAAGCGTCTCCTCGGTTCTTCCGTTATTGGGAATCGAGGGGGCCCCGCAGTTATTCCCCCGAGCGGAGTAACTCCAAGACCTTCAAGGCCATCAATGAAGCAGAGCAAGGAAGACCAGGTGCCCGGGACCCACTTTGACCTATCTTTAGGCCATGGCCCCGGCAGCTGGAGCAAGAGCCGCCGGGACCATGCCCGGGGGCTACTGTCGCACAGTGGAACATGGGGTTCCCCTAGTACTGCCAAAGTGGGTCCACCCCATGTGGGCCCAAGATGAAGATGGACAAGACCAAGACTCAAGTCAAGCTGGCGGGTTCACCGTCAAGACACGCATGGCCTACGTCGACTAAGGGCTCCGGTCCTGGGGACCTTCCGGGTCCCCGAACCAAGCAAGAAGGCCAGGAAGGACCCGAGAGCCCGAGTTCCCGGCAGGAGGCCAGGCTCCCTCTCGGGTACTTCCCCACGTCCCTGTGGATAAGCACTCCACCTCACCGCGGAAGACTTGGGAAGCAAGGCGAAGGCAGCGCGGGCGGGAAGCACGTCCCGTGGTGGTGTCAGCTCCTGTCCACCCCAAGGCGGACGCTCCCACCTAACCCAAAGGAGACGCTAGGCTGAGGAGAGGCCACGTCTCCTCCTAAACTAGATGAGGAGGGTCCTTCACCCCGAAGGTCCCTCATGCCCCTCACGTGACCCTGTGGCAACCCCTTAGCCTATAAAAGGAGGACCAAGGCACGGAGGAGGGGAGGTCGAAGAAGGACGAACACAAGCTAGAACCAGAGCAAGACTAGACTAGGGCTGCGAAGGTAGAGAGGAAGGTGATCTCCTCCGGGTCAGGATCTGTCCTTCTTCTACCTCCAGCCAAAACCCTTCCGGGAGGTTCCATTGTAAGCCACACTATGAAGAACCCATCAATCCAGACATGCAGGAGTAGGGCTTTTAGCCTCCGGGCGGCCTGAACCTGGGTAGCTCCTTGTGTCCCTTTGGTTGCATGCTTTGATCGTGGAGAGGAGAGCTTGATCTAGACTCCGCCCAAGAAGACGATTCTCAGCCTCCTTCGCGCCCCGTGCCGAACCTAAAAGGGGGTATCCTATACTCCCGGTGTCCGTGCAACGAGACACGACACACACATCCACAAAATAGCCGGAGAAACTGAAAAAACAGAAACTACACCAAGCCAAATTGTCAAATTCTTCGTACTGAGGCTTGCTCCATCTTGGGCGGTGTCGCCGAAATATAATAACGTCACCGCTGTGACATTTCGGCCACACTGTCCAAGACACTCTTAATTAAAAAAGTGTTTTGAACAGTGCAGCGAAACGTCACAACAGCGACGGTTCACGGATATGATCCCACTTTATAAGTAGCACATTTAAAGTTTGTTCGGATCTGCTTTGTGTTTCTGGATAAAAATACATGGATTGATGGTTAGAGAAGAGCCAAAATATGATGCTACATGACATAGATATAATTTAATGTGAAAACAGTTTACACCTTTAAACGCCTATATCCGTGTGCTTGCAGTCCGATCAAACGATTTGGAGGCATAACTTGAAGGTGATGTTTCCTTCAAGAGCCTCACCATTTTTTATGCAGTGTCACCGAAATACTATTACTTCAGACACTAGCTACACAAAACAATAACGAGGATTAGCACATTGACAAAAAGTTGTGACTGGATCTATTCATCATCGGTAGTACTACAAAGAGTTGAAATTAATTCACCCTACTAGACTTTAAAATAGTGCAAGATACTAGACAAGTTTTCTATATACTAGACAATTTTTCTATGCTAGACTAGAAAACTAGACAGAAATAATAAAGTGCGAGATACTAGACGAGTTTTCTATATACTAGACAAGTTCTTATACTAGACAAGTTTTCTATGCTAGATTAGAAAACTAGACTTTACAAGAGTTGAAATTAATTCACCCTGAGTACTACAAACAGAAACAAATACTAGACTAGATACTAGACAAGTTTTCTATGCTACTTAAAATAAAGTGTAAGATCTAGTCGACGACATACTCGGGGAAGATGCATGGCAATAGACCAATAGATCTGCGTCGGCGACATACTCGGGGAAGATGCGCCGACGCGCCGCTGGGGGAAGATGCGCGGCAGCTCGCCGACGCGCCGCTGGGGGAAGATGCACGGCGGCGATGCCAGCCCGACGCGCCGCTCAGATCTGCGAGATAAGGGTTAGGTCTGGAGCCGCCGCCACACTGTGACTGTGGAGTGAGAGTGAGAACGAGAGCGAGAGCGTTAGGGTTGCCGCAGTGGCACATTTATAGCACAAAGTAGAACAACTGTTTCCTTTAATTTCTTCACTGACACACTGGGCCTACTTACAAAGGATCGATACAGTAGAATTGAACTAACTATCTACTCTACTTGTTCTGCTTACGCCCTGCCTCCGCGCCATTGTCATCCGCGGTGCGGCGTCGCTTCTTGCCGGTTGCCTCCTCCTCAGGCGCATGCTCCTCCTTCTCCGGCGCGTCCTCCTCCGCCGACGCCTCCTCCTCCTCGTCGTCGTCGTCGTCGGCGTCGTATTCTTCCTGGCTAGAATACGGCTCCGGCGGGTCCTCCGGCTCCTCTTCCTCCGGTGACTCGTCCTCTTCGGAGTCGTCTTCTCCTTCGCGTGAAGACGGTGGGTCCGAGTCGTCGGAGTCGTCTTCTACAGAGCGTGAAGATGGCGGGTCCGAGTCGTCGGGGTCCGAGTCCGGCGGCCCGTCTTGATCCCACCATGGGACTTCACCACGGTCTTCAGCACTTGCGTCGTCGCTCGGGACTTCCTCGTTCTGCCACCAGGGTTCCTCCATGGCGGTTGTGCTAGTGTGGTAGAGAATGTGGGAGAGAACGAAGGGGAGAATGCGAGAACTGCCTGGCTTCGCGCGGTTCCAGTCACATTTTATTAGCGTCGAGCAGGCGGTTCCAATCCCTCATGAATTAAGCCGCATTGAACAGGCGCGCTTCCAGTTTGCAACTGCAATTTTCCAAGCACATCGCAAACGGATAACCATAAACAACCGTTGCCATAGAGATACGTATTGGAAACGGAGGTGAATTTATGACCGTTGCCAATAATATTGGTAACGGAGATCGAAAATTCTCCGTAACCAATGTTGACGGACCAGCCGTGGCCAGTTCTGCCAGGCCTCGTCCGCAACACTAAAATTGCGATTCTCTGTCGCCTAACTCGTTCCGTTTCCATAGAGAGGTATCCGATGTGTCGTTCTGTACTAGTGAGGTAGCCCTTGGTGCCCTCGATGTGAGATTTGTTTCCTCGGTGATCAAGTTGCTGATGGCTTCACTAAACCTGTTACTAAACAGATGTTGACTCGGTTGTGTTACAATCTGAATCTTGCAGGATGTTTAGATTGAGGGGGAATGTAAACCGTAGTCATTAGCATATGTTGTAGATATGGTAGTTATAGATTGATTACCAATATTGTTGAGATTGTAACCTTGATGTACAAGTTAACTCTAATATAAATATGACCGGAGGCCAACCCAGTTGGGCACGGCAAGCCATTGATCTTAACTTAGGCCACGTACTACATGCCATTTCTTGGTGTCATGTCGCCAGTCATATGCATGACCAAATCTTAAATTTCGATTTTTTTTTTGCAGGTCTTAAACTTCTGTTTTATTTCGTTTAGTATACTATGATCCCTCCGTTTTTTAATATAAAATGCTTTAGGTATTGCACATGTTCACTAGATTCACACTAAAATAAGTGCACATACAAACTAAAAAATATCTATATACACGTGGATACCTGTGCATGTGAGAAAAGAGTAAAACATCTTATATTAAAAAATGGAGAGATTGCCTCCGATTAGAATCGGCAACATTTATTTGAGATAGAAGGGAGTATTTTCTATCTCGGACGCCCACTAGCTAGTTCAGAATTATAAATAAATGATCACGCCACTGCACAAGTAATTTGATTGGGTGTGTACATGCATGAACCAAATAGACCAAAAACTGAAATTAGTTAAGAGAACGCTTCCACCGTACTACACCTAAAATACACTCGACAGAGACCAATACCAGTACGAAATCAAAACTAGATTTTAAAACTGATTGTCTGCCTGTATTGACGCCTTCCGAGAGAAGCTGACATTAATCGATTGGATTCGGATTTGGATTGGGATCGATAGGAGAGCCTATCGGAATACCGTCATTGTTGACGGAGCCGTGAGCTAATGCTTGTCGTTCAAAGTGGTGGCAAAGCTCCTCTCTTTCGGTACTTAGCGACGAACTAGCTTAGCTAGTGAATGTTGCTTTCCAGACCGTGCGGGTTTAAAAGACAGGGTTAGAGAGTCAAGCAGGTGCACTACAAAATTAGACATTCTTATATAAACCTTTGCATCCAACAAATCATCTGGACAGACAGGATAAGGAGTGGATGTGAGTGGGTGGCCTAGTTGTCGGACTCAACATTCATGGCAATGAATTTATACCAGAATATATGACTTTGTATATATCCCACAAACATGTAAAGTATTAACTTCAAACACTTTGTATTCTGGGATACACAAAAATGATAAAACTGTGGATCTGAGTATGCATATTTTTAAATATTTAAGCTTTCATAGATTTATCAATTAGTGTAGCCATAATACAAATGTTTTGCTTTGCGATTTCCATAATTATAGGATATAGCATTGGCTATGTTCAAAATTTGGGGGGGGGGGGGGGGGGGGGGACTTTGGGAACCTAGATTTTTTTTTGAATGTTATAAACGGAGGGAGCACTAGTGCTCGGGAGTCTAAGACACTTTCCTTAACTAGAGCCCCGTACTCGGATCTTCGGGAGATTTGTTCTTATGTCGTCAGAGTTGTGGCGCTGCATGAGGGCCGACTATCAGTTGTGGAAACTAGCATGGACGGATAGAGGAGGACTCACAAGACGTGGCATAATTTAGTACGTAGGTTTGCGTGTTGCTCCCAATGGAGGGGGCTCGTCGCATGTGTTTGGGCCTCAAACTCCTGATGTTGTACTGAAAATTATTGTTCTGTCTTAATGCTCAAGACACGTGACTCTCGCGCATGTTCTTGAAAAATAAATGAATAGCCTAGCCAAAAACCGCTACAACACAACGTGGCATGCCAACACCGAGAACACGCACCACAGGAGCCGAAGACTGTTCCGCCCAAGCAGCAAAAGATGACACTCTAAAACTCGATAACCGCATCCGGGGACGCCAACCCATCATCTGAACATCTTCAACACACAAGTTCGTCCTAAGATAGAGTCCAAGCGAGCACGACAACTCTATCTCCAAGCGACCAAAACCGTCACCTTGAACATGAGTGAAAAAACAAAGTTGCTGCTTCCACGCGCACATCGGCCCCGAGGCCGCGCACCATCCCGACACCTGCTTTGTCCACCGTTGTTCCGACGTCCACGCCAACCCCAAGGTCATGCACGCCTAGCCGACAAACAAAGCCGCAGAGCAACACAAGCCAACCCTAGCAGAAAAAGTACCGGTCTTCCAAAGCAATGCCCTCAAGAGGACGCAACAAACCGTCAACACACGTTTCAGCAAGGCTGAAGCTTATATTCACCCATAGAGCTTGAGGCTCAAAAGAAGAGGGAGGTGAAGGGCTCCTTAGCGTCCTCGATGGAGGGATCGACGTCTGAGAACGCCAACATCGTGACATTAAAAGAGATCGGTGCAAGGTCTAACTCGTTGAAGTTATGCATTCTATGTTTTTAAGCGTGAAAGTAGAGAATACTTTGGCTTAGTTGACACGATGTGGATTAAAATTAAAATTATTTTGCCCATTTAAGGATTCTACTAGGGATGCTCTAAGAACCTAGTGCATTCTCACAACATTTGTTTGCCGGTTCCGCTCATATTGATGGTGACAATGACGGTTTCAAGTGTGCTTTGGTGAGATGTTCTCCTGTATCGAACTTTTATGCTTCTCATCTTATTCGTCGACAGTATCACAACAAAGCAGTGGTTCAAAGATTTGTCTGGGAGGGGTGTAACCTTTGCGGCGCAGTGGTTTGACGAAGAAGATTTTTATGGATGTGCGTTGTCTCCACGCGAACGTTTAGTTCCATTGTCACTGCCAAAATCTTCAACGAAAATATTGTACTGTATTTTTCAAGAAAGGAAAAAACAGGAATGCACGCACGGGAATTAAAAATTCCAGTTCAGCGCGTGGACAAAATGACAGGCGGTGGTGCATGTCCAGATCCAATTCATGCGCAGGTGGAAAAAAGACATTGGGCCCAGCTACGGTGTGTAGGTTCCGAGCTGTTGAATTGGCCACCAGCTCGGCATGGATGACGGATGGACCAAATCGCCCTTCTTCTGACAAGTATTCCCCCAATCTCTCCTGTAGAATGCATCCATGTGTTTTTTAGGGGAAAAATGTATCCATCTGCTTAGTTTTAGATTAGATGGACAATTGATGCCGGAAGCTCTTTTACGAGCTATTCGCTCCGTTCTAAATTATAACATGTTTTAATTTTATCTGAATCTCATGTATCTAGAAGCGTTTGAATATATATGTTCAGTCATTTTAGTCCCTGTATAATCCACATGAAATATCCAAAACATGTTATAATTAGAAACGGAATGTGTACTAATACGGGGATCTATGGCTCTGGCCTAACTTTCGTTTAAAGTTATTTTGCAGTCGATTTGATTTGAAGTTGGAGGGCAGAGAGGCTAGTCTAAACCTACAGTGGATGACAATTTATACCCCGTTTAGTGCCACATTGAAAATAATTCCACGTCTGCCCGTGTGGTTGTAAGTCAGCCATTTTTCACCTCTCCCCTCTCTTTCCTGACCTGCTTCCTCTCTCTCCACCTCTTCGTCGTTGGACGTCATCGCTCGTTGTAACATCCCAAAACTATAATAAGTATTATTATTCCAGAAATGTGGGCCAACAAAAACTTTTGTTGTATTATGTGTGTTGGTTGTATTTTGTTGCTTGTGATGTTGTTTGCTCTAATTAGAAACTTGGAGAAAACAAAAAAAATGAAAATAAAAGTTGAACCAATAAAACAAATGTGACAAGTGTCACACAATTTCTTCAAGTGAGAAATTAATTTTCTTTCAAACAAAATTCAGTGGAGTGATAAAATGAGCACTCCCATTTTGTTCCTACAACTTTTTCCTCTCCAAATATTAATTCCAAAAACCTAGATTTAAATTCCATATCTTTCTTTATCTTATCCAAATCAAGAAATGTGCTATGCTACACTTACAAAATAAATTCCTAAACAGCACCACAAATCTTTATAAATGAGTAAGAAGCAAATTATGAAAACAATTTGCAAAAGTTTGAAAATTGATTTGGGTCAGGACTGCTGTCGAACACTGGTGGCAGAGCCATGTTCATCCCGAATCCAAGATCAGATCGATCTAATCCGAGCTTAATTCGTCCAATCTCTGGCACCAACTGCTCCCACTCACTCCCCTCCCTCACTGGAGCCCGAAGAAAAACGTGGGGATTGACCAATTTGGTCGCTGCCATGGGCGTGACCTCGCGCCCATGCCGCCGTGGTCGCCATTGTGGAGGAAGAAGGTGTCGACGCCGTGGTGGCCTGCGCCGTGTCCCTTCTCTCCCTTGCTCTTCTGCTCCAGTAAGACGCGGTTAGGCCGAAGCAGAAGCCCGCACACGTGTGCATTAGGCCGTGCCCATGCGCGCCGTGCGCCATGGCCGCGCCTAGGTCATCCATGACGACCTCGCGCCTCCACTGCACCACGCGTCACCGCAGTACCTTGCAGCCACTCTCCAGCTCCCTGCGGCCCCCAGGACACAGTGGCGGTGCCATTGAGGTCACCCTTGACGCACACGCTCCGCGGAACGCCGTCGGCATGTCCACGGCCGTCACCGTTCAGAGCTTGCGCAGCTCGTCTCCACGCACGCATCGACGCTCCACCGCACGCTAACGCCGTCCAACGTCGTAGCCACACACCCAGACAGCCAATGGCAGCCTCTCCCGCTCCCTGCACCTCTCCTACGCCACGAGCACCGTGCACCGAGCTCCGAGCTTATAAACTCTCCCCGAGCCTCACTTTCTCTCCAGACTTCCCCACTGCCTTTCTCTTGTTCCACACTCTCTTGTGCACCGCCAGGAGGGCGGGCCCGCAGTCGCAACCCTCGCTGCCTTGGTCGACCACGGCCAAGGGCTGCCGGAGAAGAAGGTGGACGTCGACCACGGCCGTGCCGTGTCTCTCCCCTTTTCTCTTCTCTCTGGCCTGCACTCTCTTCCCATCATCACCGCACTCACACGCTCTCGTTTCCCCTCTGTTTGGTGCACAGAATCATCGCGAGGAGTTCGCCGGAGTTGGAGCGTGCACGTGGAAGTAGAGGAGATCACCGTCGACGCTCGGGCCGTCCCCATCAAGCGCAACTCACCTCCGAGCCTCCCCAAGCTCTCCGCCGTCGAAAGCCGTCATCTCCACCGTCGCTAACCACCCCAGGTGCCCCTGTCCACCCTCGCCGTCGCTGGCACGGCGGCGCCGCCAGTTTTTGGTCGTCGCCGTTCGTGGCCTTTGTAGGCCGTTGGATCTTAGATCAACGGAGCGTACCGCTTCAGTTAGATGTGTCGCTGACGCGTGGACCCCGCTGTCAGCGTTTTAAACAATTTAGCGCGCGCGAGATATTTCTGCTGAGTCGCTGACGAGTGGACCCCACCCATGAGGATTCTCCACATTATCCAGAACAGCATGTTTTTCTAATTTGAATTTACAGGAAAAGTCAGTACTGGACATAACTTTGAACTTTAATATCTCGAGATTTATAAGTCCAAATAAATAAAACCAAAATGTTCTGGAGAGCTTATGAAATTGTTTAACCAACCCAAGTGGTTTCATTTCATTTAGATAAATAATAAATGAGTATTATTAAAAATGCCACAGAAGGTTTAAAATCTAAACTTGGTTGTTTCTGATGATCTATTAACCCAAATAATTCCAATCCAATTTTATTATCTTGGTATTGTGATCTCTTAGCTTCCCTAATTTTGGTAGAATTAATTAAGCAATAGTAATTGTTTGGCTTTAGGTTGAAATTAGTAAACCCTTCTGCACTAAAACAATTATACATGTTTAATGCTTAACCCAAATGAGTTAGGACCAATTTTGTTAGGTCACATATAATCAGTGCTAGTTACCCCTAAAAGGATTTAATTTTATGATGAATAGAACTTAGGCAGTAAATAAAACTTAATTATTGAGCTTCTGGATTAAAACAATTGTGTAGGGAGTTTGGTAACTCCAATTAATCCAAATCAAATTGGGTTGTCTTCTACACATCAGTAGCTTTCTGTAGAAATTTAGTTTGTATTTTTTGACCAACAGAACTTGAGTTATGCAATTAAACATGTTCAACTAGTTTCTGCCATATTTAAGACATAAATAAATAGTGGTTAATTCAATTAAATTGAAACCAAATTGTGTTGCTTGGTGTGTGCAGTGGCTATTTATAGCATTCAAGATTGTACTGTTGTGATGTTTGATTGAGTAGTATAGTGATTGTTTGTATCTGTTTGTTTGACAAGTAGACGATAGCGTTGCCGAGATTATCGAGGAGGGAGAATTTGTTGAACCAGAAGAACAAGACCAGGGTCACTTTGTTGAGCAAGGCAAGCTACTCTCTGAGCTTGCACCCCAAATATATATACATCTACTTTGATAACATGATTTACTCTTAAGGCAATGATTTTTAAAACCTTTTCAAAAAGCATATGAAAAACTATTTTGCACCGATGTAGAAATATAAGGTAGTGTATATCAAACTATAGGATGGGAAGAAAAAGATTGTTTATTCAAACTCCTTTGAAAATACTTGTATGGATATGGAATGCCGAGATGTCGGTGTGGAAGTGAAGAAATGGAGGATGGTGATGTTTTATGAAAAATGCACATTGTGTCCTAGTACTATGACGACCAATCTTACCCTGTGCGACCACATTTACCCACATATGGGCAAGGGCGTAGTCATATAATTTGCTCGTATTAGTATGGGATGCCTCAACAACGGAGATGACTCCGTTCCATGAGGGGATGGTTCGGTGACCTACCCCTAACCTGGGTCCTCTAAAGAGAAGAATGCCGACGGGCTGGTATGAATAAATTGGAGATAGAGGATTGAAGACGCCACCTTTGGGTCGCCGGGCAGAACTATGAGTCCTCACACTTAGTTCCGACGGGCTGGAATGAGTGTCGATGGAAAGTGTCATAGCGGCAGGGTCCTATACTAGCATGAGCAAAGGACAGGCTACGGTCGGTGACTCAACTTCGCATACACCTTGTATGGCGGGACGTGGCTGACACGATGAGTTACCGGATGAGTGTGGGAAAAGCATGCTACCTCCGCAGAGTGTAAAACTATTCGAATAGCCGAGTCCTCGGATATGGACAGTTGGGAGGCTGTCCTAAGACCATGTGCAAGTTTTTGAAAAGTTTTGAGTTTTACAAGAAAACGAAGTGGAGAATGTTTTATACAACTATACCAACGGATCGGCATGAGGTTGTTGGAGGCAAATCGACCATGAAAGGCTATGGTCGGAGATAAAAGGAGGAGTTTGGAGAAATAAGCACAAATGGAAATTTGGTAGAGAAAAGTTATAAAATTCTTCTTACCCCTTTCTCAATAAAGATATAGAGATGTTTCAATAAATAAAGAGTCTTATCAAATAAAAGTAAAACTAGTGCATGTTCATTCGGGGGTAGTTTGCGAGTACAATCAAATGTACTCATATTGGTTTCGTCCCTGGCTATTGTCTTAGCCAGATTTCGAGGAGCACTACGCCGAAGAGGAGTATGGCGACTTCTATGCGAACTAGGGATCTCCATAAGTCAGCTGCCTGTCAGGTTATCGTAGGATGTGCTTATCTACCACGTAGTAGCTTCCGCTGAATAATGTGAATTGGCCCATGAAGGCACCTATGTAAGACTTTGTCTAAGTGACCGTATGTGTAAGACTTTTATTCGGTATTGTAATGGATGTAAACTTTGGTATTCAGTTCGGATTATGTGCAACGACAGACTGATCATGGGATCGTTGTGTTAAGCATAATCGGGTATTTCGGACAGCTAGTCCGGGGTCCCCACAGAGCTGGTATCAGAGCCATCTGATGCATGTAAAATGCATACATGAACTTTGCACTTTAATTGCTTATATTCCAATCATATTTGCATCATATAAGGGTTATATCAATGTTTTATAATGATTTTGGGAATATTCATTTATTTCCTATTTTTATGGAATTAACCCTGCACAGGCAGAAAACCCCGTTTTCTTATTTTAATGTTTCAGGGACCCAAACGTCAACGAAATCACCTGGAAATTTACGGGCGTCAATATTTGGAAGGAAGAAGACCTGTGGGCGAAGGAAGCGAACAAACGGAGGCCGAGGCCAAAGGGGTGGCCCACGCGGCCAGGTACTGTAGCCGCGTGGGACCCACCCGTTTGGCCTCGTGGCTCCGTTGCCTTCGATCTTTTCTCCACCGACATCGTCTTGACCTAAAAACGCCTATAAAAAAGGTCCCCCGACGTTCTCTGGAAGGAGCGCCGCACAAACACAGAAACACCGAAACGGAGATCAGGAGCTGCAGATTGGAGGGGGAAAACTCCGGCGGGGCGCTGCCGGCGTGGTCTCCATCTTCTCCATCGACTTCTCCACCGTCTCCATGATGAAGAGGGAGTAGTCCACCTCTGGACTATGGGTTTGTGGAAGTAACTTATGTATCTCTCCTCTCTTGAGCTTCACTAATTAGCACCGTATGAGCTGCTGAACATGATTACGGTCACCGTTGTAATACCTTTGTGGTGGATCTTTATGAGTTAATATATGTTTGAGATTGCAATGTTTGTTTCAGTTATGAGTATAGATGCATATTATGTACCCCGTTCTTGTCTACTTGTTTTGATCAAGCATGTTTATGAGAGCGTGTGTGGGGGAACGTGTGCATTAGTTGGAGTAACGGGGGGTGGCTAGTGCAGTGAACGTGAGAGAAAGTTCTGCGATCCACTTTGGTATCTTTACCTTACTTTGTTACCTCACTAGGGATAAACTAAAATACCATGCTACCGGGGATGTGGGCGTGACCATTGCCACTACTCCATGACTAGATCTAGCATGTTCTTATTTTCACTTCATGTCATGATACTTAATGCTATACTCTGAGTTATCTTAATTACTGAGGTGTTATGATTTAGTTCGCATCTTGGTGGAGTATAAGAGAGGTTAATAACCAAAAGATCTCTATGTTAGGACGTGATGCCCATATATCTAAGTAACTTGTTATCAAACCCTGTGTTGCAATCTCATATGTTAACTGTGTGTGTTCCATTGTCTACCACTTTATAAAGAGAGAGTGCATTTGTGAAACCATGAACCCCAGTCCATTTTTAATCATAAGAAACACCTTTCCAACACCATATACCACTTTTCTATTTTCAGCCATCATTAAATCCGAAAATACAAAAATACTTTTCATCTTGCATACATCATTCAAAAACCCAAAAATATCATTTATCATTGCATCCACCATCATTGCATATTTATTTCTTGTTTGCATTGCATAACTATCCTGATATCATTCTTACACCTTGTGCTTGACAACCACAGGTGAGGTTGAGGACCAAAACATCTAACCTTGTTTTGTAGGTAACCAAAAGAAGGATAAGAAGATAAATCTACCACTTCAGATTCCCCGAGAGTTCGATATTAAACCCTCGAGTCACCCCTCGTGGGGAAAACTGTCTTCCACTTACTATACACTCTGCACTTGGAGTCTCAACCTAATCCCGTTTATTTTGCAGGTATCAAGCCTTGCTCTTCGGGATCATCAAGACGTTTTCTGGCGCCGTTGCCGGGGAATCGTAGCTGAGAGATTTATCCAAGGGTGTGCATCATCGCATTCATCTCACAACAAAGTCAACGTCACCAACTTGTGCTAACACCTAAGCTTGGGGAGGTTGCACCTACGTGAGCACCATCTTATCCATCTTTACTTACAAAGCAATTTATTTGTTTTGTTAGTGTCATTGCATATCATATCATATTTATTTCAGTTTTGCATAAAAAATTAAAAATACCAAAAAAACTTGCTAAAATGGGAGAAAGAACTAAGTTGTGTGACTACACAAACACTCCTAATGATCAATTTATCACGAGAGCTATTGCCACACCTAAGATAAATGCTGAGAGTTATGAAGTAAGTCCTAGTTTGTTGAACTTGATAACTAGGGAACAATTTGGTGGTAGTGCTATGGAGGATGCCTCTATGCATCTTCATGACTTTGTTGAAATATGTGACATGCAAAAGTTTAAAAATGTGGAAAGTGATATCCTAAAACTGAAGTTATTTCCTTTTTCACTTAGAGGAAAAGCTAAAGAGTGGTTGCATTCCTTGCCATCTGGTAGTATTAATTCTTGGGATGATCTAAAAGAAGCTTTCATTAAGAAATATTATCCCCCTGTTAAAATTTTGCAAAATAGAAACAACATCCTTTCTTTTAGGCAAAATGAAAATGAACATGTTGCTATGGCTTGGGATAGGATAAAACTTATGCTTAGAACTTGTCCCTCACATGGAGTTAATGAATGGACCATATTACACTCTTTCTACAATGGTTTAAACTACATGTCTAGAAACATACTTGATTCTGCTGCTGGAGGTGCTTTTATGAGTAAGACTATAGTAGAAGCTAAAAATATATTGGAAAGCATTTTACAAAACTATAGTCAATGGCATACTGATAGGGCACCTAATCCTTCTAAGAAAGTGAACTCTATTGAAGAAACTAATGATTTGTCATCTAAAATGGATACTATTCTTGCTTTGCTTAATAAACCTAGTGTTGAAAATGTTCCTTTGCAAGAACTAGTTGGAAACAATTCTGAAAATATTGATGTCAACTTCATTAGGAACTATGGTAATAATGGGTATGGTAACAACAATTATAACTCTTATAATAAACCCCCATATGTGCCAAATAAATATGCTTCTAGTGGTAATGTTTCTAGTGACTTGGAAAACACCATTAGATCTTTTATATCTACCCAAAAAGAGCTTAATAAGGAATTTATCTCTAAGTTTGAAAAACAAGATGCTTTGTTTGAAAGGGTAGATCAGCTTACTAAGGAAGTCTCATCATTAAAGAGCATCATTACAGCCCAAAAACATGAGGAAACAATAAAATATTGCCAAGAGGTTATCAATAAGTCTTGGGAACACATTCATGAGCAAGAGAGAGTTGCTAAAGAATCTATTGGGGTAATGAAAGAGGTTGAAGTTGAGGAAGTTAAAATGCTTAATGAAGTCAAGGATCCTTTGCTTGACTTAGAAAATTGTAGCTTGCATGAATTAATATCTATCTTACAAAAATTTGCAAGTGATCCTTCCATCAACACTAACCAAGCAGGTTTTGGTTCTTATATTGCTAATCATGTCTTGAAAGAAAAGATTGCTAGGTACAACCAAGAGGCTATGATACCACCTAAGCTTGGGGATATGTGGATACCTAAGGTACTAGTAACTATTGGAAAAGAGACACACCATGCCATACTTGATCTAGGATCTAGTGTCTCTGTTTTATCTAAAGAACTATATGAAGTGCTTGAATTGAAAAATCTTGAAAAATGCTCTATTGAACTAGCACTTGCTGATGACTCTATTAAACATGCTTTGGGAAAAGTAAGTGATGTTATGGTAGAGTTACATATGACTTTTGTGCCTGTGGATTTTCTAATCATGGACATGGGGATAAAACCTCTAGTCCTATTATTCTTGGAAGACCTTTTCTTCGTACCACAGGTGCTATCATTGATTCAAAGGAAGGGAATGTAAAGTTTCAGTTTCCACACAAGAAGTGCATGGAACACTTTCCAAGGAAGAGGGAACCACCAAAGTTCAAGCTCCCTCATGAGCTTCGTCCACAATAAAACAACAAGTAAGAAGCCTAGCTATATGGCTATAAAGAAAGCGCTTTGCGGGAGGCAACCCGGTTATTTTTGTGTGTGATTTTTCTTTGTGTCCTCTTGCTGTAACAAGAGATTTTGTGTCTAGTTAGGTTCTGGAGTTTTAATAAAGTGCCAAGTTTTACCCTTTTTGGTTTGAAAAAGTTGCTTATAGCGTTCGGAGATTTTATTCCTGCACGAGTCAGTGCACGGTATGATTTTTAATTCTTATTCTGTAACTCCGAATGAGCTCATATTTGAACTGTAGTTGCAACTTTTCATCCTCTGTATGCATGAATTTTTCGGAATTTTTCGAGAAAGTTTGGTAGGGTAGAAAAATACGTTTTGCTGCTGCTGTTTTTCTGGACAGATTCTGTCCCATTTTGTTTGATGCATGCTTTGAGCTTTTAAGTTGAATCTTTTTGATCCAATTGAGTTTATGAGTAGGCATACAACATTATACACTTTCTGGACATTCATATGAATTTTTGTTCAAGGATTATATGCAGCAAGGAACCTATTTGTTTATCACTATTAATGCACCCCACAGAAAAGAGATGGGAGAAACGGTGTTTTGAAGTTTTTTCACAGGGATTGGAGGAGATGCACCAAGAGCTATCCAAGGATGGTGAAGACCATAAGCTTGGGGATGTGAAGACAACCCCGCTGGACCTACACACTCTCGGTTTGCACACGTCCAACTTCTGTTTTTCGATCGAAACACTTTATCGCATAAACTTGGAGCGTCGTTTTTGTTTTTGTTTGAGTCTTGAGAGACCACCACACTATCAATTATATATGAGAGAGCTACTGGAAATATGGGTTGAAATATGTTGGATGCTTTTATAAGATTGGGAAAAGGGATGTTTGACTTGATTTTTAATGATACATATAGTTGCATGATTCATGAGCTTGTTTATGAGTAATAGTTTGCAAATTCTTTTTGTAGAGCTATCACTTATTCATGTTTTGGTGCTGATTGTTATTTACTTGGTTTAACATGGATTAGTTAGTTCTATGGACACTCATGCATGCATCTAGATGGTCAACTTTCTCCCTTTTGCTAGCCCAAAAACTCCAACAAGCAAAAACTTGTTTCCAACACCTTCAACCAAAGTTATTCCAGTGAGTCCACCATATCTACCTATTGGCTTTATGCTATTCCGAGTATGTTTAACATGTTGTTTGTGTTATCTTACCTCTGAATGAAAATGTTTATGTTATTGATTGCAATGGAAAAAATTGGTTATATAGCTCTCACGAACTTGATGCACAATGTTCTTTTATTTGCATAATAAAACTTGACCCATTGTGATTAAGATTATGATGTTTGTGGCTTGATGAATGTTTTGGGTTGGAAGTTAGCCCATATGTGCTGTCACATGGCAAGCTTTCAACACGCTCTTCATCTCATTTAGTTGATATCATGTGCTTTTGTCTATGGATGCTTATCATGTTGAAATAAATGTGGAAATAGAGTGAGTTTAAATGAGTTTGTGTAAATGGTTAGAGAGACGCCTGGGCCGCTAATCTAAGCCATGCATCATTCATGGTGGAAATTTACTTACATACTATGGTGAACCTTCTGTGATACACCTTGCAATAAAAAACTATTCCAAATGGTAAATAAAAAGGGTGTTGAGATTGTTCATTTTGTTTGTTTGTCTTGTCATTTTGATATGGGCTTGTTCCATATCTTGGGACAAGAGGTACCCCAGTTGACGCTCTTGATGATACTATTATGCTTACAATGATATTTAATTGAACTTGCTTTGTTTCCCAAGTTGAGTAACACATGGTGTAAGTACTTGTATTCAAGGGGCATGAGACATTCAACCCATTCTTTATCAAGCACACTACTCATATTTGCTTTCACTTTAACCTTAATCATTCAAGATGCTATGATAGGGGCAATGAGAGCTTGACACCAATGAATACCTTATTGCAATCATTAACTTAAGTAGAAGAGTTTGGAAGTTGGATGAAACTTATGCATGCTTTACCTCTACTCACATATACATCTTTCCAAAGTGTACACCTATCATATTCAGATTTTCATCTACACTCTATGACCATTGTAGGATGTTCTACTTATCATTATGCATACATGTGTTCCATATTACTTGCTACCATGTTACACTTTGTGAACTATCAATGAACATCCTTGTCTTGAATACTTGATATCACTTCATAAACTATTTGCATATTGCTACTCCTTTGAAGAATGAATCATTTGACTATATGTAGCAATAGTAATCATCTTTGATATTCATTGTTAAGTATTAAATTGCAAAGTCCATGTTAGTTTTATCATCTTCATACTCGAGGACGAGCATGGATTAAGCTTGGGGATGTTGATGCATGTAAAATGCATACATGAACTTTGCACTTTAATTGCTTATATTCCAATCATATTTGCATCATATAAGGGTTATATCAATGTTTTATAATGATTTTGGGAATATTCATTTATTTCCTATTTTTATGGAATTAACCCTGCACAGGCAGAAAACCCCGTTTTCTTATTTTAATGTTTCAGGGACCCAAACGTCAACGAAATCACCTGGAAATTTACGGGCGTCAATATTTGGAAGGAAGAAGACCTGTGGGCGAAGGAAGCGAACAAACGGAGGCCGAGGCCAAAGGGGTGGCCCACGCGGCCAGGTACTGTGGCCGCGTGGGACCCACCCGTTTGGCCTCGTGGCTCCGTTGCCTTCGATCTTCTCCACCGACATCGTCTTGACCTAAAAACGCCTATAAAAAAGGTCCCCCGACGTTCTCTGGAAGGAGCGCCGCACAAACACAGAAACACCGAAACGGAGATCAGGAGCTGCAGATTGGAGGGGGAAAACTCCGGCGGGGCGCTGCCGGCGTGGTCTCCATCTTCTCCATCGACTTCTCCACCGTCTCCATGATGAAGAGGGAGTAGTCCACCTCTGGACTATGGGTTTGTGGAAGTAACTTATGTATCTCTCCTCTCTTGAGCTTCACTAATTAGCACCGTATGAGCTGCTGAACATGATTACGGTCACCGTTGTAATACCTTTGTGGTGGATCTTTATGAGTTAATATATGTTTGAGATTGCAATGTTTGTTTCAGTTATGAGTATAGATGCATATTATGTACCCCGTTCTTGTCTACTTGTTTTGATCAAGCATGTTTATGAGAGCGTGTGTGGGGGAACGTGTGCATTAGTTGGAGTAACGGGGGGTGGCTAGTGCAGTGAACGTGAGAGAAAGTTCTGCGATCCACTTTGGTATCTTTACCTTACTTTGTTGCCTCACTAGGGATAAACTAAAATACCATGCTACCGGGGATGTGGGCGTGACCATTGCCACTACTCCATGACTAGATCTAGCATGTTCTTATTTTCACTTCATGTCATGATACTTAATGCTATACTCTGAGTTATCTTAATTACTGAGGTGTTATGATTTAGTTCGCATCTTGGTGGAGTATAAGAGAGGTTAATAACCAAAAGATCTCTATGTTAGGACGTGATGCCCATATATCTAAGTAACTTGTTATCAAACCCTGTGTTGCAATCTCATATGTTAACTGTGTGTGTTCCATTGTCTACCACTTTATAAAGAGAGAGTGCATTTGTGAAACCATGAACCCCAGTCCATTTTTAATCATAAGAAACACCTTTCCAACACCATATACCACTTTTCTATTTTCAGCCATCATTAAATCCGAAAATACAAAAATACTTTTCATCTTGCATACATCATTCAAAAACCCAAAAATATCATTTATCATTGCATCCACCATCATTGCATATTTATTTCTTGTTTGCATTGCATAACTATCCTGATATCATTCTTACACCTTGTGCTTGACAACCACAGGTGAGGTTGAGGACCAAAACATCTAACCTTGTTTTGTAGGTAACCAAAAGAAGGATAAGAAGATAAATCTACCACTTCAGATTCCCCGAGAGTTCGATATTAAACCCTCGAGTCACCCCTCGTGGGGAAAACTGTCTTCCACTTACTATACACTCTGCACTTGGAGTCTCAACCTAATCCCGTTTACTTTTGCAGGTATCAAAGCCTTGCTCTTCGGGATCATCACCATCCTGACTTTAAGAGACCTTAGATTAGCATGGTTGTTAAATAAGAGTTACAAAAGTTAATTTCTAAAACAAAGGAAATAGAGTATTTTCGAAAATTGCTTATCTTCAATCCTCACACTTATGCAAAATTCTACCCTCATTAAGTATTACATTTTCCTTGTACTCTTAAAAAAAATTGTACACTTGTCATCCCATTAAGCTTAAAATTTTGCGCGCCTGTTATATCACTAAATTTAAAACTTTGTGCACTTGTCATCTCACTAACTTAAAATTTTGCCTAAAATTGTAGATGGCACTCCATTGGACCGAGTTTAAGCAAGTCGAGAAGGAGGGCAAGCTGATGTTCGAGAGCGACTTGTTCGAGTTGTGCAAGCTGTTAGGTCGCCCGCTCCTGAGTTTCAGGGAGCCCAGGTTGACGTTCTTGGCAACGGAAACCTGTGTTGGCGTATCGAGTCGTCTGTTCGGAGAACCTCAAGTCTCCCGGATCCAGGACGCTGATCTTCGCCACTATGGACGCCCACTGGGACGACGGACTGTGTCGTGCTATGCAGAGGTTGCTAGCCCGACTTTGTGAGGAGCACAAGGCGGAGTTGGTGAACTCCCGCTTTCGGTTCTACGGGAGGCGCACGATGATGGACACCCATCCAGTCACCTCGACACCCGACGTTTGGAGAGTACATCCTGGATATGGAGGTCCTAATCTACCGCACCCAGGAGGATCTGATGAGCGCTAGACTTCGAGCTCACTTTGAGCGCATCTCGCTCAGTGAGAGTCGCGAGCGTGAGGCGCAGGTGAAGCAGGAGAAGATCGCTCTTCTCAAGAGGAGGACCCAGCTGAAGAAGATCGTCGCCAAGCTCCGCAAGAGGATGGCGGAGCAGGACGAGATGATCGAGGATCTGGAGCACCATGCCAACTAGATGGAGGAGGAGGGCGAGGATCTCCGCAGGGAGAACAGTGCCTTCATCAGTGATGATGAGGATTACCAGGAGGAGATGGAGTACGAGGAGTCGGACGACGAGGAGGAGCTAGTTGACGAGGAGGAGGAGCCACTCGAGGCAGTTCTCGAGGACGAGGAGGAGGACCTGGAGGAGCCACCCTACCAGTCCGACGCTGACGCAGTAGAGCCGGAGGTTCCACCTCAGTAGACGAGTGACTTGAGTACTACCGCAGGATTAGGTTGACCCCCTATCGCTAGTCGAGTCTAAGTAGTGGTTCTTTTGGAAACCATGTATTATGTACATTAGATGTAGGGCGATGTTGTAAGCTTGATGCTGTGAACTCCTTGCTGTAATGTTTGTGTTATATAAGTGTGTTAGTCTTGTTCGATCTGTGTAAAATATCTTCCATATTGTCCTTAATTAATCAACCACTTTGCGAATTCATCTTTTTCCCTTAGTTGAAACCTTTTTGCCTTGCCTCTTATACCGGTATGCTTCAGGATGGTGGACACTCGTCGCACCAAAACCCGGATGGAGGACCACCGCCACCACCACCAAACCCGACCCCCGCCCAACTTCTTGCGCTCATTATGGAGGAACGCCAAAATGCCCGGGAGGAGCGCCAAGCTCATCTCGCTGCTCTGCAGCAGATCGCTGCCGCTCATGTTAACAACAACAACAATAACAACAATGGTGGAAATGGCAATGGCGATGGAAATCAGCGATCCATCCTAAGGACTTTCAGAAGACCAACCCACCTACCTATTCCAAGGGACTTCACCCACTGGAAGCCGATGATTGGCTTCGCACCATCGAGAACAACCTGGAAGTTGCTGATGTGGGAGCAAATGAGAAAGTTCTTTATGCAACCCACTATCTTGCTGGACCTGCACGAGCTTGGTGGGAGGCTACCAAGGCTCTCCAGCAAGTTGGCTATGTGATCAACTGGGCTGAGTTCCAGGAGAAGTTTCGCAAGAAGCATATTCCTGGCGGACTCATTGAGAGGAAGAAGGATGAATTCCGTAAGCTGAGGCAGGGAAGTAGAGATGTGGTTGGATATCTTGACGAGTTTACCGACTTGCCTCGGTATGCTCCTGATGACACCGACACTGAGAAGAAGAAGATGGAGCGTTTTCTGAATGGACTTCATGATGAGCTGCAGTGCGCGTTGGTTATCCATGACTTCTTTGATTTGGAGTCACTTGTGGACAAGGCCATCCAGCTGGAGACCAAGCGTAAGTCCAAGTTGAAGGTCGTAAGAGGAGGATGAATGCTCAGGAAGGTTCTAGCAATCAGAGGCCTCGTATCTTTCAGCCAGCTTCCAAGCCTGCTTATCGACCACGCAAGCTCCCGCTCCACCTTTCCTAACCGCCCAAACAACTTCAACCGCTCCAATGGCAACAACCGTCCGGAGGAAACTTCAACAACTTCAACCGTGGCGCTAATGTTGTCTGCTTTGAATGCGGCACTAAGGGTCACTACTCTAGAGAATGCCCAATCCTAAGAGGAATGTTCAGCGCCCCAATGCACCGGCACCGAACAATGGTCAAGGCCGTGCTGGAAATGGCAAGAATGCCGCACCCTGCGAAAATGTTGTTGTTGCCAAGGGCCGTCTGCACCACATCAATGCTGAGGAAGCCCAGGATGCGCCAGATGTTGTGTTGGGTACGTTCCTTGTTAACTCAGTACCTGTAACTGTTCTGTTTGATTCTGGTGCAACCCATTCTTTTGTTACCGAGGAGTTTGTCGCTAAGGGAGGTTTAGTATAAAGCTTCCTACTTAAGCCTATGAGTATACAAATCCTGACTCACCATAGAAACCAAGAGGTTTTGTCCCAATTCCTCCATAGAGATCGGAGGCGAAAATTTGCAGCCGACCTAATCATTCTAGGAACCCAGGGCATAGATGTCATACTTGGTATGAACTGGTTAGCCAAGTTTCAAGGCCGTATTGACTGCGCCAGAAGAGCTGTTTCCCTCACTTCTGATAATGGAGTAGAAGTGGAGTATGTGTCTGAAATCAACCATTCCCAACCAGGCTGCCATGAGGGCATAGCTCGACCTTTAGATGAGATCCGTGTTGTTCACCGATTCCGAGATGTTTTCCCTGAAGAATTGCCTGGTATGTCGCCAGACGGGATATTGAGTTCGTGATTGAACTTATTCCGGGAACAACCCCATATCCCAGAGACCCTATCGGATGAATCCGAAGAGCTGGTTGAGTTGAAGAAAGCAGTTGGTGATATGCTCAGCAAAGGTCTTGTTCGCCCAAGCGCTTCACCTTGGGGATCACCCATTATTTTTGTGGACAAAAGAGACGGTACCACACGCCTGTGTGTGGATTATCGCAAGCTCAATGACGTGACCATTAAAAAAAGTACCCTCTTCCCAAGATCGAGGATCTGTTTGATCAGATGAACGGAGCCCGAGTCTTTTCCAAGATCGATCTTCGGACAGGATATCATCAGTTGAAAATCCGAGAGTCAGACATTCCCAAGACTGCCTTCACCACCCGTTACGGTTTGTTTGAATACACCGTGATGTCCTTTGGTCTGACCAATGCCCTAGCCTATTTCATGAACCTCATGAACAAAATCTTCATGGAATACCTCGACAAGTTCGTGGTAGTTTTCATTGATGACATTCTTATCTACTCCAGACCGAAGAAGAGCATGCTGAACACCTGCGTCTAGTTTTGGAGACCCTCGAGAGCACAAGCTGTATGCCAAACTTAGCAAGTGCGAGTTCTGGCTTAGCGAAGTGGCATTTCTCTGACATGTCGTATCTGCTGGAGGAATTTCTGTTGACCAGAGAAGATCCAAGCATCGTTGACTGGAAAGCCCCACTAATGTGACGGAAATCCGAAGCTTTCTCGGACTAGCGGGTTATTACCGCAAGTTCGTTGAAGGATTCTCCAGCATAGCCAAGCCTATGACTCAATTGTTGAAGAAGGACAAGAAATTTGAATGGACCCAGAAGTGCAAAGATAGTTTCCAAGAACTAAAGAAGAGACTGATTTCAACCCAGTCTTGATCATGCTAGACATCACCAAGAGTTTCGACGTGTATTGCGATGCATCACGCCTCGGACTTGGTTGCGTTCTGATGCAAGAAGGCAAAGTTGTGTCGTATCTGTCTCGACAGTTGCGACCGCATGAAGAAAATTACCCAACCCATGATCTGGAGTTAGCTGCGTTGTTCTTGCTCTTAAGACGTGACGTCCCTATCTTGTGGGACATCGCTGAGAGTCTATACGGATCACAAGAGCTTGAAGTATATCTTCACCAGAAGGAGTTGAACCTGAGGCAAAGGAGATGGATGGAATTAATCAAGGATTATGATATCGGAATCCATTATCACCCTGGAAAGGCTAACGTAGTTGCCGATGCCCTGAGTCGTAAGCCTTGCACCCTAAATGCCTTAATCCAAGCCGAAAACCAGCCTTGTTCAAAGAGTTCGAAGATTTCGGACTAGAGCTTGTTAGCCATGGTTATCTAGCCAATCTAGAGTTGACCCCAACCCTGATGGATCAAATCAAGGAAGCCCAGAAGGATCATGAAAGCATTGAAGGAATTAAGAGAAAGATTTCTCTCGACAAAGCACCCGGTTTTACGAAGATGCTGAAGGAGTGCTGAGATTCAATGGCCCGTATCTGTGTGCCAATGTCATGGAACTTTAAAGAGTTAATCTTGAAGGATGCCCATGAGACCCCTTATTCAATCCATCCCGGCGGGACAAAAATGTACCAAGACCTTCGTGAGAGATTTTGGTGGCATGGAATGAAGCGAGAGATTGGTTCTTTCGTAGCCAAGTGTGATATCTGTCAGCGAGTCAAGGCTGAACATCAGCGACCCGTGGATTGCTTCAACCTTTGAAATTTCCTGAGTGGAAGTGGGATGAAATTGGAATGGACTTTATTACCGGACTTCCAGATTAACCGAGGCCATGATTCAATCTGGGTCATCATTGATCGACTGACCAAGGTTGCCCATTTTGTTCCTGTCAAGACCACTCACACGGAGCTCAGTTAGCGGACTTGTATATTTCCAGAATAGTAAGCCTGCACGGTGTG